>JAODLC010000040.1:17018876-17030220 GCA_026781145.1 Hippopotamyrus pictus | reverse complement strand
TGTGTGTGTGTGTGTGTGTGTGTATATATATATATATATATATATATATATATATATATATATATATATACACACACACACACAGATGTACACAGATGAGATGTGTCTACTGATATTATGAATGAACACAGTTTGACTCACATGCGATAGCTGCACCGTATGCAGATCAAGTCTCAGTAGGAGCTGCATGGTTCCAGCCTACAGGACACAGGAAACATTGATGCACCTCAAACAAGGGCAGCCTGAGAGATCTCAGCCGGAGGGATTAGCCTTTAACCCTCTGAGACTTCACTGACAGAAGGTGATGGTCACTGTAGAAGAGTGTTGCACTACACCTGGCAACCATGCAGAGTAAGGTAGGCAGCTTTTTTCCTTTAACAGAAGCACTGAAAATCTAATCCCAATCATTTATTTTTAGAAATGGGGCAACAAGAGGACATGCTGGTCTGGACACGTGTGTCTGACAGCGCTTATCCCTAAATCTCTTAAAGCTTTACACGGCTAAAACATTATAGAACCTTGTGAGAGCTGGTAGCAACATCCCATTGGCAAACAAATATAAACAAAAGTCAGGCAAGAGTGAGATACAGTAAACTGGGAGGTTGAACCTGAGACAGGACACTAGTTTGTCACTGATAAAACATCAGAAAGTCAGAAAGACTATATGAATTAGGGTAATTTGCATTTATTTGGTATATAGGGCCATAAGGATTTGGTTAATTTTTACAATAGAGATTTGATGGCAGTCATTTCTATACATTGCAATCAGAAACAAAAAAGATGTGATACCTGAAAAGCTCAAGCATACAGCTATACACTATCCTATATGTAATACAGATTATGATGCACATAAGGGCCAGCTATTCACACTCTGAATTCATGTCATATGGACCGCCTATTCGGGATACTGAAGTCAGTCGAGTAGCAGCCTGTAAAACAAATAATTAAAATCTGATTACCTACATTTCTTCAGTATAGTCTGTAAAATATGCAACTGTATGTATGTAAAATTTATTTAGAATGGGGACTTCGGTAATTAAATTTTTCCTTATTGGGCTTTTATTTTAAACATCCTCCAATACACTCACCACCTTTCGTCCAGCTTTTTTGTATCATAGTGAATAGTACAGGGGTAAGTCAGGATTAACAAGTGTGCCTCTCGGAACACAATTTATTTGGGCGTCTTTTAAAACTGACGAGTCTCTCAGTTGATATGAAGACACAACTATTGGAATAGTGAAAATCAGGACTGTTAAAATTAACGCGATAATAGCTCGTCAACGGGAATTCATTATAACGTGACTAATTTTTTTGGTGCCATTAATTAATGCGTGTCGGATACCAGCTCGGGAAAAATAATGAACAAAGAAAAATGTAGTTTGAATGTCAGGTTCAGCTTCAAAACTCCAGATGGGTCAGATGGGTCCATCGACAAGACCAAAGATATTTGCAGTTTCTGTCGATGTGAAATGATTTACCACCGAAGTACATCTAGTCTTTAATACTGTAACTGTACCATGCAGGCTGCGGCTCTTCTCAGAACGATAGACGCATTCGCATTTTCATGTCTTAACATATTATAATACTTTCGTAAATTAAAATAATTTATTTATGGGTTAATATTATTATTTTTCATTTAGGTATTTATTTAGCTATATGTGAATGAGGCGGTCCGTCGCGCGCTTCTGTGATGTCTTAACTGCGTAATTTACAGTACAGCTTCCCATTACGTCTCCGGTTAAACGGTGTCCGAGATTGGATATGTAGGCTTATTAAGTTTATCGGGATTCCTAATTGTTTCATATACTTTTTATAGTAAGTCGTCACCACGCCTTATTATATTTTCTCCGATTTACATATAGCCGTCTGATTTCGTAGTGGTGAGGACATTTTGCGCTGCTCGGTCTGTTACAAGTACTGAAGAGGAAAGTGAAGGGCAGACACCTCAGAGCCAAACGAATTTGGGTGAGGGTGAATACTATCGCTACAGAACTGAACAACATTGTGATATTAATTACCTTTGATTTAAAACTGAGAACCCCCCCCCCCAATTGTTTTTCTTTATTTTTGTAGGTACTTGAAGTTTTGTTTTTGTGTTAAATGCATATAAACCAATATCGCATTAAAAATCATATCTCAAACCCTCTTTATCCATTGGGGCTTTTTGTAAATTTTTTTACTTTAAAAAGGTTGCTGACCTCTGATCTATATACTTAATCATTTAACTAAGTAATATGTCAACGTGCGGATCTGTTGTTGGGCTTGAGTTTTTCTTAAGTGATAAAGGGTTTCTGATGACCTTTGCACAAACTTTGTTGTTGTTTATTTTTGGCAATTGATTTCCAATAATAAATGCATACATTTGCATAAAGCAATCTTGTCTTGCCAACTCTAATACTGATAAGAAAATTAACACCTGAAAAATCCATTAATGGTAAATGTTGAATAAATTCACAATTTAATATGCAATTAAATATTTTAATCTATTGACAGCCCTAGTGAAAATACAAGAACTCTTACTCTAACTGAATATCTTTTATTCGTTATTAAAAAAAAAAAAAATCTTTCGGTCTGATTTTAATACATTGCGTATTAATTTATCTGAGATCTTTTTGGTAGTTCCACTACCATTTAAGAAATTGAACATAGAGAAATATTACAAAATAAATTATCAAAGCCATTTCAATTATCTGAAATGTAATTTACAACTAACATTTTCAATTTCTAAAGCTCTTGTGCTGGGAAAGACAATATAACGTATATGGATTAATGTAACATTTATTTTGTCTTCCCAGCACAACTGCATTACAAATAAGTGTTCCTTAATTCAGAAAAGTTATCAGAGTACCATTAAGGTAAGCAACTGTTCATTTAAAAAAAAAAAAAAAAAAAAAAAAAAAACTGAAATACTCACCTGATAGTACTAACATTTTTTAATTTGAGCTCCAACTTACTGCCACCCTTTAAAGCCTATTTGCACCTACGTTTGCCTTCATAATTATATCAGAAAAATGTGCACATCACGTGGGTCTTGTGCATCCTTGCATTATTTGTAACCTAAGTATTTTTTCATATTTCAGTTTTTTCTGAATTTCATTTTCAGTTTTTGTTTAATTCTAAAATCCATCCATACCCGTAACGCATATAATAATACACATTCTATAATAGTCAGTTCTACATTTTGTTCTGAGAAACATGTCATTTTATCAACCAACTTATAAAGTGGCTTTTCATAGACACATACAATTATAATTAAAGGTTGGAAAACACAGCACAGTAGTTGATATTCTATAGCAACCCCATAAACATTAGTAAACATTTAGATCATTTACTCCACATGCAGCATTTTGCTGCTGGGCGAAAAGTACAGGTGAATACCTTTATTGTACAGGCTGACTCACAAACTTAAGAGCATTGGTAATATTTTCCTATACGGATAACAAAAGAGCAGAAGACAACAGCCGTGATGTTCTGTGCCAAGAGGACTGGTCTTCTGAGAATAAATGTACCACATGCTTTTGTTATACCTGGAAAAGGGAGGACAGCACTGCCCCCTGCTGAACAAAAGCAGAATGAAATGGCTTGTGATTAACTGCTACTTATTTTTATGCACCTCATGACAATAGAATCTAATGATGTCATTTATATAGTCCGTATTTCATAACGTTGACTGATCGTTCTGGAAACAGTGTTGTGGTTAATGGTCTAAAATCTCTGCTACAGATGTTACCAAAAATACATTATATGTAACAGCATCCAAAACTAGAATAAATACATCTGCAAATATTCAGCTGCAACAAAGCTAGATATGAACCTACACCCATCTGGCAAATTACAAAGGGTGGATTATCCCATTAAGACATCACAATGGCAAAAAAAATCTTGAAATGATAAATTTACCTTTAAATGCATCTTGGTCAATCTTTCACTGAATATCTAACATCCTATGTAAACAATGTCCTATTCCACAAAAACATTTCACTGCTGGAAAAAATGAATCCATTCATGTCACAGAACATCAATTCATCCGTCCGATCAGTAAAGGCATGCAAAGTTTAGTAATGGATTTCATCCAATAGGCAAATTATAACATTCTCATAGCAGTAGCTTATGCTGTATCATAAAAACCCATCCATCCATCCATCCTACTTATGTTTGCGATGATAACACAAGTTAACAAAAATGATTGAATTTACAGAAATTATATTTTGGAAGAACTTACTACAGAGGGGGCCAATTTCCATAGCATGAAAAATATACATCACTTTTGTCTCGCACATTATGCATGAAACCTGTAGCAGTCCATCCAAAAGGGAAAAAAAATGCAAATACTTCTAAACACCAACACATACTTATATTGTTGTGGTAACTTAACCCAGAAATGTGAAAGCAAATCAAAGAGGAAACGCGTGCTTCAAGAAGCCCAAATATCCACCAGTGAAAACAACACTGTATATCAGGTATCCCAAACCTAGTTTTATGGCACAGATACAGGGGGAAAGTGCACCATTTGCTTAGGAAATTTATGTGTGTTTGTATTATTGCTACACCAAATGGCCATTTAAATATACCAGCTCATTCTAATTGGAGCACAAATCGTAGAAAAAGTTATGGGACAGTGTGCCTAGCAATGGACACTGTTGATTTATTTACCCTGAAGTTATGTTAATTACAATGCATTTACCAAGCAAAGAGAGGCACTTTTGGGGGGAGGGCACATTAGTAAAAATAAATCTAAAGAAAAGGAAATGACAACAGGAGCATGCAACACGACATGAGCAGGCCATCTGAAGCACCCAGACCTGACAGCATGCCATGTTGAAGCCACCAAGCTAATCAGGTGCAGTTAAACACTGCCAAGGAGTCATCACGTTCCCTCTTTTTCATATGGTTTAAGGAAGCCAGCAGCAAAGGATTACACGCAAAAATGCTTCAAAGTGGGTTACCAATCATTTCATTTCCAACATTTATGATAATAAGAAAAGGGTACACATGCAAAAATCAGGATGACCGAGATCATAATTTCGGAGCCAATCAGTCTGGCATATTATTAGTCGCTAATGAGAGCCATAACCAATTTTTCTGTTATAATCCTATTACAAGGCTTATGTTCAAAACAACACATAAAAATCACACTGATGCAACTGGATTATGGAGGGTGAGGGAAAGGGCACCAAAATCCACCGAAGTGTGCGGCGCCCATGTGATGACTACAGAAGTGCTGTTTATTTGGTACTAGATGTTCCTGTGTGAATATGAACAGTTCGTATATAACATTTTATATCAGTGCTATGTACAGGTGTTTCCCATTCTTCCTGAAAATTGAAGTAAATCACTGGACTTCAGAAACTGTGTCTTTTTCCACTTGCTTTTAAGTTGGCACTTGTTGTGCATTTCAGTCAGTTCATGTCATTGTGGCAATGTGTTCTACCACAGCCTGTTTTGCCAGCCTGGGTCAGCCATAGCTCACTAGGGCGAGTCTGGCAATAAGTGGGGAGAGTCCATCAAGGTAGTGCCACGCTGCTTGTGTCAATTGGAGACCTGGAAAAAAAAAGAAATTACTCTACACTAGGCACTAGGTATACTACAAATAAAGCAAACTATTGCATCTTACTAGAGAAATACACATTCAACATTGCTTTAAAATCTGTCCAAAGTAGCACCACAATATTCATGCGAACAACATATGGAAAACTTTAGCTTTTTGGTAAAGGAGGTGGGGTGGTTAAGTAACGAATGGTACATGCAACTAAATTAATTAAAGTGAAATTTCATTACATGGTGATATATCACATTATTTACTCATAAAATCAGGGTTCCTGGTTTTTGTAGGAACAAGGTACATTAAAAAACTCCAGTTTTTTCAAATCAAAGTGAGTGAACAATAAAGTAATGACTAATGTACATACAGAGCTGTATCCTTCCTAACCTGGGCTGCCAGACTGTCACCAGACAAAGCAATACTGCTGTACATTGTTTACATGCGTAGGCATTGATGTCAACCAAACAGAGTGAATTTTTTGACACACAGTGAATTAGATCATGTACCACAAGAATATTTCTGCAACAAAAACCGAATAAAATAGAAAACCTCACTATGTTACTGCCCTAAATACTAACTAGTATTCTCTATTCAATCTGTTGGAATCATAAAAATAATGCTAAGGAAAAGTAATATAACAATGAATGTTTATAGCTCTTACCCTGAAAACTGAAGCTACTAGATCTTGAACAAACGTCAGTCGAAAGCAGTCTCTTGACTTTTTCTTACACAACGAGCAACTTTCCTTTTGAATTCGCCGTGTCTGTCTTCCCTCCACTCTTTCTGCCAGGGTTGAAATGTAGAGTTCAAAATCAAACTAGAACATGCTATAAAGTCAATATAAAAAATTAACCAGGTGATTAGTGTCATTTGCTACATTATTTTAGCAAACCATTCGATACAATGTTACAAATGTATGTGTTGTAGGGATAGCACATTAATTTTACAACTATTCTCCTTCATATACAAGAATACATCAAAAGATGATAACTATCATCAGAAATTAGTAGTAGTCTTAATGGTATTTATTAAAAGAAGAAATTCCCTCTGGGACTAAGAATTTTGAATTTATATTTGTACAAAGCAATGCCATAGAACAATTTACATAATAAGGTAAATAAGGAAGCAAGCATTTATGTGGTAGGGAAGGGTGAAAATGGAACATGGGACAAACATTTGATGGCATGGGCCACTGGGAAACTGAGTTCCTAACACTGAACTATTTACTAGAATGACAAAGATACAGTGAAGGAAAGCGAAGTGGATCAAAAGTACTTACTGCCGCATCTACATTAGCAGGGGAGTCACCGTTAGGATCCGCCAGCATGGAGATCACGCTGATCATGATGGTCTCTACAGTGTGGATGGGAAGCCAGCGCTCCTCCGGCTTCTCGTACCCGTACTTGTCCTCCCCAGGCTCGTGCAAAATAGAAATACACACATCACCATTCTTGTCCACTGGAAATGGGACACAGACAAAAAATAATTAGGTTTGCAACTGAATGCGAGGGGGAAGAAAAAAAAATAAAATCAGACCAAAAGCTAAGTTAGTGCACTCACCATTAGGATGCCAAATATCAGTGACAAATTTCATTTTGGGTGGACGGAGTGGATAATCTTTTGGAAATGTGAGATGAGCTTTAAACACACCACCTTCGCTGTGAGCAGAAAAGGAAAAATATTCAATGTAGCAAAATTCACACTACAGGTACACTGTACTATATCTTTTTTTAGAAACAAGACATTTCATTCTTAATCTCACTATCACTTATGTATTCAATTTGTGACCAATAAACCCCACATATACCTGATTTAAAAAAAAAAAAAAAAAAAAAAAAAAAAAACAGAAATAAGTACCTCACTCTATGGATAAAAATACTCTCATACTTACTAAAGTGTATCTGGCGGGCCAATGATTAGAACTTCCCACTGATAGAGATCATTGTCATCTATTAATCCTGCAGAGAAGCCTTCCACTGGATTTTTATTCAACTCTGGAATCAACACGAAAGCACATTAAAATTACACAATGTGAGTAGTAAATTAATCACAAACTAAATCAGTTACCATAAGGGTTTCCAGAGAGAAAAAAAAAATAGAATTCTCAGATGAATGACTAACTTTTAGCAATTGCTGAAAAATGCGAGGTAGAGCATCTCTTGAAACCAATACGGAGATCATCAGACTGGAAATCTGCCCCCCCAGATACTTTTCGATAATGCTTATCAAGGCATCATTAAATGTTAACAAATAAGTAGGTACAACGTAGGCTATCCATAAATTTAGACATGCGCAGTTAAACCAGGCCTTCGATGCTATTGAACCGAATGATCGAGTGAACCAATGAGCAGAACATACACAGGATGTGCACAAAGCAGTTTTCTGGACCTGCCGTCCTATTTTAATATCACACTGTAGATAAGCCACATCACACTGATAAGGCGACATGTATAATAGACGTGGGGGCTGATTTTCTGAGCCGATCAGTGTTTAAACCATGTCAAGGGATCTGCGCTGTAATGCAGCTTTAGCTGGCTTGCAGACAAAAGGAAAAAACAAAGAGGGGGCAAGAACTACCCCGAAGTGGCTAAGTGCCGACACCGAAACCAGAAGCCATAAAGCTGCCTAGCTTGCGGCTAATGTGTTAACTAGCCCCAGCTACACGTCTTAACAATTCAGTTCACATCATGTCAACACGCAACAGTTACTCAGCTCGTACAACAGCCACGCACAAATAAACCTACTGCCAAAGGCACCGACTACGGAAGGGAAGAAAACTGCTTTAGGGCTGTTAGCTAGCCGAATAATGAGTCAGTTTTAGTGAAGAACTCCAACGTTAACTATTTACGTAAGCTAACTAGCTACATTGTTGGAAAACATTTTTCCCAAACACACGGCTACTTTCTAATGTAAAGCAACATAACGAGCCTCAATCCACTGCGGTTTGCTCCGGCTGATTAGCTACCAATGCACACAAAACTAGTTCACCTAACTAATGTAGCCGTCTACAATAGTAAACAAATGCGTTTTGTTAGGTGCTAGCTAGTTAGCACCTATTTTTTAAATTTACCTGCTAGCTGTCGTCTGAGTAGTAAGGCTGACTGTAACTCCGTCATGGTTTTTGTACTTTTATAACACCGAAATGCCAAATGTACTCTAGTAGCTGGCTAAGACACAACAGATAAATAAATAAAATAGCAAGAGCGTACGTCCGTCTTTTCCTCAGTTTTACTCTACTGTACTGCTACTCGCGCATGCGCATAACCACCAAACGCGAACTCGCTACTTTCGAGGGCATCAAAATTGCGCATTGCTGGTCGAGTCGTCGGGCGACTGATTTGTATCGGCTGGTTTGCTATGCACTAAACCTTTTATCTAGACCAGTATTGTACACGTATACAGTCTCTCACTGTTCATGAAGATTATGCAGCTCTGATGGTTTGCAATGTTAACCTTCCAGCCAATCATGTGTAACCCCCCCCTGGCCGATTAAGCCTATCAAGAAGTAATTATTGATTATGCCGGCTATCATAGAGAGCATAATTCATAAGGATGGGGTTCACTGCTGGGTACATATACATACTTACCAATGCCAGCTGCTGACTAAAATGTTAAATTAGGCAAATTCTAGTTTGAACCCCCCCAATATAATTTCAGACCTGATCTGTAGTCCTAAACATTTTCCATTGGTTTATACAAATGCACTCCCATTAAACCTGTTTACTGAGTCTTCAACTATTAACTTGGTCAACTGCTGCTTAGGAAGTGATGCTGACAAGATGTTTCTTTACTTTTTTTGAGGGGGGGCATCATGTATTTGTCAGAGGCAGAAATTCAGCTAGCAAGCACAATCATGGTAGGTATAGGCCTATGTAGTTGTGCTGTTCCTACAGTGAAACATGGAGGTGGATTGATGATGATATCAGGGTGTTTTGGGGGAGGAAGGTCTGGCGGTGTAGTCCAAATTAAATGAATCATGCAAAAAGAAAATTATCAATCAATTCGTTAACATCACACAATTCCTACTGGTTTACATATCATTGGACAAAAATTCTTGAACAGGATAATGATCCCAAGCATTCTACAAAATAGAGCCAATATTATATCCATTCCAAAGAAATACAAAAAGTTTTGAGAATTCTGTCTTGGCATCCCCAGTCTGCAGATGCCCATTGAGTTGGCATGGGATGATGTGGACCAAAAAGTTTGAAATGACTGTCCAGTAAATATGACAGAACTGCCTGCATGCTTGGAAAGGAGCTGGGAGGAATTGGACACAAATTATTTCCAAAAATTGCTGGAATGGATGCCGCAAATCTGTGCTACTGTGATAAAGGCAAGGGGTGGTTATTTTGATGTTATACTTTGAAGTCATACTTGGGTACTCACATTCATTAAATTACCCTTACAATGTATATTGTCACATTACACTTCAAAACCAGAGTTACATTTAAGTATTTCAAATTTTTTTCTTACAACAAAAGTGTGAAAATGTAGTGTAACGTTTATGTTTGAAAAATATATTTGAGTGGGCCCAAACCTCTGGCCTGTAGAGTGTGTGTGTGTGTGTATATATTTCAAGCCACCCAAAGTGCTTCACAGGACCAATGGAGAACCACTTCAACTACCACTGTGTATCACCCATCTAAATGATGTACTGTGCCAGTACCACTTAGATACATGTGCTTTATATCACTTGTGACTTTATAATGCACTTTCAGGCCCAGACAATAATGGCATTGGTTGTGGCACAAGCACTGCTTGTCACCATTCGTATTTCACACTGAAATTCATCTTGCCTGTTTACCGTTGCAGTGGATACACAGGTAGTGATTGAGGTCAGATAGCACGTATCTTTTAGACTTACAAAAGCTCTAGTTTTTAAGAAAATAGCAGAAAAAAACAATTTAAACTGATATGTTGAGATGATGTAAATGCCCTAGTACCTGGTTCAATGGAACAGATTCCCTTATAGAATCCAGAGAGTGAATAACTTCCTGCAGCACACGGTGCAGTGGTATGTCCTCTAACTACAAGTACAACTAGTGTACCTTATGCTGGACAAATGCTGTTTGACAAAAATCAATTTCTAGGAGCTGAGCTGCAGGAAAGATGACATTAAAGTAGAGAATAATGTATTGTAAGTTTGCAGCAGTACAAAGTTTTGCTTGTGCCCTTCATAGAAGTCCGTGGGTTCCTCCTCTCTCCGCATTGACAATGCCATGTGATGGCACTGTTGTACAAACAAAAAGTTTATGAAGCATGTCTTCACAACATCCACAGAGGACATTAGATTAGTGTAGAAGTTCATCAGATATCAAAAATTAAGTGGTGCAGGTAAATCATTTTGTTTTTGTTCCCACAGAAGAAAATACATTACAATTTTACAGTGCTGTGTTCTCCCTGTATAATAATGAAAATAAAAATGTTCTGAGGATCTAATTTCTTTGTATTCCATTAATAGTCTAATTTCTCATGGTAATACCTGTGAAATTTTTCTCGGTGAAGTAAAAAAAAAAAGGGTTAAATTTAGGTTACCAAAACAATCTAATAATGGATTAATCAAATAAAAATCGAAATAGAAATTAAAGATTTTTGATACACTGAACCGTTTCCTCAATAATCATAATGGAAATAAACTGCCTTGGAGCCAATAATTTGATAAAATTCGATAGGTATTCTAGAAGCAATTCTTGTTATAGATAAAATTAAACTGATCAAACAGTTTGTCATGACCTGCGCGTCCAGTCCTCATGTGTGCCACGCCCCCTCATTATCCACGTGTGCTTCCCCGATCGTGCC
>JAODLC010000040.1:16991252-17005373 GCA_026781145.1 Hippopotamyrus pictus | reverse complement strand
TAATGTAACAAACTGTAGATCCTTTATACACTCTGTTTACATCTTGTAAGTAATTATGTTAATAAAAACAAATCTTTTAAAAAAAAAAAAGTCAGAAATATTTTGTATACATGAATGATGCTGAGATCCTGCTCAGCTGTCACCCACAAATAACCATGCATGGTCAAAGCAAATGAACAGCATGCTCATATATTATGCAATTCAAGCCTTTCTGGTTGGAAAGTTCAAAATTAGCAACTGTAAATAAAAAAAACAAGAACAGGAATCGTGACGAGTGCAAGGTAGAGGCATGACAAAAAGTTTTATTTGGGGACCTAAATACATTTATCACAAGAAAATGTACTGACTTACATTTTCTAACAATTTATCACGTATGTGTACATTATATAGCTATGGGTAGCACTTCCTGTAGCATTTTGCACTTTCAAATTAGATGCCAAATTACATTTTGTATTCAGAGCTCTTGTATTCTGTGCAATAACAATGAAGTTGAATCTTAAATAGTGTGTTGAAAGGCAACACGTTAGCACTGCAGTTAATTGCATCAACTCTACCAAACGGCCTAAAATAAAGCGGTCAGATCAGTAGAGAAAGAAATTACTTATTGCACAAAAGGCCAGTGGGACTGCAAGCACTGGGGACAAACCCACATCTTCACCCTCATACTTTGACATGAGTATACAATCAATGACAGGGGATACCCTATAATGTGTTATGTCAGAGAAGTCAGGAGATAATTATGTGTTTTGTGAATTTCAAAATGAACGAATCACAAGTTGACCCAGACTATCGACCTAGTGTATTTGTTAAAGTTGGCACCACAGATAACTGGCACATCAATATAAAGAACCTGAATTAGCACTTATTTCAGTGTAGTAAATAAACTTTGATCTGAGGTGTCCTCATCGCAATGTCATTGCAGTCGATTGTCCCAAGTGCATTAGGAGCACTGGACATCATAGCAAATGTAGTTTTCATATTTGGCTGTTCACCCACAGCATTGGAAAACATAAATTTGATGTAAAACAAACAGTGCAAAGACATACATGGCGCAAACAGTAAACAAATAATTAAAAATAATCTTGGTGGTGCATGAAAACTGATTCCCTTCTACTCCGACCACTTAAGAAATCACTAGCAAGAACACCAATATGCCATAGCACATTCTCATGGCTTTATTTTTTTAATAAAGGTGTTCATTGTTACACAATTAAGCCTACAGATCATTCATCGTTACACAAGTAAGTCCACAGATTGTTTATGTACCCAAGGCCCCTCCCCTGCCCCTCTTAAGTCAAGGTTTGCTGTTGATATGGAAGATTACTTAGCACTGCATAACACATAAAGAATGTCATTAGGGCACTACGAAGATGTGTAGAGTGTGACCTTGAAAACTTTACAGAAGGCAGACTAATTAACCAAAAGTATGAGTAAGCAATTTGTGTTTGTTTAGAAGTTTCTGTATCTTATATTAGTCTTGCTCATATGAAAATGCACTTTCATTAGCTTATCATTCGTAGCTTATCATTACTTTGAAGGCCCAGAAGAGTCAGGTCTCTGGCCAAGCATCTCGGGACCAGCTGAAGTCGCCAAAACTTGCTACTTTTTAATCAATAAAACCAGGGAATGTTTTTGCTTTGCCACTGTAGTTCTGGGCATTTTGCTATAAATTTACAAAAACATCGGTTGGGCAATTCTGCTACAATTGTGTTTTCCAGAAGGTTCAACCAAAGAAATGACCAGCAGCCCTATCATATAAGAAGTGGGGAAGTAACTGGACACCAAAACATAAAAATAATGGTAAAGTCACATAAGGACAAAGCATACCAGAGCCCCAGAGGGGGGGGGGCATTGTTAGCAATTGGTCCAAAAAGATGATGCTTGGGACATCCCCTGTGATGATGGTAAGAAAAGCGTATAAAAACAGTGTAATCCAGTATGTGACAAACTCCTGCAGGGTGTCCAGCCTTGGTTGTATCCTCAGTATTGAATCTGAATATTTAGACAAGCGGTTCCTGACTCCTGATTTGGCTCTAAGGGAATAAGCATGACGCTGGGATATCCCGCATCCTGGGCAAGAGTCAAGTCACAAGAAGCTAGGGGTTCAATAGTACAACAAATTCAAGGTGCAGATAAAAAATATATAAATACAATAAATTATAATAAAGTATAGATATGTATATAAGTGTATAAGTACGGTTCTGTGCAAAAAATACAAGGTACTCCGTGGCTTAAGGTGCAGACCGGAAGTACAGTGAGAATGATTGTGTTAGGAAATATGATACAAGTACAAAAAGGAGATATATAATGTGCAAAATTAGCACACCGATGGTTGTGGGGAAGAAGCTGCTCCTCAGCTTAACCTAGGGCTGGGCAGCTGTATTAGGATTACGTTGCCCACGTAGCACAGAATTAATAAGAGTTGTTCACTGTCTTCCTGTTACTGTTAAATTCTGAGCAGTTGTGATTGTTCAACTCTACCTAGCAGACATAGATATGAGGTGACTGAGTTGTGGATTGATTCTGATCGTGTATGGACTAATCATCCTGAAATTCAGATACGTCGTTCATGATTCACCCACAATATTATTGTGTCAAGGTTGAACTGCATAAACATATTTTTTACTGATCACTTATATAACTTGTTTTTCACGAATAACTTGCTTCTCATGAAAAGCACCAAGATGCTTATTTAGTCCTAAAAATTCTTGTCCTGGGATACTTATTCTGTTCAAGGACGCTTGTCTTGTTATTTTCAATTTACGGGATGCTCACTCTGTTCAAGGACGCTTACTTTGTTTTTCTGAGGGATTTTCTTGGGAAGAAAGGGTGGTCCAATGTGTTTCGTACCATTGATCGGTGTGTGATGCTTATCTCGTTCTCAGAAGAAGAGGGGAACGCATTGATCATGGGAACTTGTATTATTATTTTTGATTGAAACCGCAAGCAGCATTACCCGGACAAAATAGGAAAACTACATTGCATTGCGTTGCCTGAGGGGAGGGGCGAGTCTGGCCAGCTTATCCCTTGCCTGCACACAGCACCCAAAATTAGTATAAAGGAATAGGGGGATCTCAGTGTTGACCGGAGGTCAGCTGTGGGATAGAGAGCGCATTGCCCAGCATTTCTTGGGACTTACCTGTTGGTCTCCTGCCAGGAGTGAAAGGGGCTCCCCAGTGGTGTGTGAAGGTGGGTGATGATGGCACATCCGAGTGTGAATAGCTTTGCAGCTGCTTGTGCGTTTCATTGATTATTATTGGGATTAATTATCACCGCTTGTGATAATAATTCACATTTTCTATGTTTGCTTCTTTTTTATATATATATATAACACTAGCCGACATCAAATTTGGTGAATAATATCAAATGACATTTTCCAAACACCCTTCATAAACAAACATTTTTAGTATATTTAGTTTTGCTCCAGCACGTCTGGATTTTCTGTGATTTCAACTTAACTTTTTTCCATATACGCTGCATCGTATACCTAATAGTGTCATTTTGATACCAGTCATATAAAATCACCAGGAACCTGTCATTGACTAATTTTTTGTGCAAACTAGTCAGCAGGGTTTACAGGCAGCTTGCAGGTATGTAAACTTACAGGTCTGCTGCTGCAGGTCCACTGACACCGACCTTTGTATGCAGAACTGTGCTCTGTCACTCAGTACCAGAAGGCGGACCACAGTTAAGAAGGTTGCTGAAGGACAGTGTATTTGCAGCCAAAATGGTGACAGTGGGGAGACAAGCCTGGGGAGAATTCCGTAAATTCGTTGATGGATTTCTCGGAACAAGAAGTCATCTGACTATGAGGTTCACGTCAAGGATATATGTCATGTCATTTTCAAGATCTTGGATGTAGAATGAGTGTCAAGATGCATTTCCTAGACTCGCACCTTGATTACTGTCGGCCGGTGTAATCATGTATTTACAGACCATATTGAAACTGACAATTAAGAAATGTTACTCACCTGTGATGGTTCGATTTTTCTGCCCACTCCTGGCCAGTGAAGAGAGATCAACATAGGCTGAGCCAATCAGCCGGTCTGTGCCATGGGGGCGGGGCTTCTTATGCTTGCTATATGCCACCCACACCTGCAGCTCTAGCTTCTCTTCCTGCAGGTACCACCGCAAAGCAGGGGTGACCCTGAGCTCCATTGGCCTGCCGCTCCCAAATGCTGCAGTGGCCACAGTGCTCCCCCCAGGCTCCTCCTCCAGGGAAGGATGCTGCAGTGAGGAGCAGACAGCTTTGCCTTCGTACAGTTTGTAACGGACGTAGCAGTAAGTAGACCTCTTCGGGCTCTGGTGACCAGGCAGCTGAAGGCAGTGAAGGGGCAGCCACAACTTGGGCACAGAAATTCTCACAGACAAAATTGGTGCCCTTTCCTGCCACACCTCGCCTTCTCTTAGGTCATCTTCATCGTCATCTTCCTGCACCCCCTCCATATCCAACTCCCAGCCCAGACCACGGGCAGCCTTGATTACCCGCTCTCTGTCTGAATGATGTGCAAAGTTTATTAATATCTCCAGCCCCCCGACCGCACTGCGATGGGCCTGCAGTTTCTCTGAATCCTGGGGCAGGGAGAGACTGAACCAGCCACAAATTCCTGGAACACAGTAAACGAATGAGTCAAAAAGTATGACAAGTATACATTTGGTGGGAGGCAGTAAAAATTTAATGGGACTGGAAGCTGGGAGCTGTGTGATTCATAGCAATAATGCTGCTGAACTGCTGCACACAACTTTTCAACATTACATGTTTCTGATGAGTCACTTATAGCAGGCCAGGTGGCCAGAGCTGTGGCTATGATGTAATGCCTATGCTTGTTCTCATGTTCCCGAAAGCTCTTAAATCCTATTGGCAGCTCCTTCACCTGTAACAAAGCTCAGCTCTGCCATATCATACCATTTAGACCAGGATGTGAGGTTTCCTCATTCCCTTTCAAACTCTTTCAAAGATGACAGGGAATTCAACAGAAACAGTGTTACAGAAACATCAGCTTAATCAAGTGTGCCTGAAACGAGTCATCATACCTGTCCTTTTGCGTACCAGATCCGCCAAATGGACTGTCACAATTCCCAGTACAGTGTCCCTGTCAGCTGGGCCTTCTAGCACTAAGAAATGAACATATAATCAATAAATACCAGACAAGGGGTGCAACAAGTCCACCATGATACGCATTCCTGTATTTTACCACTTACTCCTGCGACTATGCCGATGGCGCAGGGTAAAGACAGCAGTCGCCCCATCCAGCAGCTCAGCTAGACTGCAAGTGCCCCCGTGTGGCTTGTGGACCACTAAGTTGCATGGGAACTCAGAGTGATGCTCAAATTCAGGGCAGAACGACTGAGCCACCACACGCGTGCTCCGCCTCTCTCTCTCAGGCAGGAAGGAGATGTCCACGGTAACGTATGAATTCACACCTGTGTCAGCATAATACTGGAAAGTGTCATCCATCTTTGCAATGGCCCTAATGGGACAGGAAGCAGAAGACAGAGTTGAACCCTTTTCTGTTGCAGTATTAATATAATGATAATAATTATACATTTTATTTAAAAGGTGCCTTTCTAGCACCCAAGGACACGTACAATAAAGCATAGAACCATAAAATACAGAGAACATAGAATAAAACGGGTTTCATAAAAATAATTGTAATAATAATAAAATTAATTATATAAATAGAAAATTAGAGAGGCGAGCTAATTTGAAAAGATGGATTTTTAGGGCAGGTTTAAAAAGTTGATTGAGTTGATGTTTCTGATATTTGGTTGGAGTGAGTTCCAGAGCCGTGGAGCAGAGCGATTGAAGGGTCTGTACCCCATGGTGGTAAGACGGGCAGAGGGAACAGCCAGGTGAATAGAAGAAGATGATCTGAAGGGGCAGCGATGTGAAGGAGATCATGCAGGTATGGAGGTGCCAGGTTGTGAATGGCCTTGAACGTTAAGAGAAGGGTTTTGGATTCAATACGAAACTTGACCGGGAGCCAGTGAAGCTGCAGCAAGGCGGGTGTGATGCTGTGGAGGGATGGTGTTCCGGTAATAATCCGAGTGGCCGAGTTTTGTACGAGTTGTAATTTGTGAAGGGTTTTTTGGGGAAGACCTAGGAGGAGGGAATTACAATAATCCAACCGAGAGGTGAGAAGACTATAAACAAGAATAGCAGCAGCCTGGGGGGTGAGGGAGGGGCGAAGACGGCTGATATTACAGAAATATGCAGACCGGGTGATATTATTAACATGGGACTGAAAGGAGATGGTACTATCGAATATGACAGCCAGACTCAACCTGTGGAGAAGGGGAAACGGAGCAGTTACCAATGTCAAGGGAAAAACTGTTGATTTTGGGTAATGCTTTAGTGCCAATGAGGAGAACCTCAGTTTTATCACTGTTTAGTTTAAGAAAATTTGAAGAGAATCAAGATTTTATTTCAGTCATGCAATCGGTAAGGCAGGAGGGAGGAAGATTGGAAGTGGGCTTACAAGTGAGGTATAACTGGGTGTCATCTGCGTAACAGTGAAAATTAATATTATCAAGCGGAAGAAGATAAAAAATAGCCCACTGCCTTTAGTTTAGATCTGAAGCGAAATGAGAAAGCAGAGTCTCACTGTGCTGCTGCCTGCAGTCCTGCCGCTCTGTGAACCTGAACCGCCAGCATCACCACCCGGGGGGCCATGGCCCCGCCCCTGGCTCCCACTGCTCTCATTGGTCGATGCACGTAATGCACACATATATCCATCAGCCCTGGAAGAGATGTCATGTTACCAGAAGGCTGCGGCTGAATGCCAGCAGGGGCCATAGGTAATGCCAGGCGTGTGTTACCTGAAGGCTGAGGCTGATGGCCAGCGAGGTTCTCAGTCCTTGGAACGAGAGGGAGGGAGAAGACCTGGGTGTCCGACTGCTCCTCTCTCTGCATGGTCACCATGGCGCACAGTTTGGCCAGAGGCAGCAAGCATTTAGCCACCAGCTGCTCCCTGACATTTGGGTAGTAATATCTGCCAAAGATATTGTACCATTGAAATGCCTGAATGTTTCACAGCTTAACTGTGCTTGAATTTTATAAAAGTAGAAATTGTTTGTTTTTGTAGTTAAATTTTGTGGTCTTTCAAGAGGAGCCTGGAACTCAGAATTAATGAACAGAGATTGATTGTCTTTGTTTCCAGTGAAACAAGGAACATCTCTATTCTGGTCTGCAGTAAAATCTTTTTCTGACAACCTCACTGCAGACTCATTATGGATGATTATGATAATGCATAATGTATTTTGTATTAAAGGATAATGTATTTGAAAACTTTTTAAACGAGTTACTGTCATATACAAGCGAGAAAGCAAAAAATTCAAAATGCTGATTTTATTATTAAAACGTCTAAAATGTTCACCTGTGAAAATCAAATTTGTGGTATGTAGTAGGAGTGGGTGATATGGCCAGAATATCATATCACAATAATTTAGGTAATAATCAGGATCTATGATTTTAGAATGTATGTAGTGATGTTAATTGATCTTTTTTTAAAGGTTACGTTTTTAGTTCAAGATCTAGTCACTAAGTTAAGATCCACTGAGACCGATAATTGCAGAGTGAGATATACAAACAGCACTGAGATGTTATGCAGGTTTCAATTGGCTTGTTTCACATTGGTCTGTTTTTGTTGCAGTACTGGTGCAGCTTGTGAACACACAGGTATCACATAATAGGCACTTGCCAGACTGTTCTGTCATTATAATAATAGTGTTAACAATTCACTTGTAACTGGGCATTCATTAGAAAGTCAGCTTAGCTGCACTTATGCCTAGTCGACTCCTAGTCGACGTAAATGTAGTGTGATATCACGATTTGTGAGATACCTCTCAAATGTGAATCGTGGATACAATTATAACCGATACAATAAAATATCGCCATATCACCCACCAGTAGCCACAAAAAAAAACTTTCCTGTCTGCCTTTTTTGGTGACCGGCTGATCTCAGAACCAGAGGTCTTATATACTGTCTTATATAGTACTGCTATTACGCTAAGCGGTTAGAAACTGACATTTGTTTATTGTTGGTAAGCTCTTGGGGCAACCATGTTAGGAAATGTGCCTTAAAAACAAACTGAATTTCAGTAAATTCTCCTTCAAGGCAACACACATAAGACTGCACTGTAATTTTTGCTACCCTCTGGTGGTCACGAACTGAATCACAACCTTACCTGCACCACACTTCAAATTGCATCCCCCCTCTAGCTTCTGGGCCCTGGCTGCAAAACGAGCCGAGCAGCAGCCTCTGAACTGGGATGGCTGAGGGGGCTACCAGCACATGACTCTCAGTGTGATCGAACACAGGATCAGGAATGCAGAGTGTGGTGGCAGTTCGGAACATTCTCAGACACGTTCCTACGAAAGGGATGAAAAACAGACTCGCTAAATCACTGACCATTTAGCCTCAGAGAGAAGCCTTTAGAAGAATCATAAACCATACCACTCTCAGGAAAACTCAGATCCATATCCCAAACGGCGTCCTCTCTCTGAGCAGGAAAGCAGTACTGCACGTAACAGTCGGCCTCCCCCCACACAGTGGCCTGCAGAGGCATCAGCCCCTTTACTCGCTGGACCCTGACCTCAAACACGTGCTCCATCATATCCTGTGAGTTATTCACTTTCACCTGCAGGGACAGATGTTATTACAGCATTACGGCTACCTCTGCTTCCATTTATGGCAGCACTATTGCACAGTACAAAATTGCAAATGCTTTTACACACATTTGCATCTGTATTAAAAATTATTAGAAACTTCAATAACTTCAAGCTAAAAACCTTTGATTCTGGCTGTGGAGTTGGATCCAGTAGGTGGGGTGGCCTTATGGGGTGGGATAATGAGCAAAGCTCAGTATCCTTTATTCGCTGCAAGGTGGCTACTTGCTCTGCCAGTCCCATTGCCAGAAGGACCCGCAGGTGACCATGACAACTGCCTGAGGAAATATCCAGCACAGGCATGTAGCTGTCTACCCCCACTACAGGGTACTGTGCCTGTAAGAGGAGTTGGGAGATCTTTGGGTCTCTGGGGAGGAGGACAGGTCAAAACATGAGCATATTAAAATATAATTTGATAGAAAAAAAGAGGTAAAAGGTGATATTTCAACATCAAGCTCAAAACAGAACCATTCGTCAGAGAAATCAATAACAAATCGACAAGTGTTCTAAATAAAAGAGTTAACAAGAAAACCCATTGTCTTTATTTTTACATATACATTTACTCGTTAATCAGCCATACGCTAACAGTGCTCAGAGCTATTCCATTCCTACCTGAAAGACATATAGAACTGATGCAGAGGCAGTTTGACCAATCCGAGGGGCCGATCCTGCTCTGAGCCTCCTCTTTTCTGCCATACCTCAATCACCATCATGTTGTTTTTCAATCTCTCCAGCAGCTTGGAGGTTAGACAAACTGGGGCCACCTGAAATGTATACAGGATGGGAAAAAAATCATGATCCAATCTTACCACCCACTAGTCTTGTGTTTATAACAGCAAAAGAATGCATTCAGTTTTACCTATGGCTTACAGCAGCCCCGGGCTAGACCGGGCCTAACGAGCTAGTTTTATAGGCCTGTGCAATCATTCATTCAATTTCATGTAACTATTTTTGACCACAAATCTTTCTTTAAAATTAATAATAAATTTATAACTGAAACATTAAAAATGCACAAGTTCTACTGAATTTTGATAATGTTTTTTAAAAAAAGGGAAAAGGAAAATCTCGCAAGCCTAATATCGTGGGTGTCATGGGATATTGAAATAACATGAAAAATGACTCCTGCTGACATTGTGAAGCTTGGATTCAGCCCCCCACAATTATGTCAATAGTTGAGTAATCTACCAATAAATCTGTTGATTCATCAAGTAAATATAATACAATACAATATAATATAATATAATAAAATATGCATTACAATTGGTGTACACTCAGTCACACAACCAGAAAATTTACACCCTCCAATTTACTTGAGTAAATTATTTAAACTCAAAGTGCTGGTGTGCAGTGACGCTACTGACTGTGCGACTGTACAACCCTGACATGGTTGCACGATGTGCTGTGTTAAAGGGTCAGTTCACCCCAAAATTGAAAGAAAAGACATTTAAAAGGGGCTTTGGTGCCATCTATTCATCTAGGCCGTTCTACTAGGTGTTGCCTAGTTTTGGAGATAATGGCTGTAGAAACGTCGGGCTTCTCTCGAATATAATGGGAGGGAATGGTATTCTTTCTGTGGTCATTAAAGCGCCAGAAAAATACGTTTGAAAAATCCAACAGCAATCATGGCCTGGTTAGTGAAGATAATCCCCAGACTTTGCAGTGAGCAATATATGAACTACTTTCTTCTACCCCACTCCACACATGAATCGTTTCAGTGCGCAGAAGGTATTGCCGGGGTACTCATGTCTTCTGCGCAGTGATACAATTGGTGTGTGGAGTTGGGTAGAAGAAAACAGTTCCTAGATTAAATCTGTTTACACAGTAGTATCACTGGAGTAGTAATATATTGATTGATAATGCCTTTTATTATTAGTTAGGTAGGTAGATAAGTTTAAATAGACAATCATGTGGGGATCTGGAATGGAATAAATTAATTTACATTATTTCTTATAGGGGAATTTGACTTGGAACGCAACCAAATCGCAACTCAACCAGCCTTCTGAAAGGAATTAAGTTCGTGTTCCAAGGTACCACTGTATACTGTAAACAATTACTCAATGAATCGTCAGATTACTTGATCAATGTTATAATCGATAGTGACGGCCATAGACACAGAATTAATACTACTATATAATATCCATAAGCAAGCAACTAAGAAACAAATTAAATGAACCATTTGAGATGCTGCACCCTAAAATGTGCAACGTGTGCAGGCAGTGCTGTTGCTCCATACTTGTGCATGTAGTTTATGCCAGTCGTGAGGATGAAAAGTTTTGTCCACCAGGGGGCAGTGTGAGAAAACCATCTTGGTTGACTCCATTTCCGGCCTTAACTTTTTCATACGAGGTTGACAAGGGTCCAGCTGCAGACGCCTGTACAGTGCAGCTCCACAGGAAATACGTCACCTCCACAGGAAACACGTGACCTCAACTCTGTTTACAGCAAATAAACCCTAACCGTAACCTTAACCTTAACCCTAACCGGAGCTCCACTTTACACCGTTAAAGATCACGTGTTTCCTGTGAAGGTGACATATTTCAGGTGGAGCTCCACTCTACAGGCGTCTGCAGCTAGACCCTCTTGACGAGGTTGCGGCATGAAATGTTTTACACTAGCTGCCTCCACAGTAAATTGCTGATCTTGTAATACTGTAATACTTCTGCAGCATTCTTTATATTCTAAGCATTGCTCCACTTTATAATGGTATTTTGCTCTGTCACGTATCACTTCACTACCTCAGGCTGAATGTTGCAGTATATGTTGTTAGATATCTTGCAGCAGTTAACATTTCACACTTAATATTATGGCTGCAAAATATTTTTTATAAAAATATTGCAATATTTATAAAGCAAAAGGAGTTTAAAATAGATCAATTTCTCACAAACACGTGTGATTTAAACAGGCAGGATAAAAATGTGTATGACTGGCTCAGAAAACGCATGCAGATCTCATGCAAAATGGCGGCAGTAAAGTTCTAACTAATTTTAAACATATCACCGATTCTTGAAACTTTGGCAAAAACATGTCCCATTAAGAAAAGTGGTCATTCTGTTGGAAATTAATAACATTTTAATGAATAAAAAGAATAAAGGTTATAATTAGGGGGTCGTTTGCACATACGTAAGGTTCTTTTATAGCCTTATTTTTTATTTTTATCAATTTAATGTTTATATGCTGGCCCATTGCCTACAAAATCAGTTGTTCTCAGATAGGGGATAATCATTTCAACTTAATTAAAAAAACAAAAAGTGATAATTGAACTGAATAATATCTTTTCCACATGAAAGAGTACATTGTAATATGTATTAAAACCTACAAACAGTGAGTTTTGAACAATATTTACTATTACTTTGTGGTTCCTCAAAATGTGTCCCACATATTTGTCACCATCGTCAGACATTTATAAAAAGCAATAAAATCAGGCAACTACAAGGTCAGCTACATTCCTGAGGACCCCATTTTCAACCCCTTCAGCTCTACTGTATGCTTCAAGATCACTCAAGCTCCTGTAAGTTTGCTATTTTCTCTTAAACTTCTTCATATTTTTGGACACTGCTACTGTCACAACCATAACATGTCAACACTGTCTCGTTTGTAAAAAAAAAAAAAAAAAATAGATTATGACATAAATGTATGCTTTTTACAAAGAGGTCTGAAGTAGCCAGCAACAGAGGGGAAACAAAATGGCGAATGTGAGCAACTCACACATATCATGTGAAAGAGTAGGTTTTTGTCACCACCGTCAGATGTCACGACCATCAGGTTTTCTGTCTGACTGTGGTGACAAAGACCTCCAAATAGTCCTCAGTGGAGGCTAGAATATAATTGTTGATCACAATAAATACCAATATGACCTGCGATGTTTCATTAACCTTTTTTGTATTTTCTTATTTGTGTAATTCCCCCTATATTTCAGGCACTAACTTGGAAGTTACGTGGAAGTGCAGAAAAAGAGATGTGAAAAATTGAGCAGATGGAATAATTTTTGTACCCCAATTACATTTAATGCATCAATTAATACATTTTAATGTTAATTTTTTTTTTTTTACTCTGTGGAAAACAAAAAAGATTGCTCTGCTAGCCAGATTTAATAAGAATCATGAACATGTTATAGGTCATATGAGTAAAATACAAATAAAGAGAGGTTGTGTCCCATTTTGATCATGATCAATCCCCCGAATAACTGACAACTAAAAAAAACGAATTATTTTCCATTGTTTCGGCGTGGCCGTGAAGTTTCGTATGAAATTACAGTATGTGTGATGTTTAACCTACAAACCTTTTCTTTAAATAAATAAACACATAAATTGGATGATACTTTAATACTAACCGTACTATATATAAACACATAGTCCCTTGAGAAAAGGTTACCATACAGTCCCCAAGACTTATGATGGTACTGCCTCTCACGTATGCATGGAGGTCATTTCTGGCATATGTGCACAAACACGTGGAATCAATGCAGGAAACACGACGGCCATGATGCAAATGCGGACAGAGTATAAAACTGGCCCTTAAATGACCATTTCTTCAAAAACAAAGCACCACCCACTAGGTACCTGAATAAAGTTGAATGTCGGATGGGTCTGGCCCCAGCTCACCGCTGACCTCGTGGCCTCTTCGGATACAAAAAGCTTACAGTTGAGGTAGACATTGGGGAGCCTCCCGGAGTCACAGCTTAGATCCTTTCCATCCAGCACCATGAGCAGGATGTGCAGCAGGAGGCCAGGGCCATCATCAGAACTCTGCTGAGCTTGGCTGTGCAGCTGGCCGATGGGAGGGCTGTCTGAGGGAGGACAGTGAACTTTTCTTTGGGTCCCCAACACCGGGGTTATCATCAATCCCCCTTGAACACTGGAAGCCACAGGCTCACTATTTTGGCCCAAAGTAGCACGCCGTAGCTGGGTCTCCGACTGCCCTTTCGGCAACAGAGCCGACTTTCTATCAAAGCTGCTTAGGGGCTGTAAAGGTTCTTTGGATGGCCGTTGTTTAGATACTTCTAGTTCAAGCGATACCTTCAAAACAGAGGGAAAAATACCTCATTAAGGTTGTCTCACCAAAGCAAGAAAACGCCAGTGCATTTTTCATACATTTTTATGATTTGGTTTTTCAGACAGCAAACTTTATTTTTGGCTGTTGAACTGTAATCATTCTGCTACTATATAGGACCCCCCCCCCATACCTTGAGAGGCCCCAGGTCTGGCTCTGCCTGTCTTCCCCCTTCTCCATCCTCCAGTCCTAGTACCGGCAGGACTGTGGCTTTGCTCGGCTGGACGCCCAACAGGAGCACGGAGCGCAGTGGAAGGAAAGCTTTGCCCACGGGCAGCGGCTATATTCATTCAAAAAAGAAAGACGGGGACAGTGGCTCAGAATGGAGAATTGAACATGCATGGAAAACATTGTTTAAACCCTTTACAATGAAGATCTGTAAAGTTATTTGGATTTTTACAACA
>JAODLC010000040.1:16977652-16991152 GCA_026781145.1 Hippopotamyrus pictus | reverse complement strand
CTGTAATGTTGCGCTGCTTTATTTGGTTAATCGCCCAGTCTGTGAAGAAGGCATTCAAGTAAGAATTGCATTGTAGTCTGTACATGACAATAAAAACTTTGATTCCGGTCCATTGTTTATTTTTATTATTACTCAGTATTCGGAGAAAGCCCCAACTCCTTCCTGAAGTCATGGTAGACCAACTGGCGCATTCAGCCTCTGGTGCATGTCTGACATATTGAGACTTTGTTTACTTGTTTCTTTTTCCTCTTTCACACCTTACTGTCCGTTTTGTTTTGATCATGGCCGATATAAATTTAGGTTCTTGGAACGTTAGGGCCCTGAATACCCCCGAAAACCGGTCCAGTGTGACTGATTTTCTGAAGAGGCAGCACGTCGACCTTGCCTTTTTAATTGAGACCCATTTACTCCAGCGAGGCAGCCTCCAGGTTCTACAGGGTTGTCTACACTTCATCAGCTTCCTCGTGTAGATGTGGGGTGGCCATACTGGTCAGGCGGGCCCTTCAGATTCATATTCTCAATTCTGGGAGGGGATGCTGATGGCAGGTACTGTTGTGCTCTCTCCGACTTGGGGGGTAGGAAGGTCTGCTTTGTTGCTGCATACACTCCCACTCCCCCACGTGCCTCATTCTTTTGAGATCTTTCTGACCACCTTCTTAAATTTCAGGAATTTGACCTTGTTATTGGAACTGATGCTAAACGCTGTCCACGATCCTGTCCTTGATAAATCTCCCTCTCTCGTGGGTAGCCAGGTGCCCCCCTCCACACGTTCCCTGTGTAAATTCATGGAGCACCTGAAATTGGTCGACTCATTTCGCCTAATTAACCCCTCCATTAGAGAATTTTCCTCCTCCTCACCTCGCTTCAAATTCCAATCTCGCAGACTATATCTTTGTTTCTCGCTCTCGTGCCCCTGCTGTTTCTAATGCTTCTCTGTTTTCTTCTTCTTTATCTGACCACAAGTGTGCTCTCCTCCACTTAGCTGTACCTTATCTCTTCCTCAGGCCCCGCGATGGAAGCTCAATACTTCTTTGCTTCAAAACTCCAAATATATAGCCTATATAGCCCCTAGACTCGAAGAATTTATTTCAATTAATACAGGCTCAACTGATGACCCCGTCTACTGCTGGATGGCGATAAAGGGCTTTCTCCGCGATGCCACGGTTGCTTTTGCCAGTGGCCTGGCTCACGAATGTCGCCGGAAGATCTGTGATCTTGAAAGGCGGCTAGCATCACTTAGAGAGTGCTTGTCCTGCAGTGGTTGATCAGGATCATGAGACCCTCATTTTAAACACCTGGGCGGAGCTAAATATCCTTCTGTCACACCGTGCCAAGTTTATGGTTCATCGCACTAGGTCTCGATATTATGTCTCGGGTGCTAGGCCCATTAAGTTGTTAGCACATTCCCAGGCTCCGGCAATGTGACTCTTTCTCCACAATTTCTTCTGTTAGAACCAAGGATGGGGCTCTCACCACTGACCCACAGTAGCTTTTTTCAGTTTTACTCATATTTATTCTCCCCTCCCACTGTCTCTCCACCCTTTGACCCTGATTCGTTTCCTTGATTCTGTACCTCTTTTTTATTTCTCAGGCCCAGAAGCCTCTATGCTCGAGGCTCCCCTTTCAATGACAGAACTTAGAGGCTCTGGACTCCATGAGTCCTGGGAAGTCTCCAGGGCCCGATGGCCTCCCTCCTGAACTCCTTTCTGCCTTCTGGAAGCAGCGCTCTACTCCGCTCTTCCACATGCTGACTTCTGTTATTTCTGCCTCCCATCTCTATCATTCTCTTAATCAGTCCTTGATGACTTTGTTGCTCAAACAAGGTAAGTACCCCACAGATTGCTCCAGCTATCGCCCATTGTCCCTGATGAATTCAGACATCAAACTGCTTGCCTGTCTGCAGGTGGTGATTTCCAAATTGATTCACCCAGACCAAACTAGCTTTATTAAATCCCGTCACACGGCCGATAACATCCGTCGCCTGCTCAAAGTACTTCACGCTGCTCCTTCCTTTCCCTTCCCTGCTGCTCTTCGCTCTCTAGAGAAGGCTTTTGATAGGATGAACTGGTTTTTGTGGAGGGTCCTGCATAGAAGGGCTTTGGCACTTATTTTAGCAATCTGGTCCAGACCCTTTACTCCTCCCCCTCTTCTGTCCTTTTGACTAATGCCAACATTCTCCTCCTTTTCAGCTTCTTCAGGGGCCCTGGCATGGCTGTCCCCTCTCCCCTCTACTCTATAATCTGTCATTGGAACCTCTGGCTGCTGCCCTCCATCACTCAGACCTTATTTCCCCAGTCCAAGTGAAAGGTGTCCCTCAGACAGTTTCCTTATATAGTGATGATCTGCTCCTTTACCTCGGCAACGCCCCTGTGGATCTCCCTCATGTTCTTAACCTGTTTCAAACATATGAATCCCTGTCTGGCTATAGGATTAACTGGGCAAAATCCTCTCTCCTTCCGTTGAATCCTGCCTGTCACTCCTCTTCACTTCCTCCTTCTATTCCTCAGGCAGGGTCTTTCAGATACCTGGGGCTGGACATCTATCCGTTGGTCCCAGAGCTCACAGCTGTTGGCTTCCACCATGTACTTGAGGGCATTAATGCCTCAATCTCCTCGTGGTCTTCTCTTTCCCTCTCATTTCAGGCTAGGTTGGCCGTTATTAAGATGAACGTGCTCCCTAGAATTAATTTTATTAGTTCCATGCTTCCTCTCTCCCCTCCACCAGGGTACTGGGCCTCTGTCAAGTCTCTCCATCAGACACTCTACCCTAATCCGTGACAGGTTGGATGGGGGTGTCTCTCTCCTAGACTTCGAAATATACCACCTTGCTTTTACCTTAAGGCTGGTTTGGAGCTGGATCAGTCCTCCCCAGCATCCCCCTGACTGGCTTCCTATTGAAGCTGAATATGTTCTCCCCTGTCATCTAGCCTCGCTTCTTTTCCTCCCTGTTAAATTAAAATTCATCTCTGCCTCTGTTGGTCCGATTATCTCCCAGGCCCTTCGCACCTGGAGAAGGGTTGAGAAATTGTTGGGCCCCTTCCCAAATTGGCACCCCAGCATTCCGTTGCTCCACAGTCCTGTCCTGAACATTGGAGGCCGACTCATCGCTTCCTCGCCGTGGACTCAGTCGGGTATCTCCACCCTGGGTGACATTTTTGACAGCTCGGGTCTCAAATCGTTCCAGTCTCTTAAGGTCACATTTAATCTTCCTTCTTCCTCATATTTTTTCTACTTCCAGCTGAGGTCCATGCTTAAGGCCTGTATATCTCTGTATATATCTCTTTTTCCTCGTCTCTTCCGTTTCACCCGCTGTGCAGGTTTGCTCTGTCCTTTTCCCGTTTCTAAACCCGTGTCCAGTCTCTATTCCCTCCTCCGCAAATCCTCTCATAAACCTCTCCCCATAATTTCTGTCTGGCAGGGGGAGCTCTCTCCCACCCCCATCCTATCTTGGAGTGTTATTTTTCATAATATTAAAAACTGTTCTAAAAATCCCAATCACCAGCAAACACAATTTAAGTTTGTTCACAGATTATACCCCACTCCCTGGAAACGCCATCTCATGGGCTTAGAGCCTGACCCCTTATGTCATCTTTGTCCCCTTCAGGTCCCTGGTACCTTTCTCCATATGTTCTGGGACTGTTCTCCAGCGGCTGCTCTTTGGGATTATGTGGCCAGATCCCTCTCTTCAGTTCTTTCCTCTCTCATCCCTCTGTCTCCCGTGGTCCTTCTTCTCCTAGACTTCTCTCTATCTTGCTTCCAGCGTAGGCTCCTGATGTCTGCCTCCTTAGCGGCTAAGTTGTTATTAGCCTCTCGTTGGAAGTCTCCTGATCGTGCTATTCCCACTGTCTGGAAGTTCACCTTTCTTGATCTGCTTCTGCTGGAACTCTCTGCGGCCCGGATTAACAACTCGTCTGGTTCTACGATCCAGACCTGGCTCCATGACGTGCAGCTATTCAAGGACTGGCTGCGGGTCATGTCCTTTTTTTTTTGATTTTTACTTTCCTAATTTTGACATTTCTCACTGATATAAGTATGTTATTTCTTTTCTCCCCAGTCTCCTCTCTGGGGCTGGGTGTGCCGGTGACCATTGTTGGTCTTTTGTTTCTTTTCCTTTGAGGTGCTGTCTCAGGGTGTATTAGGTGGGTGGGGGTGGAGTGTGTTCTGTTCTGTCTCGTTCTTTGTTAAAAAATCTCTAATAAAAATTTAGTCACAAAAAAGAAGTAATCTAATTAGGGAGTTGCAGTGAAAACCCGCATACGCAACGGCCCTTTCTGGATAAGATTGCCCACCCCTGATCCAGACAATCAGCAGGAGTCCGTTTAGGAGGAGCTCTTTGAGCCTTTGACCATGGGTTTTGGAGTATGACGCAACCAAGAGGATATCAGAATAATCCTGCTGGAATAGCCAAATTTTACATTAAGTCATTCAGTTATTCTAATTCCTATCAGGTGTATACTAACTACTATTTAAGATGAGACTGAATGTGATTGGTTGATTCTGAACACAGCCACGTCCTTGATTTTTAAAGGTTGTGCATAATTATGCTGCTGGGTTTTTGTATTTTTATTTGTTTTCTTTTTTCTTTTAAACAGTTTCTGATTTGTTTTCACTTTCTTTGTGCGGGCTGCAATTTTGAAATAAAGGTGGAATACATTCTGACAATTTATCTTGGTTCCATTTTTTTAATCATACAAAAATCTGCCATTTTAGCCAGGGTGTGTAGACTTTATATCCACTGTACATACCCTGCAATTTGTTTACAATGCTTGAAAGGCAAATATTGCTTTTGTTTACAAAAATTTAAGTATATGTTGTATTTTCTTTATTAGCCAAGTGTTCTTTGCTAGGAAACGGCTGTTGTACTTCATAAGGTGCACTTTTGTTATTACACTACTGTGAAGCTTCCGCTATAATAGTAGCATAAAGTGAACAGAACATGACAATTACATCATTAATCACATTTTTTTTAACCATTATTCAGTAAAATTCATACTTGACAGTTTTAGTGATAGAGTAACATATTTTAGCTAAAGATGCACCAATCGATCAATTAATGTCAGAAAATGACAGATTTTTTGCCCTAATAAGTGCTGACTGGCAATTGGCAAGTCAGTCTAAATATGGCCAATTTTATTAGCCAAACAAGCAGTTTATCAAATAATGTTTTTGTTCCAACTCAGTTTCCATCCACAGTTGTGTCCCCGCCCCTCACATTCACCAACCCCCCCATTAATGTTGTGTGATAGGTGAAGTAAACGCTTTATAGGAAACATACCTGTTACTTGGAGATTCTTTACACCGTGGGGCAAAGACATTACATTCGCAAAAACTTTTCTGTGGAAGAACTACCCCATAACCATTCAGAATGACCAAATTAATTTCACACTCGCAGAGCCATTTTTATTTGGAAAGGTCATTCAAAATATTTTTCTTGCAGAAAACTAAATTCATCAAAGAAGTGTTAAATGTTTAGCCTGCTAATTATTAACAAGCTAAGAAAATCTGAAACTGGCCAGGATTGTTATTGGCAAGTCAGGATTAAAAACGACAATAAGGATCGCCGGAAGTAAATGCAATTGGTGCATCCCTGGTTTTAGCGCAACTTGTTGTCTTAACCCAGCCCACTAACATAGTCCTTGCAATATGACAATTACATGTGTATGACATGCAATGTCAATATTAATATTGCATAATAATACAGATGCTCCTCTACTTACGAACCCTCTGAACAGCTGTTCGTAACTTGAAATGTTCGTAAGTTGTTATTCTCATATTATCATTTTAAGGGTATACGCAAGTACAAAGAACTGGGATGCTGGGAGTACACACGCTACACTGCTGTGCGGCGGGAGTAGCGGCCTGAAGTTGTACTAGGCAGAATTGGCAGAAAAAAAAAATTTGTTGCTGACAGGAAACGGGAGCCCAACAAACACAATTTGGATTTACAGTCCTCTTCATTCGTATGTCTAAAAGTTCGTAAGAGATCTGTTCAAAGATCATGGATATTCTCAACCACTGAGAATTCTTCTGCCCACCTACAATCCAATTTCAACCTTCAAAAAGCAGTCTAACAAAGTCTGATCTGTTCAAAAATCAAATCAACATACCTTCTTCTCAGAATCTTTCCTTGAGTAGATGGTAAATTTCAAATCTGTGTTCCACCAGTGCTTAATTACTGAACTGTCAAACTGGACTGGGAAGACACACTGATGCTGGAAATTTATAACTGAAATAAAAACACAAGGGAAGAACAAATACAGCATTTCAGAAGTTTGCAGTTGAACATCTGACAGACTAAACATTCACCAGAGCAAAAATGTTAAATATATACATATGTAACATACCCCCTTCTGCAACTTTAGAAGAAGCAACTCTGGTTAGTTTTGTACTCGGTGCACTGCTACTGTGTTTGGTGGAAGCCACAGGGAAGAGATACTCCACAAAATATGTGCTGGAAAACAAACATAGAAGGATGGCCTACCTCCAGAATATTAATCCTGCAGTCACAGAACTCTCTGTGTCTGGTCAGAAATGTTAAAAGCACACAGAACTGTACGCCTTACCACCTCCTGTTAGGAAAAGGCCGAAGTGACTTCCCTTGGCTGGGGGTCTTCAGGGACCCTGACAGGCCAGCCTTCTTAGGGACCTTTAGAGTGTGGATGACCAATCTGGCCATTTCCACCTCACTCAGGAACGCGATCTGCTCCACGCTCAGGCTGGGTATGCTCTCAGCCTCTGTAGTCTCTTCTTTTTCTTCTTCTTCCAGGCTGTTAAGAAATGCCATTTTTTTCAAAATATAGGTTGTGTCTGATATGGAGAAGATTTTTTGATGTCTAGTAATTGAATAATTTTATACTTGATACATTCCCAGTTACATAATATACCAGATAGGGACAATTCACCCGCTACATGTTTTGCCGGCAGGTTCTCTCAGCTTCTCTGCCATTGGCTCCTTTCCTGATATGCCCTTCTGTTGTTTTTTCTTCAAGAATGTACCTTCCTCTTCACTTTGACTGCTGTCCAATTTCTATGCATCAGGGAAAAGAGCATTAACTTCATAAAATCTCAATTCTACCATTTAGGACATGTTTGCCATAAAAGTTTATTATGTTAGAGATCATAAAAATCTTTAATGGAAACAGTGGAAATATTAAAATTCACAAAACCTCTGAATTCCCGTTTCTTATTGAGACATCCTGACTGCAACAAGTATGAGGCTAAACTGCCCTGCAGCAGGTTTGTAAGTGAGGTACAGTCCCCAGAGCAAGATGTCAGGGGGGTTTTTACAAAGGGCCGACATACTCACAGGGGCTTTGTAGAATAGGTTCTCCAAAAGACTCTGGTCATACTGAGGGTCACCCAAGTCACTGTCTGCAGACACACTGCTGGCCCCAGAAAAGATTTCTGGGGGAGAGCCCTCTCCATCCCAGACTGGAAGTGTTGATACACTTGAGCTGAAAAAAAAAAGAGGAAAACACACAATTGTCAAGAAATCTCAAGAAGTTCTATAAATTAGAGTTCAGCTTCTTCATGAATAGGTCATGGGACAGAGAGTAATGCAAGCTGCATAGAAAGTGAAGGCACCTGCCCAGGAGGAGTTCAATAGCCCTATTCTCCGTGTCAGGGGCCCAGTCGTGACTGGGGTCCTCAGGGAACAGCAGGCCTCTCTGAGTATATGAGAAGCTGGGGTCACAGTGTGGAGCATCCAGTAGCAACTTCCCTGAGGAGGCCAAGGATGGCCTTAAAATAAATACAAGCAAACAATGTTACATATCGAAATTAACTCTTATAAACAGTAACCAGGATGCCATCGAATTAAAGAAACGTCCTTTCTTGAAAAGTCTTGCTTATTTTAAACTAAATCGGCCTATTTGTTTTAATTAAATCAGAATTTAACATCTGGATACACAGTCATCAAAATGGTATTCATAACTCAGATCTAGAAAATCAGCAGGACTGAGGCTGTTCAGAACAAGAGCTTTGAAATTAAAAACTGAAGCTTTTTGTACATACAATGCAGGCAGGGTGCCAACATTGTCCTTTGGCACAAGAAGTGGAATATCCTTCAGAACAAACTTAGAATCCAAGTCAGACTTCAGGGATGACACCACCATGGCATCTCTAAGCCTGTTACCACGCTCCAGAAGAACTGAGAAAGAAAAAATGTAGATGCATCTCACTTTTAAACACAGACAAAACTGATTTTTAAACCTCATTTTACTTCTTTACATCTTCCCTCAATACAGTCAATATAAAAATATTCTAATGTGGATAACAAAGCCATCCAACCCATCTGAAGGAAATTTACAATGGTGTCTGTGCCAGAGACTATGAGGCCAAACCTGAAAGGATGTCTGTGGAGTTCTCATGACTTGCGTCAGGCCTGTGAAGAGATTCCTGGACTGCCGTCTCCTCTCGACGAGGAGACCTGCTTGACAAAGGCCTTAAACTGCCCAAAACTTCAGGTTTGGTTTCAGAAAACTGAACCCCCTTTTGGCTACAGGTGTTTTCTTGGAAGTACAAGTGATCCTTGCCTCTGGAAAACACATAGGTAACACTTTACTTAAATCTGTTATCTATAATCTGGGGGCGACATGGTGGTGCAGTGGTTAGCACTGTTGCCTCACACCTCTGGGACCTGGGTTTGAGTCTCCACCTGGGTTACGTGTGTGGAGTTTGCATGTTCTCCGCGTGTCGTCGTGGGGTTTCCTCCGGGTACTCCGGTTTCCCCCCCCACAGTCCAAAGACATGCTGAGGTTAACTGGAGTTAATAAATTGCCCATAGGTGTGCATGTGTGAGTGAATGGTGTGTGAGTGTGCCCTGCGATGGGCTGGCCCCCTGTCCAGAGTTGTTCCCTGCCTCGTGCCCATTGCTTCCGGGATAGGCTCCGGACCCCCCCGCGACCCAATAGGATAAAGTGGGTTGGAAAATGAATGAATGTTATCTATAATCTGTTACACATACCTTCATAATGAATTAAAATGGTCAGTATAAGAATTAAGGATGCTTTGCACTGCATTATGAAGGGACTCTATACTGCATTATAGATGAGAGCTTCACAAGGCATTCATAATGCATAACAAACGTGGCTAGAATGTGTTATGCCTTTTTATAAATATTTATATGTATAATGTTTATAATGCTTTATGAACGAATTATAATGTGTTATGAATGTGTTCTTAGATTCTTACAGACATTTCATCCATAGAAAGTGTTACCAACACATTCTACCAATTAGATAATATCCATGCATGTTCATAACTAATACCATCATGAAGCATTATAATAGTCAGTATAAGAATTTAAGAAGTATTACAGCATCTTCTATTGACAGTTATAATGCATTATAGTGATGCATTATATTTCACATGCTCCAATGGAGCTTTCACCTATAATGTACTATAGATACCTTAAAAATATTTATAATTGTTGGTACAAGAATTAAAGATGCTTTGTATTGCATTATGAAGGTACTGTATCTATACTGCATTATAGATGAGTTTCACAAAACATTCATAATGCATAACAAACATGGCTATAATGCATTATGCCTTTTTATAAATATTTATAGCCATGTTTATAATGTTTTATGGATAGGGCTGGGCGACATATCAATATCATATCGCGCTTGGGCAATAATCACCAGGGCTTCAGATGACAGACGAAGCATTTTGTTAATTTTTACAGTGAATTTTTATTTAGTTTTAGTCATAGTCTTTTGACTAAAATGAAATTTAGTTTCAGTCATAATTCAGTCATCTAAATTATTTTAGTTTTAGTCTAGCTTTAGTTGACTAAATATCATGATTACAGTCTACTAAAACTACAGTTGATTTAGTCGACTAAAATTAAAAGTGTAAGGTATAATGTTTAAAGTGTCCGTTTGATGTCAGACAGTCATTATTTTCACCAGGATGAAATGAAGACAATGTTAAGGGATGGTATTAAGGTCTGACTGTGCAGTACACAAAGACACAGATTTCACTCTTATTAAAAACAAACATGTATTTATATACCCAGAAACCGAGTAATGTAAAATCAGTAGTGCCATGAGTGTAAAAATAAAATCACTTGGAAGTGCATAGGCTATAATGTCACTAGGCCTGCTCTCGCTGAATATTGAAATAGAGATATAAAAAAAAAATATTTGTAGACGTAGCTTATTGGTGACTTCATGTTCGCTGAAATTCCCGCTTTTTAACAACTCTATAAATTAATGTTATTTGTTATATAAATCAACTCAGGTGAAACAAAATCATAACTAATCTGAACAGGCCAATACATTTTTTAAGCTAAATTATATACCCCCCATGCAATTCTGGTACAGTCATTCTTTAGTTTTGGTCTCTTTAAAGAAAAGATTGCATATATCCATCCTTAGATCCTAAAGCAGTAATGGCCAAAATGATCTGGGGGCTATGATGTGAAGTACAGAATATAATGTAGGGTATAATATAAACTATAAGCCATCACAGGGAAGACTATGGCCTGATATCAGCACAGATAAAATTTTATTACCTTTACAGGGGAAAGAACTTTTAATCACATTTTTCATTGGGCAACATGTATAGTAAATATATTGAAAATTTACAGTTGTTATTGTAAACTAGATTTGGTACAGCGTGAAAATGACAGCATTGTATTCCTCTCAAAACTTTATTAGCACCCATACAATCCCTCTGCAAAATTTGAATGATATCTTCAAACAGTTATTGCGCCATTATCTTAATGGCATTAAATGTCAAAAGTGGTGTTTTTTGCTATCAATATGAAGGAATGCTTCCATTTTTAAGGGATCAGACTCAAAATGTTAGCAGTTTTAATTTCTCACCCACACAATGCCTGTGCAATAAAGATCTGTTAAACAGTTCTTTGTTACTGACTTGTATACCAAAGTGTCTGTGGAGGCAGAGAAGGTGGCAACCTGGTGCTAAAACCATATGTATTCCCCAAAGACCGGGAATACAATAACTCCATAAAGCAGAGTCAGATTTGGATGCACAAATCTATCAAATGGTCCACATAACTCTGTATCAGTGCAAGTGTTGTATGACCTGCATCATATGTAACAGAAAAAGGTTCTTCAACAAAGCATGTCCTACCTGGGAGTGTTGACTGAACTGGCACTTCTCGCCTCATTAAAGCTGCCAACTGGCAGATGATGGGATAAAGGCAGCACCACTCCTTGGTCTGAATGAGACCCAGGCTTTGGTATCAAGCCCAAAGCCGGAACTGGCATATCAGCACTCATGCCTATGGTAGGTACTGAGCTGCCGCTGCTGCCATAAGCTTCTACCAGAGGCTCTAGAGCTAGGGACACCTAAGACAAAAGATTAGGGAAATACATTTTTCAGACGACACTTTTACAGATGGGGTTAATCAAAACATGCATTAATGAGCAATATCTGTTGGTTCAGGAAAAGCTTAGAGACTACGCTTCTTTCAGCTCTCCTCTAAAACTACATTTACATCAGATTTTTTTTCACATTATAAAGATTAAGTTATTAAAGAAAGTAGGGAAAAAAGAACATCAAACCATGTTCAAGGTAAAAGCAGCAGTACACAAGACAATTCAATTCAAAATTATGAAAAAAAAAAATGAATAAACCATCAAGATATCATGAGTTTGATCCAAGATATCAAGACAAACGGCAAAAATTTAAGAATTCCACAGAAAATGTATTATTTCTATTATATTATGTACCTGTAACTCTCCCAGTTTTTCAGTAGTAGGAGAAACTAGTGTGTAAAGCCCACTAATTGAATGATGCAGGGAAAGTCGGGCAATGCCAGGAATCTGAACCCGACCTACTGGCAAATGATCCATCTTCGACAATGCTTCTAGGACCAAAGCACCCATATCTGTAAAAAATATGTTGGCAATATTCATGAAAATTGTATAATCAGAAGTATTATTGTAAAAAAGACACCATTACATAATTCAATCTACATAACTGAACATAACAGGGACTAGGGAGTTCAGGTGCTTAGTTTTAACCTAATTCAGTTATAAAATTTTACTTAATACAAGTTTAGACTTGCAATCCATGTAATCTGCTTTGCCTGAAAGCGTACTCTACAACACCAGAGTAATGTATCCATAGAAAAAGAAAGGAGCGACTGTAAGCTAATATGTGCAAACATTACCTGTTAAGTAGGAGGTGAACTGCTTTGGTCCACAGCGGATGGCAAAGCGTGCTGTGGTCTTCACACCCTTCTGCTCCAACCGAGATCCATCACGCGGGTAAAAGTGAGTTCCATTAGATGACTCACCCCACCATCGCAGCCTGAATACAGTTGCCACGGGGGGTTTTGAAATCCAAAGGACTCTACTTACAGTTACCCTGAGGAAACATCGGAGCTGACCCTCCACAAGAGGAGGGAGGCTTGTGGATGGGGTCACATCACTGGGGACTGTTAAAAAAGCAATGCAAAACTGTTTTCAATTCATTCTGAAGGATCCTAACGTGTGTTGTAACATTTATAAAATGCATTGATCTCTATGAAAGTCTACTCCCGAACACGAGGTAATGGACCATCTCCAAATTACTTGTCTTTCAATGGTGGATATGAAATTCTATAAAAACCTTTTAATGGTTCATTGCAGCATAACAAATAGCAAAATGCGGTCACCTGGGGCCTCATGTATAACGACGTACGTGGAATTCACACTAAAACATGGCGTATGGACAAAACTAGGAATGTGCGTAAGCAAGAAAAAATCCAGATGCATAAAACTGTGCGTAAGCACAGATCTACGCACATTCCATTTATAAATCCCAATGAGCGGGAAATTTTACATACGTGAATGAGCCCACAGCCACCCCCCGACCCGCCCATAATTATGCATATTTGCATATGTAAATCTGTATAAATGCCCGCTTTGTTCTATGTTTTTCTTAAACAACAATGAATAAACCACGTGGGAAAAAGAAATATTTCAGCGAGTGCGAAGTGGAGGTTAACAGAAATCTAGAAAAGAAAAGTGATATTATTTGGTGGCATAATTATAAGTGACATCTGCAATAAACGAAAGGTGACAGAGTGGCACAGCGTGGCGGAGTCAGTTAAAAGAGTTGGTTCCGAAATTCGCACGGTGGCCGAAAATAAAAAGAAGTGGTTGGACATTAAAATCAACGTGAAAAAACGAGCGGCCGCTCACCGTAAGAGTCTTAACAGCACAGGTGGAGGTAGCGGAATTCCCGGTCTCACACCCTTTGAACAACTAGTCGCTGCGATGATTGGGGACACACTTTTATCGGGTGAGGGGGACGCCGATCTCGGGTGAGTTTTTCTCGTACCATACTTTTTTGAATTACTTGCATGTTTATGAATGACACGTAGGGCACAGATGCGGTGTTACTTTAGTTTATTCTGTTTGTTTATTCTTACAGACAATAGTACAAGAGGTGCCCCCAGTGTGTTAATACAGTACATTAATAGAGTGAAAGTGCTTTCTATTTACATAAGCATACGCAAATTCGTTCTCTGAAAGTGACT
>JAODLC010000040.1:16822478-16840770 GCA_026781145.1 Hippopotamyrus pictus | reverse complement strand
TTAGAAGACTATTGCACGAAACACAGAAAACAATCGGGGGTGAGTTTCCCAAAAGTGTCGTAGCCAAAAAACTACATGAAAAGGACTTTGAATGCTCTCTCTCTGAATAAATACATTCTTAATTCTTCGACGGTTTTGTGAAAATCACCCGTGCTTGGTTCTTTTTCTATAAATACTATAACTGCTCTGTCTACGCACGGAATTAGCGATTTACAGAAAATTGAAAAATTCAACCTCATACTCCGTTTCACTTACATTAAACAAAGATATTCCGCTAAAATTAGATTTTTTTGCAAGTGTATTTATAAAGATATGAGCTTCTTTCCCCACACCACTAGCCATAATTTCTTTTTTTGATGTGTATTGCAATGCATTGTGGGAATTTACTTCTTTCACTTAGTTTTGAGTCTGCATCTGAAAAATCTCCGTTTCGAGGGCTATCTTGACAGCTGAACATCATTACCCCTCACTGCTAAAAAGAAATGGGACAACACCACCCTACGCGGGTACACGCAAAACAGAGGAGTAGGGCTAAGGGGTAGGGCTAAGTGGGGGTATTTGTCAAGGGGGGGCTCCGAAAAAATAAGGAGGACGCGAAAGCGGATCTGCCCAAGGGGAAAAGCTTTATTGATCAAAAGATCCGGCAGTGAACAGGCGATCGGCGTCGGTATCCAGGGAATTGGCAGAGCTCGGAATCCAGGGACAGACAGGAGGTCAGGCGATCGGCGTCGGTATCCAGGGAATTGGCAGAGCTTGGAATCCGGGGACAGGCAGGAGGTCAGGCAATCGGCGTTGGTAGTAAGAGGGCTAGACGAAGAAACGGTGGTCGAGAAAAACAGAACAGGTCAGGGGAACTGGCAGGCAGAGGTACAGACAGGCAGGGAATAAACGCTCGAAATTCGCAACTAAGGCTGAAGATCTCGCGTTTGGCAGACGAGCCAGATGCGAATAAAAAGTCTCTTAATCACTGTGAACGGTATCAGCTGGAGGAGGAGGGCATACAGTAACCGGTCCTGCTGGTTCACGGGACCGGTGTGGAGGAAGCGCTCCGGCCGCTGCTCGATTCCGTCTAGGGAAACCCTGAGGGCGTGGCGGGAGAACCCTGCGTGATGTCACAGGGGCTTCCCCGGAGTGATCCATGACAGTACTGGGATTGGGCCTAAGTGCAGTTCAAAGAGACTTCGATGATGATTGCGAAAAAGGAGCATGTCACCCTGCCTGGATTTGGAAGATGGGGGTCTTGCCCTGGAGCCAGGTCTGTAGCAAAAGCTCGAGGCCGAGCACTTGGTGACTGTACTGTACACCCACCTATGGGGCTTAGCCCTGAAGTAATAACATGCGTCCTCTTTCCTGTGGGCCCACCACCTGCAAGGGGAGCCATGGGGGTCGGGTGCAAGGTAAATCGGGTGGCAGTCGAAGGCAGGGGCCTCGACGGACCGATCAACGGCTACCGAAACTGTCTTTTGGTACATGGAATGTAACCTCTCTGTTGGGGAAAGGAGCCTGAGCTGGTGCAGGAGGTACTGTAGAGAGATACCGATTAGATATAGTCAGGTTCACCTCGATGCACAGCTCAGACTCTGCAACCAAGAGGGGCTGGACTCTATTGCACTCTGGAGTTGCCTATGGTGAGAGGCGCCAGGAAGGGGTGGGGCTTCTTATAGCCCCCCGGTTCAGTGCCAGTGCATTGGAGTTTACCCCGGTGGATGAGAGGGGTGTTTGTGTGGATGTTTGTGTGCATGTGCCAAGCACCAGTTTGAAGTATCTGGCCTTCTTGGAGGCCTTGGAGTGGGTGCTGGAAGGTACCCCCTCTGGTGACTCAATTATTCTGCTGGGGGACTTCAGTGCTCACTTGGGTAATGACAGTGTAATAAGGGTGTTCATAAGTGCACTTGGCACCAGAGCACCCAAGGCCACAGTCCAATGATCAATTTTGTAATAATATCGTCATATTATTTGTTCATATGTTTTGGACACTTGGGTGAAGAGAGGAGCTGAGCTGTCAACTGATAACCACCTGGTGGATCCGATGGCGGAGGAAGATGTTGGATAGACCTACAGTAGTAGACTCAAACACATGGTGAGGGTCTACTGGGAGCATCTGGCAGAGGCCCCTCTCCGGGAGAGCTTCAACTCACACCTCAGGCTTCTCTTATCTTCTCTCCTGAGGGAGTCAGGGGACATGGGGCCTGAATGGGTGATGTTCTGAGACTCCATTGCTGAGGTGGCAGTGGGGAGCTGAGGCCGTGAGGTTGTTGGTGCCAGTCGCAGCAGCAATCCCTGAAGCCGGTGGTAAACACGAGTGGTAAAGGAAACTGTCAGGCTGAAGAAGGAGGCCTTCAAAGCTTGGTTAGCATGTGGGGCTCTGGAAGCAGCAGACAGATACCGGCAGGTTATGCGGAAAGAGGCTTGGGCAGCTGCTGAGGCAAAAACTTGGGTGTGGGAGGAGTTTGGTGAGGCTATGGAGAAGGACTTTCAGTTGGCCCCAAAAAGGTTCTGGCAAAATGTCAGGTGACTCAGGAGGGGGGAGCAGGGCTTCACTGATGCTATTTACAGCAGGGATGGAGAATTGTTGACCTGGACTGGGGATACAGTTGGGCGGTGGAATGAATATTTCAAGAATCTCCTGAATCCCACTGATACAGGTATGTCTTCCTCAGAGGAAGTAGAGCTGGAAGACTAAGAGGAGGACTTGCCCATCTCTAGGGCTGAGGTCACTGAAATAGTCAAACAACTATTCGGTGGTAGTGCTCTGGGGGTGGATGAGATTCACCCCGAGTTCTTGAAATATCTTGATGTTGTGGGGCTGTTTTGGCTGACACGCCTCTTCAATATTGCGTGGACATCAGGAACAGTGCCTTTGGGATGGCAGACTGGGGTGGTGGTCCCAGTCTTTAAGAAAGGGGACTGGAGGATATGTTCCAACTTTAGGGGGATCACACTCCTCAGCCTCTCTGGGAAGGTCTGTGCCAAGGTACTGGAGAGGATGGTGCATCCATTACGTTTAGCCCAGAATACCCTAAATCTGATAAGTTATCTCGCTAACCCAAACATCCAGCTTCAGGATACAGACCCAGGGCCTCTGTTATGCTTTGTTTAGAAACACCTGGTTATGGAGCATTTCATCAATCCCAATAAACACTCTTTTTAATATTTTACATTTTATAATTCATATCTTCCAATTTTTCAGAACTGTTCACCTCTGAGGTAACATGATAGAAAAATGAACTCAACTGTCATGCCAGCCATTTTTGTTACTGTCTGAATTGATGAATGAATACCGGACACGAGGCATGTTTGTTTTCACTTTGGTAATGATTTACACACTAACTGCTGTAGTTATAAACTTTTGGGCTCATGGACAGGCTGCTCTTACCAGCTGAAGATGGTTCTCATATCTAGTATATTGCACTGCTGACAAATACTTCACTGATGTTGTTCTTACTGAGAGGGGAATATGAGACAATGAGGTCATCTGTTGTTTGCATCTAGGATGTGTCAGATTGTACTGTATGGACACATAATTTGCTCCCATGAAACCAATCAAGCTACCCAATTAACCAAAACTCATTTAAGTGGTCATTAATTATTGGAGAGATCTTAAGACAACTCATTCAAGGGAATTATCTTGGCAAGAAAATTAGATGATGTAACTGCTCCCAAGGTATGGAGATGGTAAATTTGTTTGCACAACAAGCCTTAAAATTAAATGCATTCATCAGAGTTAATTAATCATTAAAATCATTTGTGATCAAAGCATTTGTTTTATAGCATTTAATGAAACCCAGTTATACATTTGAGATTCAGCATGAACTCCCACTGAAAGAGACCCTGAGTCAGTCCCAGAACATGTGATGATGTCAAAAGAACTTGGATTGAATCTTTGGTTAAAGTTATGACACAATTTTGCTTTGTTCTTGTAAGCATGACACATGAATATAGATAAATGGCAATAGAAGGTAAACAGAATTTGTGACATACAGGCTTGGGAATATGTATCGTTATGTGTTGTTATGAGATAATAGAAGACTCGAGGCTATAGAATTCATTCATGTGGTCTGCTGTACTGAGGAGGAAGGAGGAGGCCCAAAACAAGGCCTTTTAACATGCATTATGTGTTTCAGGGAGAAGAAGCAGTAGAAAGGGTCAATATTGGGATAAAATGAAAGGAATCATGAATAATGTGGTTTAAAATCTGAATCTCCATTTAATGCTAAGCAACATTTACATTACATTTACACTTTTATCCAAAGTGACATACATCTGAGAGATCACGGTCTGCCGATCCTTGGGGCATCTAGGCTGAAGGGCCTTGCTCAGATCATAGGGACAGCATACTAACCCACTGAGCCAGCCAGTGCTGCCTACAAATGCATGTTCCTTCGATCTGGAATTGAACCTGCAACCTGTCCAGCTTTATGCCTCTATAGCCCTCAACACTACAGACTGAGGCTTCAAAGGGGGCAGAGTAAAAGTATTACGGGTTCTGCATTTGACCAAACAGGCCAACAGTACCAGTTTTACATTCATTTAAGATATTATAATTAATCATAGCTATGCCACATATGTCAAAATGTCAGCATATTCTCCTTGTCAATTCACATACCAGCTGTCATTTAGGCTATAGGAATTTGGCCTGTGTTTACAGCTTACAAGGTTCAGACTGTATTGATTGCAAGATAACACAAAAGTAAGATTACCACCAAAAAACAGTTTTCATTGGATATTTGAAGAGATTATTGCCTATGGTGAAATGTTTTGATAAAAAAGGCACCCCTTACTCTGTTTAAAGCCAACTAAATGGGTAAAATGTGAATAAGGAAATAAATATGGCATAAATTAAATAAATTATAAATGAAATGTGTTGTTTGCCAGACTAGATAAAGTCATGTCTTCAGCATAAACCTTGAGATATATTAAGTCCTAGCTTATTAGTCAACATCCACAGAGAGACTTTGTTTATCCAACAAAAGAACAAACCAGGCAGTTAGGTTTTTTAGGTAAGTGTTAATGAGTGAGTAGGGAAGACACCGCCCCCTAGAGCTTTGGACCAGACACTCCCTGTCTGTGCTGTGCATGCAACTCACACGCAACACCAAGTTCATTTTAGCTGACTGTTGCAATATACTTGTAGGAGTTTCATCACGCATGACTATGACATAAAACTGTGTGATAAGGTAAAGTCATCTCTCTTCAGACCTTTTTAAAATGTGTGTGGGGGAGTCAAATTTATCAAATGATAATTTCTGCAACACCAGAACTGTCATTGGTGCTGTTCAAGTTACCATTTCTGCTACACAAGATTTAAAGAATTGAATCCACTTTAAAGAAAAACATCTTATAAAACAAAATTTGCAAAGTTACAGGTACGCAGGGATGCAGCCATGCTCGAGCTCGAGTTCCTTGATAAATACCAAATTGTAAACACAATCCTAGCTGATGTTTCTGACAGACACATACAGGCAGCTAAATGTGGAGCAGGCTTCAGGCCTCCCTTCATATGAAGATGAACAGCATATCTGAAGGAGGTGCATTCCTCTCTCAGGCTTATCTTCTCTCTGCTCTGCCATTTTCCACCCATTCACTGACTGCTCTGTGCAACTGAGAGGTCATCAGAGATACATAGTAGATGTATTTATGCAGTTTAAGATGTCAACAAGTCAACAAGATGCATTAGGGATTGTGCAAAACACAGGTGTTACTCTTTGCTGAAAAATCTATAATTTGGTTGGTGAGAGCACATTTGATTTCAGACTATTCCAGGTAATAATAAGCAGTTCACTTATCTCAGATTCACAGTGATTTGAACAGTACCACCTTAAATCCAGTACCATAATGGACATCAATCAAATTGATATTAAAAGCTAGGTATTAACTGGCTATGATAAGGATGAGCATGCATCCTTGCAGTTAACTCAGGCAGGGGGGCGCCAGTGGTGAAGCTGGGCTAGGGCACCATCTCGTGAGGAGGTGCCCACTTAGCCAGTCGGCTTCACTTTGGCTCGGATGGCATGTGGCACTCTGCATGCGCCCTCATGTCTGACATTCTGTCACTGGTATGTCACCGTGGCTCCTTCACTGCTGGTGTGTGTGACACCCTGGCTCGCACTGCGGTTTGCTCCTAATGCTCCTCTGGATGGTCCCCAATAGCACCCTGTAGCCACAATGGTATGTGGTACTGTATTTAGTCACCTGCTACTCATTTAGGCACATTGGGGTGGAGTATCTTTGACGTAATTATCTTTCTGTCTGTCAGTTAACATTGGATCTTTTGGGGGATATAGGGGGATATTAAAATCATTTCCCAGTCTCACATTAGAGTTATTCTATATTTCTAACTAACTTTTTGATGTTCGTTATTATGTATTCCTCATCTCATATGTTAAGCTAGCAGCTGCATGGACAGCACTGCTGAACGGACCCAGATGCCACAGGCCCTGTGCTGACATTATTGTGCGAATGGGGCATGTGGGGTTTGGTCACCATCCATCCAGGGAGGGTGGGGAGGGTGATTCAAGAAATCAGTGTTTGCACTGATTCCTTCCACCTGTTCATCCTTACCGGAAATCGTATACAATGGAAACCGCTTATAGCGATCACGGTTATAGTGATCAACTGCTTATATGGATCAAAAAGCTTGGGACAGAATCATTCCTGTACAAATATTGTTTAAATAATTTGTTTTTAGTAATCTGTAGTCTGCTTAGTGTTCATTTTGGGTCTTTTTAAACATGATAATATATGGAAAAGTTTTAAACTGTGTTTTTTTTTTTTTTTCTTACTTTGATCACCCTACTTTGCCATGCGGTAACCGGTCTGCTGCTGGTTAGCTACCTGAGGTTAATGCTGTATGCACAGAAAACATGACGGGAAAAAGAAAGTCATTCTCTCAATGACAAATATAGACTCATCAGAGCTTATGATAAACCGCCAAAAACAACATGCAGTAGCAAAACTACAATATAAACACTTTGAGACAATATAACGTTGTGAAAATGCACTGGATAAATAAAATTGAATTGAATATTTGTGTACAATACTTTACTGTATTATACACGGTTTAGTAATTTAATTTGTGCAGTACTGTAATTTGAAAAGCGTTTGAAACAGCTGTACTGTATTTTGAAATCGCCAATAAAATTCATACATAGTGACGCTGTCTGTTTTATTAATTTATTCATGCAATAAATATACAAATGTCAATTAGATGACAATCTGCCTGAGACATAAAGAAAAAGGAAAAATCTGTTATAATGATCATCTACTTATAGTAATCAATTTCATCCAGACAGATGTGATCACTATAAGTGGTTTCCACTGTATATGAATTTATTTTCCTTTTGTTTTTATAGTAATCCTAGAACACAACCATTTTATAGCGTCTGAGCTATTAAATACTTGCAGTTGTATTGTACTTTAATAAGAAGGATTTCTGTTGTTTGTGTTTGTATTTTGTCCAAGATTCAAGCTACTTTTGAATATGGCATTCAGAAATTAGAAAAGCTAAATACCCAAATTCATAACCCAAATACAGGTAGATAGAACAAAATTTGAGTCACTTTTAACATATATTTTTTAGCATTTTCATTTGTAATTGAATAGAACTATATTTCTACTAAAATGTGCCTAAAATGTAGTCACTTAAACTTACGTGTAAGACTCCTGCTAGTTTTATGTTAAGGTCTTTTAAATTCTGCAGGTTTTCCATGTATAAATAAGTTTAATTAGTATTACAATTTACTAAGAAATACCATTGCAACCATTCAGCCCCCAGAGATTAATCTCTTTTTCTTGATTTGCTGATGATCCAAATACAGCCACCAAAGTTGTTTTGTTCTTTGCTGTGAAATCAGCATCCTTTGCCCTGCCTTTGCACAGCTGACCTGCTCACTGGCTACTTACTAGCAAAGGGTGTGATGTCCATAAATATGTGGCAATTTATATAAAAATGAATATTAAATTTCATATATATGTTACTCTTTGGTATTACATGACAATACATTTACATTAACTATAACAGCTGACATTTTACATTTTTCGGTGTAGTCTGCATTGCTGAGTTTTAGATGACAGTACATATTTGTACTAAATTCTTACCGCTGACTATCATGTTAGTGATTACAAATTAGTAGTAGTTCATTGTATAATACAAAAAACACTCTCATTATATACTATTATTTATTCCTAGTCCTTGTGTTAATGGTACATTTAGAGCCTATTTCTCTTCCAGCATCTTTTTGTTCCTTCTGTTGGGTAAAGTCCACCATCTTGTGGTGGAGTAGAATCAGCAAGAGTCCTCATGGCACTTAGGCTCTAAAACAAGCTATGCATCCATCCAGTTTCCAACCACTTACCTGGTTAGGGTCATGGGGCGGGGGGTTACAGAGGCCATCACATGCAGCATAGGGTACAGTGGATGGAATACTACTTCCTCGTAAGGCACACACACACATACATATTGGCATATGTATCTAAATGGGGACTTTTCATTTATCTCTATGGGAAAAACCCTAATCCCAATCACGACACCCTTAACCCCTACCCATAATCTTAACCATAAGTAACCAACCCAAATACAAGACTTTTGGCATTTTCACGTTTTTGATTGCATTCACAGATTTTTATAAAACTGAGGTTATCCAAATGGAGACCTCAAAAGATGCAACCAAAAGTAGGGAAATTTCAGGTTTTACTACACTTTGGGGACAATTTGGTCCTCAAATGTGATCTATGCACCCCCCCCAACACACACACACATACACACACACACACACACATTTGTATTCATCTCTCTGGGGACCGTCCAAGAATTTCTATAGACAAAACCCTAATCCCAATGATAACCTTAACCTTTAGCCAGCCCTAATCATAATCATAAGTAACAAAACAAAATACAAGACTTTTTACTTTTTTAGTTTTAGGCATAGACTTTTATAAAATTCAGTTTCCCGGGAGATTGAAAAAATGTCCCCACAACATCAAAATAAATAGGTTTTTTGTCACATTTAATGGAAATGTAATATATTCGTGACCACACACACGCGCACACACTATGGGCAGTATAAACATAAGGTGATGATCGGTCTCGCAATATAGTGGCCTTTTACTATCACTAATTGTTAACTCGGTATGTAATAATTGTATATAATAATTATTTTTTTACTAATGCTGTTATTAAAGACGGAACACTGAAACAGTATAGGCATGAAAACTAAAGTCCATAGAGTGATTAGGCTACATATTAACATCGTTGATGCTGGTCCTGTCTGTGAAAGTATGTACCCTGTGCATGTTAGGATAAGCCATAGCACGTAGTTCATGTTTAAACAGAACACGTTGTTTTGACAAGCAGGTAAACAGATCGATGGAGCGGTCAGTGGAGTCATGGTGAAGCTCGCATAAATACTTCAGGGTCACTCTCATACAGTACATTACAAACACTGAGAGAGAAGAGAGAGAGCTGCTTTATACAATCTTCCGCCAGGTGTCGACATTTCGTCGCAACAACAAACTTGCATCAAAAACAAACAAAAATTGTTCCTTTTCAGTTCGTAGCTATTTAGGTTTGTTCAGCAGTATAGGTTATTTTTAAATACTGGTAAGGCTTTACCAATTAAACGGAGAAAATGCAGGCTCTTCGAAACTGTGCGCTGTGTTCGACGGAGGGACTACTATGTAGTCGGACCGACTTCCTACAGCTTCGGAGCAACATGGCGGTATCTGCGCGAGGGTTCTTCTCTGTTGGTTTATTAAGGTATGTAGCGGATCTTTCAAAATCAGTAACAACCAAAAACTATGTAAATGTCATGTGTCACTCCATCCATAGTAATCAATCTGTAAAAGTGATACCTGCAGAGGTTAACTGAACATTGAATATTGTGAATCGCTACTACCATATTATTCGGGGATGCACAGAACTGGTGCACAAGTACGCATTCTTCCTATAGAGCGATACGCGAGGCAAGTTCTTGTGGTAGCAGCTCAAATGCACATAAAATTTACACTCATTTGCGTTGTTATGACAAAATATTGCCATATATTTTAACGTTTATACCTCAGTTGAATTAACTGTATCACGGCGAATGGGCAGTAATGTGCAAACTTGCATATAATGCAGCTGATGCACATTTACCCATTTCAGTCACCGGAAACATTGCAGCTGATGTTGAGCAGTTATTTGTTGGCTGCTTTTTTCCTAAGTGTATGACATCTTCATGCAATTTCAATGCAGTTACTGAAATGTTAACGCTATTTGGGGAAAAATGCACCTAAAGTTGTTTTTTTGGGGGGGGATACAGGAACACAGCATGCATACTAAGCAGCAGGAGACCCATGCGACCGAAGCTCCCCACGTGGACACGAGCCGATTGCATTTCCCTAAGCGTCTCCGGGGGACTGTGCGCGCTCCCTTTCTATAAGGTCCCTTTACTCGTCTATACAGCATCTCTTACCTTTTAGAACGCAATGTACAAAACGTTTGAAACTTAAAATGTATGTACAGGATTTGTTGAACAGTGTAAAATAGTAGACGGTGCGACAATATATCAAAGAAATGGAAATTGCAGAATTAAATACGCGAAGTCGCCTTTTATTCAGCTATTGGCACCTCTGATATGTTTTTTGCACCAATACCGTTTTGCACTCTTTTGCAAATGCTGTACATATATTTATAGTTTCATATTTTTTGTATATTTTGAGTTCGTTTATGCTGTACTGCTGACTAGAGTGCTGCTGAGTGACATTTTACTGCTCTGCTTCTAAAACATAGTGGATGAGGGTCCAAATACAAAGGAAGCAAAAACCTGTTGTGTGGGAGCTCTTCATATTGAAAATGAAAGAAGATGCAGTTGTCTGTCAGTATGGCAAAACTGAACTTAAATATCTGAATTTAAATGTCACATCACAACTTATGTATCAGAACAGCAACGAAACAACAAAAGACGACATCCACAGGCTCACTTAGTAATGCATGGTTAGTCTTAGACAACTATAACCTATATAACTATAGTCTAGCCTGTTTTTGTCATCAATTTGACTTAAATTATTTATCTTAAATTACTTTCAACAATTCCTAGATAACCCAGGAATAGATAACTGGTGCTACAATGAAGGCTAGCATCGTCTCTTAGCCACATCATCTTAGAAAATAAAATAATATGTAATATTGCACATAATAACCATATTTTTTATACAGTATATGTGATTTTCATTTGTGAGAGTATTGTGTATATTCTGTGGAACCCCTAAGAGGACAGTATTTGAATATACAGTATTTGAAACGGTCCCATCACAGTTGTTTTGTTCCCTCTCAGTACTTCAGTAATAATAAATACATGTGAATTAAGCATTGGTACTATATCTGTGTATTTTACATCAAGTTCAAGGTAAAAATCAACAAGCTTTTGAACAGGATACTGCACTTCAGTTTTATTCTGTTTTTTGATATTTGCATAAGCAGTGTTTTTGTACATGTACAGTGACAAAATCATCTTCTGCACATCTTATTTTAACTAAGTGCACTAACTGTAAGTCCTCTCCATGTTTTTCCCTATCAGCAAGTGGAAGACCTCTCTCATGAAGCCATAATACGTAGAGCATCATCGCTGGTAACAGACAGTGCCAACACCTACCTGTCCCAGACCACCCTGGCTCTTGTGGATGCCCTCACACAGTATACCCGAGTAAGTAGCCAACATCCCGCAAAACACTGATTCAGGCAAGGTATCAGTCCTGGTTTTATTGGATCTAAGTGCAGCATTTTACACAATCTATCACAAAATACCCTTGGATAGGCCCGTGATTTGGGTGAGCCTCACTGGAACAATCTTGAACTGGTTTAGGATATACTTTCATAACTTGAACAGACTCCCTAAGGAGAAGAGAAATGCACCAATTGTTGCCACCTTCAAAACCAGGCTTAAAACATTGTTATTCCACAGTGCCATTGATTAGTGCTGCTAATTAATGTTGATGCTTTTTCTTTCACTGTTAATTTGGTTGTCTTTAACTTGTAGTTTTAAATTATTATTTTAATTGCCTTTTACTTGTACATTTTAATTGTTCATTTAATTATTGCTGTTACTTGGCCCAGTTTTCTGTAAAGCATTTTGAATGACCTCTCTTTGAAAATGTGTTGTATAAGTTGACTGGACTTTGTGAAGCTGCTTTCAGGCATTATTCTTCTGAAAAAGGTGTTATAATAAGACCCAGGCACTGGCTTTTACGTTGTAAAATTCTGTGTTGTTGTAGGCATTAGGGATAAATATTGTGCTCTGACCAAGTCTGCCTCTAGCATTATCTGTTCTTTTTTGTTTCTGCTAGTTAACACTAAACATAAGTATTATGTAAAGCAGGAAATGTCCAGTGTCCATTAACCTTGGGGTCCCATTGGCACATGCGCACATCGCTGCTGCCTCTGGCTCTACCAACAAGGCCGCAGAGCACTGCTTGCTTTGGTAACTCAGGGTTTTGGCCACAGACTCTGCACACGCTGATCGCTCTGCAGAAAAGATACCTGACGTCTCTTGGAAAGCTCACCACAGACGAGGAGGATGCTGTCTGGCAGGTGATAATTGGCCAGCGTGTGGAGGTGGGTGCCATTCCGTTTGAACTGGATTCTTTCCCCCATTATACCCCTCAGTTAGAATAAAAATGCTAGTTAATTCAGCCCAGCTGCGCCAGGATTTAGGGGAGTTTTGAATGCCGAATTCTGCTTCTGCAGTTCAAAGCAAGGTACCACTTTATACTAAGGCTCCCTTTTACCACTTATAAATGGTAGTTACTTATAAATAATAATTAAAAATGGTGTACGTTGTTTACAGTTGTCTATTAATGATTTACAGAGTGTTAACAACCTAATTAATAACCTGATTATTAACCATTCATAACCCCTTTATAAGGGTTCTCTTATTGTGAAGTGTAACCCAGAGCAATATATTTATTTCAAAATTTACATTTACAGTGCAAGTATTTTAGTGACCCCACCATGAACTGCTTTGATCCTAAGTTTGAAAATGATTGATGTTGAAATCACGTGTGCCTTTCTAATTTATTTTCCATCTCTCAGGTGGGTGACAAGCTGGAGGAGTGCAAGCGATATGAGGCGAATTGGGCGAATGCCATCAGCCTGTGCGAGCTGGCTGCTCAGGCGGCGCACAATGCAGGTATGTCTGTCATTTTGTGCAGGTATGTCTGTCATTTTGTGCAGGTATGTCTGTCATTTTGTGCAGGTTTCGGCTGTCTCTGCCAGAGGGAAATGGCTGAGCGTTTTTAATATAACGCGAAGACCAAAGTCCCTTGGATTTACAGCGCCGTCGCTCATCGCGCCTTATGTTCCCAGGGGCAAGTGAGGCATCCGCAACAACCCAGAGTAACCTGCAGGTGGCGCAGTCGCAAGTGGAGCAGGTTCGGCAGCTGTCACTGGTGGCAGAGCGGAAGCTGGCAGAGACTAAGGCTGAGGAGATCCAGAGGGTTGCTGAGTTTGCGGCCAGTATGGAGAAGAGCGGGGAGGATATGCCAGAAGCTTACCTTCGAGAGGACTGAGTGCAAAAACCCATTTATCCCGACCCCCTCGCCCCTTACTGAAAAGTCAGCTTGTCCAGAGCATTGGTGGGTAGATAGTAGGCCCACACGTGAATGAAAAATCTACCATATGGCTGTAGACAGTTTGCTTTTGCTTGCCCAGGGTGGACTTTTCTGCAAATCAGTGTTTTGTATAAAAACAAATCTTTGTTACTAGAAATATATTTGGAAAGATCCATTAGTTGATGCAGGCAGAAATATTGAAAAACATTTAAGTTAGTGTTCAGCTATAGAGCAGTATGCCTGTATAGGGGGCGATGTGGGGCACTGCAGGGTAGGACGCTGTGCCCATGGTCAGTGGTTCGAATCCCAGGGTCAGTGGAGTGATGTCACTGTTGGGCCCTTGAGCAAGGCCCCTGACCCCCAATCACTCCAGGGACCAGCTCATACTACTTCCTAAATTGTATGTCACTTTTGGATTTGGATCAGCTAAATAAATTCAAAAATATATGGGAGTAATAGACTAAGTAATGCTAAGATTTCTTACAGCAAAACTTAAACTCTGTTTAATGCAAAGGATGACATGCAGTAATTGTATTATTGATCATTTTTGGATGCTAGATTGTATTCGGCTGTGTGTGTGTGTGTGTGTCTCTTAGATGCTTGTGGCCTGGATCTGGCCTGGACTGTGTTATAATTATTACATTGTGAGGAACAAATTTCCCCACATTGTGATAAAAACCTGTTATTTTGACCTTATGGGATCACAAGGATAACCTCAATTTTATAAAAAATCTGTGACTGCAGTCAAAAACGTTTTGTATTTTGTTTGTTTACTTATGGGTAAGTTTAGGACTGAGTAGGGGTTAAGGTTGTCATGGTTGGGTTCATGGTTATGGCCACAGAAATGAATGCAGAGTATCCATAAGCGTATGAATATATGGACTCTGTGTGTCTCTGTATGTGTGTGTGCACTGTGGACTCACATTCTGTCAAGGATATACCCTAGCCTGGCATAGGCTCCACTCATGCAGTCAGCTGAACATGAAATAAAGTTATTTATATGGATATAATGTGAACCTTTTTTATTCTAAGAAACCTTAAGTTTTATACAGAAAAGTCAATGGATAGTACTACACTGGTAGCCTTCAGCAGGAGAGGTAACCATAATAGAAGGAAAAACTTCAAAAGAAAAAAATATTTCCATTTAATAATAAAAAAGAAGTTTCACTTTTCAAACTGTGTTGTTTTGCCTTTGACTAAAAGCAAAAGCATTTTTGAAAATATATTAAAAATTTAATTGCAATTTAATGCAATTTGTAACGCTACAAGTGGCTGAGACGACAGGCTCCAAAAAAGCGGAGATGGAAATGGTGTCCCAGTAGTGTGAGTGATTGTACCACAGCAGGCTATGTGTTGGAGGACCCTGCACCAGTGAAAAACATTCATAGATACAAGTGTCCCCCAGGTAAAGGCCTCCCCATGGTCTGTGTAGACTTCAACCCCTCCAATGAAGGAATTAACCCAACCAACAATTAACACGCGTAATACAAAACACTGCTTATTAAGTTTTCAAATGTACAATTCCAAAATACAATTGTTTTTAAATTTATTAATAAAACTTTGAATTTTCATTATAACAATCATCCTCTTAACAGTTTGGTTTTGCCCATTAGACGGCGAACACCCCTATCAGAAAAGTGTAATGGTAGCATCCCCTCAAGCTTCACAATTACAACAGTGATAAAGCACTCTTCCGACTGGAATTCAAGTTACTGAACTTACTACCTCCCAGCCATGATCTCCCCCCTTAGCAATCAATGCAAGTACCAATACTGCACTTTGTCCTGTTAGATAGATACCTTAAAACCCAAAGCCAGTCAAAACTGGAGATTATCAGTAAAGCATCAGAACAAAACAAAAATTAAAAATAGGACAATAATAGTCGTACAGGGTTGACATTAGACGGTTTAAGTTTCGTACGTTTTCAGCGACTACATTCATCATTATGTTCAATGTAAGTGTTTCCAGCATTTTATAAACATACCATGCAGTCACCTTTAGGTTTATGGTCACAGTCCAGTCACATTACAATCCAGTGGTTTGATAATTGTGTTTTCATTCATGTACAGTGCCTGCCCTGGACACGCAAAGGAAGGGAAACTCCCTGGACCGGATGCCAGTTTATGGGAAGCACTCATACTAACACACTATGTTGGGTTTAGAGACACTGACTGGCCTAACCACAGGAATGAGCCCATTTGACACAAGGACATGCAAATCCCGCAGACAGAGAGCAAAGATAGGACTGAAGCCCCCCCCCCCCCAAACCTAGAGGTAAATGGAGGAAAACTAGATTAGAAATACATCTACGTATTTATAAGGAGAGTGTTTCAATTTACCAGCATGCCATACATAAAGCACGACAGGCATACTTTCCACAAATGATTGCTAACAACAAAAACAATACTAGAGTACTATTTTAAACTATAAATAGGCTCCTCCCCCCTTCACAACCTATGGTACAAGAGGCATCTGCGGAGAAATGTGAGCGATTCCCACTGTTCTTTAAAACTAAAATGACCGATATTAGAGCCTCTGTAGTACCAGCTTATGATCCGTGTAGCTCTGATAGCAGAGCCCCGTTCTTGATGGGTTCCATTAATGAGATTGGCATGGAATGCTTGGAAAGAGTCACACCAGCAACCATCCACATGTTACACTGAACCAACCCAGTTTTTAGTCATTATGCACCCAAACTACGGAACACAGCACCAGTTAGAGGGGCTGAGTCACTTTCTTGTTTTAAAAAGCTAAAAAAGTATTTATTTACTCTGACTTTTAATATTTTGTATTTGTCCCTGTATTCTTTTTTATATAATTCTATTTTATGCATAACTATTATCAAAATTTAGATCTTGTTCTTGATTTTTTATATGATCATATTATTCTAATTTAGGTGTGCATGTGTGCGTGAATGGTGTGTGAGTGTGCCCTGCGATGGGCTGGCCCCCCATCCAGGGTTGTTCCCTGCCTCGTGCCCGTTGCTTCCGGGATAGGCTCCGGACCCGCCCGCGACCCAGTAAGGATTAGGCGGGTTGGAAAATGGATGGATGGATGGATTATTCTAATTTTTGTATTTTATTCTTTTCATACCATCTTCTTACACTCATTTACTCTCCCCCCCTATTTATATTTGCACTGTAAAGCACTTTGGGCTGCATTTTATGTATGAAAGATGCTATATAAATAATAAAGATTATGACACAGAACTTTCTAGCATATCAATGAAAGAAAGTAGAAAGTGGGAGCCCAAAGCGCCCAGTGCCTTGTTTGTCTGGGCTTTTCCTGCTCAGGTTTTCCCTGAGGGACAGTGTGGCTCTGTTGGGCCCTTGAAAAAAGCGTTTAACCCCAGAAAGCCTTGTCTGGGTGCCCTGGAGAAACGTCTCACTTTCACATATAAGAGCTCATACATGCTACCTATACAATGACAATAAGGCATTCTGCTAAATGGCACTGACCTTTACCTTTGTGAGTGGGGGACCAATAATCCTAGACAGATGTCTGAACCACCTCAAATGGTTCCTTTAGATGTGGAGGAGCAGCAGCCTCCCAAATGTCCGAGCTCCTCACCCTGTCTCTAAGGCTGAGCCCAGACCCTCTCATTTCTGCTGCTTCTTATTGATCCCCATCGGGAAATCATCTTTTCTCCTGCCTCATCTTGCACTCCATGATACGCTTATGCTCACGCTTTTATACTTAAACTGCTCCGCTTGTGGCAGTAACTCATCCCCCACCTTGACAGGGCAATCCAGCCTTTTTAGGTGGAGAACCATGGCCTCAGGCTTGGAGATGCTGATCCTCATGCCAGCCGCCTCACACTCAGCTGCAAACTGCGCCAGTGGCTGCTGCAGGTCACAGCATGAAGCCTGCAGGACCACAGCATCTGCAAAAAGTAACACTGCATCAGTCACAGGACCGATAAAGGTTATGAACAGAATCGGGTCGCCCCGACGAAATAGCCACACCCACCCAGAACAGGTCTGACTTACTACTGGCAATATGAGCCAAACTCTCACTCCAGTGTCCTTGTGAGGTTAATGAGATGGTCCAGCACTCCATGATCAGGACAGAATCTGCATTGTTCCTCCTGAATCCAAGGTTTGGCCAACAGACAAACTCCAGTACTCTCCAGTACCCCTGCATAGACCTTCCCAGTGAAGATAAAGTTGAAACACATCATGCAGTCCCCTTTCTTAAAGATTGGGACCACCACCCCTGTCTGCCAGTCCAAAGGCACTGTGCCCAAAGTCCACACGATGTTGAAGAGTTGTGTCAGCTCAGACAGCACTCTCCCCATGTTTCCAAAAAGTCCTTATTAAAAGCTGAGGTTGAATTAAATTCCCCTATAATAAATTATATGCGGAATACTGATACAGTGCGGCACCAAGAAATAGGAACTGAAATAGTGGACGTAGTCAGTAAAAAATGATCAACCGCTGGCGACAAGCATAGTCGAAAATAGCAAGCACCAGGTAACCTAGGGGGAGAGCTGGACAGGGATTCCCTGACTGGGTGGAGACCTATGGTGGGGATTCCCTGGATGGTGTGACTAAAGTGAAAGGGAATCCCGGAGTGATGTAGATGGGGCCCTCCCAGGCCGATCTGTTATTGATATTCATCAGTATTCATTATGAAGGCCACTGACTTTGAGAAAAAGAGTGTCACTCTAAAGTTCTAACACTTTAGTAATCAAACCACATAACATTTC
>JAODLC010000040.1:16799811-16821233 GCA_026781145.1 Hippopotamyrus pictus | reverse complement strand
AGTTTTGCTGGAAACAGGTATGAAGTCCTCTTGCACTTGCAACAATGTGCTTTTAAAAAATTCCCATGCCTCTTCAATAGTTTTGCTGTTTAACTCCATCCAGTTTACAGTTTCTAGTTTCAGTATCAGACTATTAAAGTTAGCCTTCCTAACATTGTAAATTTTTGTTTTGGACTTTGCTCTTTGGACATTAACATTAACCTCAAATTTAACCATGTTATGATCGCACTACCGTCCAGTGGTTCTAAAACCTCTAATTTTCCAGTCCTATACTGGTTATTAGAGAAAATAAGATTGAGAATGGCTTCTCCTCTGGTAGGGGTTTTAACAGAGTAAAAAAATCCCATCATTTGAAGTTCATACCCCCCCACCACACACACACACACACACACACACGCACACAAACACACACAAATAAATACTGTCCATTACCTATCCTTGGTGCGATTTGTCACAAAATCTGAGGACTTCCGGATCATCACCCGTACAAAGTTTGGAAAAGGTCCATCAGATACTTACCAAGTGTCTTCTATTGCCTATTTTTCCTTCCTTTATTGCCACATATAGTGCTGCTGTTTCAAAATGAATTCAAGTGTAGATCATCATCCATATAATGTTTTTGCAAAGCAGCAATAAGATCCATCAAATACATTTTAACTTAATGCATTCACAAGGTCAAATGCGATCTGCTTTCACCCTTCCCTTTACTGCCACAAAGCAGCATTGGTTCAATTTTGCTTCGATCTGTCTCAGAATTTGACCAGTTCCAGATGTTCACCCATACATGGTGTCTGCAGAACCTGAAAAAGGTCCTGCTAATAAATTTTTAGTTATCACAGTAATATGATTAAGTATGAAACCTGCCCTTTTCTGTTATATCACTATAGGATGCTGCTTGACTTTTGGTGCAATCTCTGTCAAAATTTATTCAGTTCCGGTCACCCAGATAATGTATCTAAAAAGGTTGAAAATATCAGTGAAATACCCAAAGCTCAAGGGATTGGAAGATGGATGGACGAACAGATGAATGGATGGATGGATAGTAAAGCAAGGCAGGATAAGTCTACCAGTTTATTCAGCTTAATTTAAATACTAACACAATGCTGGGGAAGGAGATTTCGTTACTATTAATATCTAAACATATGTGCACATGACAGAGTATGTTTTCCTAATGAATACAGCGACTGGTATTAAATATATTTCTCTGTTTAATGATCCACAGGTGAGACAAAATACTTTCTTCTGCCTATGTTCCACACTCCACAAATCACCTTTATTATTTACCAGACATTGTCCATTGGAGCAACTCCATGGTCATTATACTTAGAGTGTTGTCTGCACACGTCATCACTGAACACACCAGAAGTTTTTGACAAGTTGTTCCACTTGGGAAAACAGCTTTTTTCCAGCTATTATCTGTTATCTTAGCTCTGATGGTCTTTTGGACTTTGGATTTCACTCCAGCTTTTGGTTCAATGTTCAGCTATATACCCAGAGACAACACACAGTCTGCGTCATTTAATGTCCCAATGGAGGGCCAATGAAAACAAAAGCTGTTTGTTTTACATAGGCTGTGCCCCTTCTGATCTGCTGTGATCAATAAGCAGCCAGGCTTGCAAACTGTGGACCACGGACACCAGGCAGCTAAATCTAACGTGTCTTTCTTAAAGCTTAGATGTCTTTCTTAAAGGTCACAGTGTGTCTTTCATTTGATGAGATACATACAGTAGGCATAATTTTAGGTATGTTTATCTTTTGCAGGGAAAATTTTTAAAATTTTATTCTTTTTGTTTAATATTTATAATATCTAAAAACTAAATATTGTACTGATAACTGTGCTTGACCATCCAGGTTCAAATTATTCATGGAAATGTCTTAATAATTCTTATAAAATTAAGCCATTTTAAAAAATGGAAAAAAAAAATTCCGTGTGCTGAGAGAGAGCATGTTAAAAAGTAATTTGAAGTAATGTAAATTATTCACGCCGTTAATATCTGACAGTCCATTTAATTATCTTATTTACACTGGCCATGTTCCAGAGAGCAAAGGATTTTGCTTTCCTTGGAAATGGAGCTTTTGTTAATAATCTGCACAGCCTTTTCCTGTTGTTTATATGTATAGGTCTTCATTGGTAAAATCAGACATCCTGTTTTTAATTTGTCACAGGTAGATCTTTCTTTCAGGTATTTTTATTTCAAAGTTTCTCGCTGTTTTAACAGCCTTCCCATGCTTATGTGCTGCTATGCTTTAACAGTCCCACACAAGGTATCAGTGAGAAGCACTGTGGCCACATACTCCAGTTCCTGCTCTGTATGTGTGTATATGGAGTTTGTATGTTTTCTGTGTGTGGTGCAGGTTTGCATGTTCATCCTTCTCAGCCAGCAAACCAATACTGCGTTTCTTCGACGGTGGAATGAGCAGTCATAACCACATCCCCACTTCGAAGAAATGCCTCAAAAACCCCTCTTTTCCCTGTCCCCACGTTCCCTGAATGCTCTTAATGTTGCACTTTCTGTTTATTTGAATAGTTGTTCTTGCTTATTAAGTTTTTGAAATGTTTGATAGGTGTTATATAGCTCCTGTGAATGGGTATTCATTAGAAACTCAGCCTGGATCTACAGTACTGATGCATAGTTGATTCCTTGACAGTTAAATGCTCTTAATGTGCCTTACTTGTGCATTGCTTTCAACAAAATTATCTGCCAAATAAAAAAATGTAAATAAATATTAAGTAAAATGGTATTTATAAGTTGCCCATAGTGTATATGTACCCTATGAGGGACTGGTGTCCCATCCAGGGGATTCCCCTGTGCTTAGAGTGAGGTTCTCTGTAAAACTGTAATGCAGATGGATGCATTATATTTTTGTTCCTTTCAGATTACCCCATTTGTCTATGTTATATCCAGATAAACTGCAATTGCTATTTGCAGTTACCAAATATGTGCAGCAGATGGCACCATAATATCAATAAACTCTCTGGATTGGCCATTAAAAAATCTTTCAGCGTAATTTATATTTTGTAGTGACGTGTTTCAAAAACGAGTAGCTATAAACAGCAACATAGTCAATATATTCAAGTACCATTCAGTACATCAAATTGACCAAAAACAAATAAATGAGTATTTATGATTGTTGAGAAGGTTATAAATTTGTATAAAAAAATGTGTCAAATTGGAAAAGAAATTATTTAAAACGCCAGGGTCATGTTATTTGTACTACACTGACTTCAAATGTTTATAATTTATAACATAGTTTAGCAACGGCTGATTAATCACCCCATAAACCCGTATTGAATAAGTGATTAGAAGGTGGATGAATGGAAGGATAAAGAATTTAATCACTTTCTGAAAATGATACAATTACCGGAATACCATAAGATCAGCGGCATCAATTTGTTATGCTGATCTGGTCTTTAGATCAGCATGAAAATGTACACACTGGCCTTCTGTTTTGCTGGTCCACTCTGGGGACAGGCATGGCCGAAAATAGTAAGCACTGGGGAACCTAGGGGAGGGCTGAACAGGGCTTCCCTGAATGGGTGGAGATGTATGGTGGTGATTCCATAGAATGTGTAGCTGATGTCATGGGGAATCCCAGAGTGATATGGATGCCCCCACCCGGCCAGTCTGTTACACTGTCCTTGCCTATACAGATGCTCCTCTATTTACGAACGGAGGATGCACGCTATACTGCAGCGCGGCGGGAGTAGTGGCCAGAAGTCGTACTAGGCAGAATTGGCACGCAGAAAATAAAATGATGTTGCGGAAAGGAAACGGGAGCCCAATGAACACAATTTGGACTTGCAGTCGCCTTCATTCGTATGTCTGAAAGTTTGTAAGTTGAAAGTTCGTAAGTAGAGGAGTGTCTGTATATATCATGAACAGGTACCTACTGCTCTTCTGTTTTGCGGATCCATCCACCCATCCATCCATCCATCCATCCACCCACCCTTGTGGGAACTGAAAATGTCCTAACAAGGTCAAGGTCAGGTTTTTGTCACATTGTGGAGACATTTGGCCTCCAGCAATGTAATAAATACATGACTACACACACACACACAGACATTATGGGAAATATCAGTCTTTGGAGCTTGACACATACAACATGTGAACTTCAGACATGAGACACTGTCCCACTGCCTCACAAACCCCCTAACCTGGGCCTCTGAGGAGCCGGCACTGCTCACTACACCACCATGTTGCCCTTGATCTATTGCCCCCCCTGCAATAATATGACAGTTCACTGGAAGCACAGATCCGTCTGAGCACCTGGTGTCATGGGCAAGCACACATCCATCTGTTTCCCATAAATGCTAATCCAGTGCAGGGTCATAGTTACCCTGGAGCCTGTCCCAGGAAGCTCAGCAGGTGAGGCAGGGCACACCCTGAATGGGATACCAATCAATCACATGTAGGAAACTGGATTCCTAGCTGGGGAGCCATGAAAGCTGACCTCACGCAGAGTCAGGGGAAGAAATCAAATCCGAAACCCCAGAGGGGAGAGGCTACTACTATGGACTGAGACACCAGACAACACAAAAAAGTTATAACCATTGGAAAATAGGGTAATTTAGTTTTTAAATTCGAAAGCAGGACATTGCATGTGTGTTTCCCTCACTAGATTTATGCTGCTTTATTAAAGATTCAGGAAGCCAGGGGAAGGGGGGAGCTGGGAAAACCCCCAGGGGCAATGTGGGACACGGTGGGTTGGTGACAAAAGGGCACCTCGAGCTCAAGTCTGCTGCAGCCCATGGTTTTTAGGTCTCTCCCTCGGTGTATGTTAGTGTGGTAACACTTAAAGCAGTCATATAACTGCATTATACATACCCCTATCATGTACTGTGACGCATTCATAAAGTATTATAAACACGGTTATAAATATTTATAAAAAGAAAGCATAACACATTATAGCCATGTTTATTGTGCATTATGAATGCTCTCAGCTATAATGCACTATAAGTACCTTCATAATGCATTATAATGCGGAGGGTAGCTTAGGCAAAGGAGCGGCTGTGCTGGGTTGAAGTACGCCAGTATTGGTGCCAAGGTGAACCAGACGTTCAGAGCTTTGGATACTTCTAGAGAGATCGGTGTCCACTTGATCCATGCCAAAATGCTATTGGTGAGTCTGGTGATGGGAACTGCAGCAGAACCTGCATCATAAATGAACCTCCTGTGTTAGTGAAACCAATTAAATGTGGAACCTGTTTAACCTTTAAGCGTTATAGGGGTTGGCTGCTCCAGTGCAGCATGTACCTTAATTGCTTCCATAGCCACTCCAGGATGAGCAAGCAGAGACCCTAAAAAGACACACTGAATATGTTCCTGCAGTGTCTTAGAGAAAATGAGCATATCATCTAAGTACAAAGTGAAAAAGCAACTGACCAGATACCTGATCCCACTAAGGAGTTCTGCAGTCCAGACTACAGTCTATACAGTCTATAGCTGTAGTGCTGGCTTAGCTTTCAGGTGTGTACCAAAAGAAGTTTTCCTGGAGTCCCTGAGGTAGTTGGCTCTCTTCAGTCTCCTTAGCAATTACAGGTGCTGCTGTGCCTTCTTCAGTGGTGAGGAGATATTGTGAATCCATGAAAGGTCCTTGGAGATGGCATGAAACTTAAACTTAAATAGATTTAATGATGATGTTGGAGTTATGCATGGGTATACGGTTACAAGTGAAAAGTGAGCAGAGCAGAGGACTCAGGACACAACCTTGTGGCACCCCAATCTTGATCAGGATGGAGGAGGAGCGGATGCCTAGCCTGGCAGTCTGTGGTTTGTCAGTTAGAAAGTCTAGCATGCAGTTATATAGTGATGTACTGCAGTCTCGGTTGAGGAGTTTCAAGGTCATCGTCTTGGGTAGGATGGTGTTGAATGCTGAGCTAAATGCAATGAGCAGCATCCTGACATATGTGTTTTGTTGCTCCAGGTAGGTCAGTGCTATGTGAATAGCAGTTGAAAGGGCATCTTATGCTGATCTATTTGTTCTTTAGGCAAACTGGTGTTGATCCGCAGCAGGAGAGTGGTGAGTTTTTCATGTGAGCCAAAACCAGTGTCTCGAATACCTTGGTCATTATAGGGATGATTGCAACTGGCCAGGAATCATTCAGGCAAATGACCACTCAGTGTCCATTTGAAAGATCGGGTACAATTGGCTGATAGGGAGATGTTAGCGGTAACCTGTGCTAGCTGATCAGCACAGGCTTTACAGTAAGTGTGAGTCCTGGGATGCCATCTAGTCCAGCTACTTTGTATGCATTTGTGCTGCACCACACCTTTCTGATATCATGGGTGTGCAGTACAAGTGTATGGTCAAGGGAAATATACGGCTAAGTTTGGCTGGGAAGAAGACCTCATTTGTGGTCAGGCAGGTATTGGCGTTCTTGTAGTCTATGACAGTCTTAATTCCTTGCATCGTGGGTCAGCATTGCAGTTGAAGTGGTCCTCAATCCACTGGCTGTTTATTTCGTTTGGCCTTCCTGATTCTCTTCTTTAGGTTCTGCCTGAGCATTTCATTGGCCTGCTTGTCCTCCGGAGAACACTGGCTTTTGCATGTAGCCCTGGGCATTTCCTTTGAAAATGACCCATTCCCCAGCAATAAAACCATTTCCCCTCATGCTGTGCCTCATGCTCGCTACACTCAAGAAACATAGCTGCAGAGAAAACATCTGTAGTAAGTGGCTCTGATGCAGGCCGTGGTGGAGGCATCTCCCACAGATCTGCTGATCCAGACATATGGCAAAGGTGATCCCAGTCCTGATTTGCGATCTCATCTTTTAGAACGTCCATGTATCCAGAGTATATTAGTGACCTGTGTTTTTTCTCCTCCATTCCTCATGCTGGTGAACATTAGAGGTAGTCAGTTGTGTAGCTTCAGCTCATTCCATAACTGTAGCAGTTTGCTATCATAGCGACCTTCCCGGCAGCACACCCTTGTTAGCTAGTGAAGCTCTCAGTACCTCATTGTGTGCTGTGCTAATCTTACTGTCACAAATCCAAAACCAACAAAGCACAACTGCAGACCCAGGCCAAATATCTTTACCCAAGGATAAAGTTCTTTGAGGGGAGACAAAACTGGAAGAAAGCTCAGAAAGTTCTAACATAAAAATCACAAAGCATCACAAACCACCAACAGTGGTGGTTGTGTATTTTTTCCCATAGGCAAGCAACTCAATATTGAGCAGAAACAAATGTTACAGTTACAGATTGGCTGAAATTGCAGTCCTTGTGAAGCACAGGTGGTTCTAATCTTTCAACAATCCACCCTTGGAACATAATGACGTCACTTCCTAGGGGTCCGGGAGGTCCTCTGACTTATTGGTGCCACCTGCTGGTCTAGTGTGGTATGACATAATTATTCGGAAAGCTATGAATGCTTTGTTAGCCATTCACAAACACTGCCTGCTCAAAATTATTTTAAAATTTAAAATTAATACTACTTTTGTTTTTTAGACTAATAACCCTGTGCAAAGAAAGGAAGCTTAAATTTAGATTCACTACCCTGCATAGGACAAGTAGGTATAGATAATGGATAGATAGACCCTTTCCTGTGCTTCTGTGCTAAAAAGACAAGCAGAATCCTGGCTAGAAAACACAAGAAACCTTTAACCCAATATACTACAACAAGCAGTACTGTGTGATCTGGTATCACTGCTACATAGCATAAAATTTTGAGATGTCAGTCATGCACATCTTGGGAGGGGGGACCATCATGCTTTGCTCCAGGCCCTTTTTTTCTGGGGAATTACAATGGAGCCAGATTCACACTATTTGGGTAAAATGCGCCATATTTTTTCTGTCAGCAATCCACCTCAGGCTTCCCTGTTGCACAAGTGAGACAGTAAGCCTCAGTTTTGCTTCCCTTGTGTCCCTCGGCCAGAAAAAAGGTCAAATAAAGTCCATGCAGCTCACTAGTTTTCATCATTCCTTTTACATAGATGTGAGGAATACCTCACATAATTGACTGGGCCCTGCTGTTTGCCCTCACCATGGCAGAACTGCTAGTGAGTATAATTGCACTACCTTTATTGCCCTGAATTTACGGATTTTTTTTTCATGGAATGCAGACTCTGTGGTGGAAACTTGACATTTTGTGCTTTGCCTTAATAGCTCAGTATTTTTATTTCTGTCTGCATTGTCAGCAATGGGCTGTGCACAATATTACCTGAACACATACGTTTTTATCATTTGTCTAGTCACAAGTTTCTGTCTTTTTTTAAAACATTTGTCTCTTTTGCAGCTGGTTAGTGAGCTACTGTGTGGCTCAGCCCACCCTTGTTTTTAGAAGAAATCTGACCCTTCACTTTATTTCATGATGCCAGAAAAGGTTCAAGGGGGGTTTGTTCCACACCTGTCAAGTGTGACTTCACCTGTGCAAGTTCATTTTCTGCAAATATATACAGTCAAGCGAGTTTACATGTATTGTGGTACATGATGTCAGTTTTAACAAGGAATTCCTCCTGTTTTAACCTCTGCCTTTTTGGGAGTGGGTATCAGCCAGCTCCACATAACTGTAAGTCTCACACGTTTGTAGAATTAGTAAGATGACATAGTATTTCTCTGTAGGCCACAGTGAGTCTGATTGACTTTCGGGAAGCACTTGTTTGGCACATGTACAAAATCAGGCCCACTGAGGTCAGCACTGGGTCAGCCACAAACGATGTAATATGATAATTCTCCTTGTAATGAATACAGAGTTGGCTTACTAATGCATGTAGTGGACACTACAATTTATGTACAAGTACTGTGGCTAATCAACTGGCTTTTTAAACAGCATTCTAGTTCTTATAAGGGTAGCATGACCTGTAGCTACTTTATTACCTAAATATTTTATTATCAGTCTTCAATTATTTTTATTAAAATAATATTACCATAATTAGAGCATAGTGTTGGGTTTCTGTTCAACAGTGGCTGAGATAGCTTCATTTTTAATCATTTCACACCATGAACAACAGAACATAAATTATGCAGAAGATTCAAACAAACAAATATTTTCATGTGGATCTCACCCCATGAAAACAGACATAGCACTATCCAACGCATAGGCTTTGTTCGTGTCTACCTTTACATGACAATAATAAATTAGCCAGACCATGTTCTTCCACTTTGACTAGAACCTTCAACAAAAAAATTCAAAGACAGTGCTGTGTCAACCATCATTACAAGAACATAGCTTTGATTTCAACATTGGTAAAGACTATATCAGCCCTGAACCCTCCCTACCCCCCACCCTCCAAACACACACAGTACTCCTACAATATTGGAAGGGACACGTCTCAACCATCCATACCTAAATCTTCGCCCTTGCATCAATGATAATCCAGTCTAATCCACTGAATTGCCTGCCAGCTCCTCTGGACTTCTCTGCCATATCAGCCCATAGCCAGTGAATCCCACCGCTGCCACCATATGTCACAATGATCCAACACTTGCTGCTACCAATTCAGTAACTCAGATGCCCAGTTACTAAAGTGTAAGTTTAGGTGTACTGTATACAGTGCAAAAAAAAATCACTGCATGCGGCTTTAGCCATAGCCAGGGTTGGATCCATCTTTTCAGGGGCCCTCGGGAAGTCCATAGACAGAAATAAATTTCGGGGTGGGGGCCCCCCCTCATTAGATTTCACCAATCGGGTTGGGCCCCCCTTGGTAGACCTGGGACTTTTTCTGGCCCCCCATGTGGCGGGCCGACCCTATACAGCTGTCCAGTTTGCCTATGCCTAGATCCAGTTCTGGCCATGGTCTGTTTAAAGCACAAGTGGTCTGCAAAGCTCTTAAATGTGGACATCTGAGCCGATGGAAGTGTCAGCAATGTTGGACTAAAGCCTTCCTGACAATACTTACAGGCACTGAGAGAGGGCTTAGTGAAACAAGAGGAAAAGAAAGCACACCATTCGATCTTCAATATAACCAAAGTTTAGCAATAACAAAATTAAGCAGTACCTAGTCTGAAGGGGATGAAAATGGTTAAATATGACAATGTGTGAGGTCACTGACAAGGGATAGGCAGAGAGTTGTAATACCCATAAAGTATGAGGAAAATATACCAGAAAATAATGTGAACAGGGCCATTACTAGGTCTGTTATTTATTTATTTTTTGGGGGGGCGGGGTTATAAATGTACACTAATTAGTTTAAATTATGTGTTCTCGTTCGTTGTATTTTCAACGTCGAACCCCAAGTAAAAGTTTAGCCTCCCTTTTCATAAATTTCTAGTTGCTCTCCTGAATGTTTGCTTACTGGACAGCAACATTAGACCTCACGAAGTATAATCGTACAATTAAGCAGAAATTTCTGCAAAGATTGCGTAACAGCATTTCACACAAATTCTCAACGCAGAAACAATAATTAAGAGCATAACATCCCTTTCGCAGCACTTCGCACAGCAGCAATAGAAATATTCTGAAACGCATATGTACACCTAGCCACTAGCTTGTATATTGATTAAACATGCGGCTTTGGTTTCCAAATATTTCATTGACTAGCTACTGCTTATGCAGAAATGATTTAGTGAAATATGAAACTGGCGTCTTTTATGAAAGTTGGCTTTAGGACAGTCAGGTGTCCAGCGCACCCCTATTTCAGTCAGCGAAGTGGTACAGCCAGGCGCAGTTCGGTCCCAGTGGAAAGCTGTCGCCGAGTCTTCGGAGTTAAGAAACACGGAGTCTGAGACCAACTGTGATTTGGGGCTATCATGGCGGTTATATTAATATATCATCACAGGGATATTCCTTCTTACTTGGGATTGGGGGCCAGAGTACTACTTCTCCTGTTTTTCTTTACCGGTGAGTTGCATTTGCTTGGACTGTAAGTGTTAGCGGGCGAGCGTGTATCATAAATGAACAGTACTGGGCTCTTTTAGCGGATTCCCAGCAAATCGCCCTGATTCAAAGTGAAGGAAAAAAAGTTGCCAGCTGTATCGAACTGGATTGTTCATTTGCTGAAAAGTTCCACGTATTTAATGTGTTGCCCTGTGTTTTATATAGGCGGTTTATTGTTCCCTTATGTGGTAATTTGGTGTGAGTACTGGCCAGACGGCTAGTTTTGCTGCGGCCAGTGCCGCTATCTTTCGTCAAAAGTTGGCGAGTTAATAGTAAGAGCACTTCCCCAAGTGGGTCAAGTCGGCTTGCCTGACTAGCCGGGTTACACGAACGCGTTTAAGTAGTAAACCGGCTAACTCGTAAAGCGGTGTGTTCTGCGGTACTTGGCTTCGGAGGTAACTTGTAACAGGCGACGGATTTGGCGGCCATGGCCGGAATAAGTAGTAGAGGATGTGATTACAAGTTGAGTCTCATGCCTCCCTACATATGTAGTTGCCAGAAGGGTAATGTTATACTGTAGGATAAGCTGGGGTCCGGTGCCGGTTTTAATGGGGGTAACCGGACCCTGCTAGCGAGCGGTCTCCTGCGCGTGCTTCTGTTGGGGTCACCGCTGTCATGGTAACAGCCGACATTGCGGCGATGCGCGGAAAACGAAATCGGCCGCTACCTTCGTTATCAGCTTTTTTTTAATTCTCCTGTTTTGCCAACTGCAGTGACTTTTGAAACGATGTAGTCAAACAAAATGTAACAGTCGAGGACAACAACATTATTCTGTTGTACTCCGAATAACTGCTTGGCTGCTTTGTGAAGAGGTTGGCATCCTGGTTGGCACTCATTTATGTTTATATTTTATATCATCTATTCATTTGTGTAGTTTGGCACAGCAGTTTCTTGGCCTGGGCGGGCTTGAACGCAAGACAGTTAGCCACAAGATGCATCCAAGTTTTTATTATATATATATCATTTCATATTTGCAAGCATAAGCAGGATATACAATTTAAAGCTCTTGTGGTTGCCCGGATTTGGTCGGACCTGATGTTTAACGTTATGCTTGCGATTTTGCTCTATAAACCACCGAGTCACCTTGTAGGCCTGTGGGAATTAATGGTGAAGATGATGCCTGCATTTTTCTGTAGTCTTAAAACCACTTTTGGCCATTTTGTCCTACTGTTAAGGTTTTTTGGTGATTGAGACACAACTGCTTATTTTGTGTGTGTGTGTGTGTGTGTAAGTGTGTATGTTTATGTGTGTAACTGAAGAACTTACACATGTGTAACCTCTAATGCTTATGCAGAAGTAAAGGTCTCTCACTGTACTGCTCCCATTTATCTATTGTACTGTACAGTATTTCCCTCTTATTCTCCGGACAGGGAATATGTGTGGGTTTAGGTCTGCTCCACCACCTCAGACATTTTGCTTGTTAAGACAATAACTCAAAAACAGTTTGTTGGACATTTTTCTAACTTTACAGAGGTATTGTATGGGTGATGAATTGGAACTGATTAAACAGACAGATCGCCCCAAAATTGAAGCTACGCTGCTTAATGGCAGCCAAGAGAAGGGTGAAAGCAGAAATTCAACCTTGTGAATGGGTCAAAAAGAATTTGATGTGTCATATTATATTACTGCTTCACAAATTACAAGATCTACACCCGATTTCATTTCCAGACAAATTTGACAAATGTGAAAAATGAAGCAGTAGCGCTGCATGGAAGCAATATAAGAAAATGGCAGCTGTAGGAGACACTTGGTCTGGTAACTCCAAAAGTATTTTACAGATCTTTTTCAAACCTTACCAGTATATCATTGGGATGACAACCTGAAAGTGGTCAGATTTTGTGATGGATCATCCCAAAATTCAAGGATTGCTGCATAGTGATGGCAAAGAAAAGGGCAGCTCAGACACTTGATCTTCTCAGCATGATTATCTGTCCGATCTTTTCCAATCTTAATTGTCCAAATCTTTCCTAAACCCGTGGGGCACAAGATGCTTTCTGAGTATTCTGTAGTAAAGTTTTATATTGATTACTTTTTAAATTTAATTGAATATTTTAAAATCATCACTAGGATGTTTGGCAGATTTTATCCATAGCAATCTAATAGCTGGTCAATAAAATGTATGTTGGGGAATTTTTTGTTGTTGTTGTTTGGAGATGTAGAGAGCGTGGGTAAGGTTGCCTTGTAATGATGTTTTCTTGAGACTTTATATTGGGTACCCCCCCCTCCCACCACCTCAGTTTAATCCCATGTAGTCAGTGGTGGCACATGAAAGAACATACACAGATTTGGTGACCCTAATTACTAGGGCTGTCACTAATAACTATTTTTCTATGGATTAATGTAAAGACTATTTTACGGATTGGTCGATTACATCTAAACGACTAATTTTCCTCCAAAAAAATCAAACTGACTGTTTATATTTATCTCGACAACATACTATATGTCACTGCAGGGCTTTAGATAATGGACGCTGGCTTTTCAGAACTATACAGACATTATTTTTGCCCACAATTTGATATTAGTGGTATGCCTAAAATATTAATAAGATACATATCGTGAAGCCCAAAAGTTTGTAATCTGTATAAATTTGGCATATCCTTTTGCTTAATAAATTTGTTTAGCAGAGCACGCCACATGCTACTGTTTTGGTAAAGCCAAAGTAGCATAGAGAAGAAAGGGATGGCTCAACAGCCACAACATCTTTCAAAAGAGGAGATATTGTGGTTAAACAAGGTAAAAGACGTTGGTGAGTAGTGGCACTTTTTGCAGTCTGATACTTTGTTTTGGTAAATACAGTTTTCATTTTTATTTTATTTCACAAATTATTTTCTTTTTTAATGTCTGTTTTTGTTTCAGCTTTATTTTATAACAGCACCGGTCCCCAAGGTTGCCCACTGTCATGCATCTGGCGTGACACTCACGTTTTCAGACTCTCACGCTCGTGTACAAAATCTTATGGCAAATCTATCTTATTCCATTATAAACTTATAATTAGTCACATCAAAAGCTTTGGGGTAGTTTGCAAACCATACAGACCTTTAAGATGATAAAACTGTGGGTGTGCAGACTTGAGAATTTAAAAACTCACGCCAGCCAGCTGAATAAAGTTGACAACCCTCAGTCCCAACAAGCCCAGCGCACACGAATTAACACATTGGCACCATCGATCAACGTAGAATAAGCCCATATACTACTCACAGAACTATGTAGTGATATTTAAGGATTCATTTATTATAGTAAAGTGTTCAAAAATCATGAAGGAAATTTCTTTTAAAATATTTTTTTTAAAAGATGTGCCGATTTGAAATATGGATGTCAGCGCATTTTCAGCATTGACGTCATCAGCTATGTCGACTAATTGTGGCTGCCCCAGCAATTACACTAAACAAGTCACACAAAGTGTGCCAGGATCACTGGATAAATGGCTTTATCATGCACTTGGACCCCAAGCTTTGCTCTCAGCTGTGTGTGAGTGTGTGTGTATGTGTGTTCGCGCACACACAAATATGTTTATTTGAAAAGGAGAGCAATTTAACCATGTTTAACAATTCAAAAGGTCAGTTGAGGCATCAGGCAAGATGAAGTTGCTTTGTCAGTATTCTTTATTCATTTGTTGGCAAGGAACTGGTATAGCTTACTCTAAGTGAAAGTGCCAAGAGTTAAAAATATTTTGTTTCATGTGGATCAAGAGGTTTGGCATGGGAGCCATGGTGGGGGGGGAGTAGTACTACTGAAAAAAATGCAGATATTAGGTCATGTATGTACATAGGTATATGCAGGTGAAGAAGCACTTAATTATATGAATTAATATAGCCTAGTTTTTTTTTTTTTTCCATGGGTCGACATCGTTTTTGCACCTATTCCTACCCAACACCATAATGGTAAAGTAATGGATACATAAGCATTTTTCCCATAGAAATGAAATAGCGGACCCCACAGAGATATGATTATAGGTGTGTGTGTGTGTGTGTGTGTGTGTGTGTGAGAGAGAGAGAGAGAGAGAGAGAGAGAGAGAGAGGTGTAAAAGAGGAAAGAGATGCATCATCACTCCCCACCCAGCTAAATGCCCGCTCTGTACCTTGTCTGTTTTCTTTTCCTTGGAAAATATCTAAGCAAGTTCATTAGTGCCGTTAACCAGCTGAATTCTGTAATGCGTGCTTGGGGGGGTGGGGGCAAGAATCGGGCTTCCTGGGCGAGTCACCAAGGCATGGGATTAGATGATTGGTTGGATTGATGTGCTTTTGCTGTGGTGGCAAAGATTTTTAACTAATCCCGTGTATATGAGAAATGTAAATGAGAATGTAATTTTTTTTTCTTCTCAATTTTCTTTATTTTGCAAAAGGAACATGTCAGTGTAGTTCTGCAATTTCTTTTGGTAAATGTGAAGATTAGAGTTTGCACCCATCCTGTATATTGCCCGATCGTCTTATATTGAAAAATATAATGCAGTGTCACATTTTGAATCAGAATGGCACATGGTTTGTATTGTATTTTCTGACTGTAAGCTCAATTTTACATTTTGCGTGGACATAAACTAAACCATGGTTTAGCATAGTGTCAACAATGCTCCAATGCAGAGTTCATGGATTTAAATCCCAGGGAGCGCATATAATTTGTAGGCCTTCCCTCTGATGAAAGTCCTTTACGATCAAAGCATCAGTTAAGTGTAAATTAGTTAAATATACTTCGTGCGCATGAAGAAGGGCTCTGTGTATACCATTAGTGTATCTGTCATAGTTCTTACTGTTCTGTCAGGGAAAATGTTGGTCATAGTGCAGAAAGTAAATATGTAGAATGTAAAAATTTTAAATATTGACATTTTCAGACATGGACATTAACACATGCACAAAGAAATACAGGTAACCACCTTATTGGTTTGTAAATTGGCTTGTGAGTGGATTGTGCAATAAATGAACAGGTGTAGTTTCTGAGTCACTAGGACTCTCAGCATTGAGGTAAAAAACGCAGTCATTGGCTTTCACATTTATAGTCTATCCAGTACAGTACATCTAGAGATTATACAGACTGGTGAGTGTGCATGGAGTACGGATTAGATGGGTGGAGCTGGTGATGGGGCTGTCTGGGAATACAATTCTGCTGTTTTGACAGCCCCCCCTTTCTGGTTTATAATTTTGATTCCTTTAAAATTATGAATTCCTTTGATATTTGACTGAATTCGTTAAGAGATTCAAAGAAATTGTATTTAGCAATGCATTTGTTGTTTTTTTTGTTCTTTAAAATGAACCCTGGTATGTTGGAAGTAGTTTTAAAAACATTGATGAATGCTGTTAAGAATTAACTATGAAAGTTTGAAATTGTATTATTTATATATTATGTTCTGGTTTGCTTATTTTTTAACTGATAATTTGTAATTATAATTGTAATATGTTATATGTATTAAGGTGAGGGTACATTCAGAACAGAAAGTGCTGAGATGCAGAAACTTATATTTAACCTTTAGTTTGTTCCTTAGTATACATTTTGTTATAAGATCACTTGACCCTAGTATTAGTTGTGCTAGTATTGACTGGTAAGAGACCAGCTACAAGAGGGACAATTATCCAAGGAAGGCTTCAGGAGGAGAGCTAGACATGATGGAAAGTGAGAAGTGCTTTGAGCGGGACATGGAGGTGGATACACAGTAGATACATTGAGGAGAAAACTCTCTCAGGGTTGGGTGTGTTGAAGCTAGAGGGGAAATGAATGCATTTTTCAGTGAGTAGGGGAAGAAGGGGGTCGCTGCCGGAGTCTGGAGTTATTGACCTGTCGCCAGGCTGTAGGCCAGTGAGCAACCTCACCCAGCTTTTTGAGAATGCTGGGAAGCTGACAAGCCAACACCTATTGCTGTCCGAGGCCCTGGTAGAAAAGACCCCTCAGTCACAATACAAGGTATCATTGATACAGTCAAAACATGGGCTGTCCCAAGGCACTGCACTTATTTCTCTGTGCCTGCTCACTGTGGTCTGTTTTTGGCCTACAACTATATTCTAGCACTGTGTGACTATTCCATCTCTGCAATGTGGTCCTAGGGGCCGCCAGTATGACTGGCCCCAGACCTCATTTCTGGGTTTTTCTGTGATGACACAAAGCCGTGGGCCAATCAACACTGCAGCATGCCCTCTGTTTGTCTCCATTTTTTTTTGTGCCAGGTCTTTAACGATGGTGATGGAGGAGGGGAGCAAAGATATGGTTAGAGCCACTGCGGTCTGTAATTAAACTGCACAGCTATATAGTTTCGGCTCTCAAGGGTGTGTGATTTGAAACAAATATAGTAATGGAGTCTACTAAATTGCAGGTTAAAGGGGGGAAAAAAACTTGAAAACACATAAGTATGTTAAGGGAGCAGGTCTAATGAGGGTTAAGGAATGAAATGGGCCTTCGACTTTTTTTTTTTTTGCTGTAACTGAGGGTGTGGGGACGGCTAAAGGATTTTCGGATTCAGCGCTATCAGGCTGCAAGATTTAAAGTTTTCCTTAGGAAAAATGCTTTCAACACCAAATATGTATTTACATGTTTCTCAAAGTTTCTGTACTTCATTCTGATGGGTCTTTTGTGTTTTAATTTGTTGAATTTGTTGTTTGTGTTGAATGTTTTACTATCATATAGAATTGGTATTGTGTTTCTGAAAGTTTGGTGCAGTAACATTGTGTGCTGTTTGTATATTTCTATAGATTTTAAAAAATCTGCATTCATGCATGTGCACAGATATTGAGTTGTTGGAATGTTTAATTTAAAGTTGATCTAAATTTAATGGCTTGGTGGCAAAGTTTCCTGCCTTTTTTGTTTTACAAATTGTTGTTCTTTTTCCTGTTTAGATGTAGGCCTAACCACTATATTGTGGAACCCTTGTGCGTATTGTGGAACTTATGTGGTGCCGCCTGACATACTGCTTCTGAAGACCTAAAAGAATCAATGAAAAATCATTTTTATTCTTTCAGTTGTGGTGCTGGTTATTTATGTTTACAGTCCTGGTTTTGAGCCATGCAGTTATCCACGTAACTTTAACTGCATTGCACAACTTACTGAACTGAGTTGTTGTCATGTGGACATCATGTCTTTCAAGGTGCATGTGTACATTTTGTGTGTGTAAGAGGGGTTTGATGCAGAGGACATAATGTCTGCCAGCCAGTCCATCCCTATCTAGGAAGCTTTGGCAACAGCCAGAAGATTCTCAATCAAGCTAAAATGTTTCTCTTGAAAGAAGCCCATTGGCAGATGAACCTTGCACATTATTGCAATGTGGCGGGAGAGGTTGCAGTGGCGGAAATGAAGTGGTCAGGGATATAAACTGTATTCGCAGTAAGTGATGTTTTGCACTCCTTTGGCAGATGGGCTGTTGTCTGATGTAGGCTGTCACCCCTGCACCACATTTACAAACATAGGGGAGAGACCTTGACCTTGGTGCCTTCCGCTCCTGGCCATGGGTTTCCTTTAAATGAATGCCCCACCATGAATCCCTGACTCTGGGCTCTTTCACAGGTAATTCCAAATTTTTTGGGTTATTACACTGAAACCATTTCAGAAGAATATCGGTATCCAACTCAGGGCATGGGTCAGGGCATGGATGCAAATTACCAGCTAGGTTTGGGAATGTACGTGGGCAACTTCATGCGTGACATTTGATAGCCCCAGTACCATTGTTATGATATTGTTTTTTTTCTCTTCATTGTTTAATTTTAATTTTATATTGTTTTTTCCCCTATCTTCAAAATAAATTATGTTCAGTTGATTTTGAAGAGAGCTCGTTGTCTAATTCGCGAAAATTCTTGGATTCTGTGGCGTTTCTGAGTTCTCTCCTAGTGGTGAGCAGAATGGAGTCTGCAAGTGTAGCATCAAAAAGAATAAAAGTTTAACAATATTAGTAACAAAATGAATAGCTTTTAATACAACACTTGGCTATTAGGAATGCACCATATCAGTACAGAGTCAGATACCCTGCTCATGTGCTCCTACTTTTCCTTATGAATATGTGCCAATGCTTATAAATGATACCACATAATGATGTATAAGGGTTATGGTGCATTTAGCCAGGAAGTTCAGACCAAGCTAAAAAAATGACTATGCCAATTCAGATATGTGACCATTTTTTGTAGTAGAGGACAGGGAATTTAATTCATTTTGATTATGGTCCGTGCGTGCATGCGTGCGTATTTCTTGGATGTTGGGGAATACATATGGGTTTAGTACACTGGTCTGCTGTCGCAGACACTTTGCTTTTTTTACACAGGCATTATGTGGGTGCCGACCTGGAACTGATTGACTGATCACACCAAAATTGAAGCTCTATATAGTAACAAGAAAGAGAAGGCCAGCTCAGACACTTGATCTTGTTAAGTTGATAACTCGACTCATTATTAGGCTGATTTTCTTTTCCTAACTTTGTAGACACATTGTATGGGTGAAGTTCTGGATATCTTAAGATTTTGAGACAAACCAAAATTGAAGATACATCTCTTTGTAACAGCAAAGAGAAGGATGTGATAGTTAGAGGCTTATCCATATTAACAGGACTATTCTATTGCAGGGGTACCCAATCTTGTCCGCAAAGGGCCGGTGTGTATGCGGGTTTTTGCTGCAACTCCCTAATCAGGTTACTTATTAGAGGACTGATTGGCTGAAAGAGTCCTCACACCTGGGTTTGAACAACTGACCTACAGGTTATCCCAAAAACCTGCATACACACCGGCCCTTTGCGGATAGGATTGGGTACCCCTGCTCTATTGGATCTTTGATGGATCTTATTACCACTTCACAAAAACATTAAATGGATGAAAATGTAAATATGAAAATCAACCCAAAGTTGCATTATTTGGGGAGGTAGAGAGAGTGCGCAATGTAGGCTTATAATATTTTGTTTAGAATACAGTATTTTCATTTGGCAAAATTTACAGTATCATACGAACTGCTCCCAGGTCACCAGATAGACCAGGGGTCACCAACTCCGGTCCTGGAGAGCTACTATCCAGTAGGTTTTCTATCCTACCTGACTTCTGATGAGCCACACCTGCTCCTGGTATTTACCTGAGAACAGATGTGGCTAACTAGAAGCCAGGTAGGATAGGAAACCTATTGGATAGTAGCTCTCCAGGACCGGAGTTGGTGACCCCTGATGTACTGTAGAGGAGTGAAAGCACTTCCAGATTTTCAAGAATTCATCCATTCTTTTTCTCTCACCTTCCATCTTATTCAAGGTCATGGAGGGTCTGGAGCCTATTGGCTTAACAACCCAGGACAGGACACACTCCCGATTCACTCAAACATGCACACCCATGGGCAATTTGGTAACTCCAATTAACCTCAGCATGTTTTTGGACCGTGGGGGGAAATCTAGAGTACCCAGCGGAACCCCCACAATGACACGGGGAGAACATTCTAACTCCACACACAGAGCTAAGTCGGAGACTCAAACCCTGGTCCCAGAGGTGTGAGGCAACAAAGCTCAGAATTTCCAAACAGCGGAAGTCCAACCAAGAGACCAGGAAGTCCTTGTGGCTACTCTGAATGTGAGTGTTTGGGGGAGGAAGCAGTCTGAAGGTCAGGGTTCCGAGAGGAATCCCAGTGATGCTGTTTTGATTAACCGCAATTGGCTTTTCTTTTTAAACACGAGAACTTTAAATCTTCGGCAAACTGTTTACACCTGCCGTCTGTCAGCTGTGGGCGCAGTGCAGGAACCGATGTTTACATTGTGTTTAAAGTGATTTTCCCTTTTATTTGAAATCTGCCTTAAACAAAGCGATTCTGACATTCACAGCTATTGTAGCCTGGAACGCTGCTGTCACAGTCAGCGGGTTTAGAAACCTATTCCTGTGCATATATTGTGTTTTCCACAGTAAGCATCCAAGAAATAACATAAAAATAAGTTTGATTTTCTTGCATTACTATTTGTTTCAGAGTTTTTGAATATTGATGAAAATAATGTTATTCGGTATCTGGGAATAGTTTTGGAAAGTGTCTGATTCAGGTACATATTTAATCTGCATAAACTACAGAGTGGATGTCTTTTGAAATACAATAGAATATTTAAAGGAGCAATTTATGGAGAATATAAATGAAAACATGTGTGGTACTGTAGGTGTACAGTGAAGAATACTTCTAACTTACATCAGTGTGTTAGATTACAATTACATCATGTGTTAGTTAGCACACCTACTTTCATTGTTTTGTAATCCTGACATAAATAACAATTGTGTCCCCGCATTCAGGAAACTTACTGAGCCCATCACAGCCTGCTATAAATAAGGCAAACAGTAACATTTCCACAGTGTGTCTCACCCAGGCCTTTATATTAAACAGTGACCAGAGTTTTATTTGGTTACAAAAAAATGTGACAAGAAGAACCTGGAACGAAACGTGTATCGAGTGTCCAAACAGCAGCCTGAATCACTGACTGTACAAAAAGAGGAAACGTTTATTTATACTGAGTCTATGTACACAGCTGTCCGAAAGCACAAACACATGTATTTTTCAAAAATGTCCCATACATTGTTACAGATAAAAGTTATAAAAGCCTGACGAGAATGATTCTGAAAAGTTCTATTTATTGTAAAATGACGTATATTAAGTAACCACAAAGAGTAATATTTGGATCATTGTACTAATATCATATA
>JAODLC010000040.1:16789114-16799711 GCA_026781145.1 Hippopotamyrus pictus | reverse complement strand
AGGAGCAGGTGTGGCTCATCAGAAGCCAAGTGGGAGAGAAAACCTACTGGATAGTAGCCCTCCAGGACTGGAGTTGGTGACCCCTGAGATAGACTTTACCTGCATTCAGACCCCAAACTTCACTCTCAGCTGTGTGCATGAACACTTGTGTATGTCCTAAAAGGAGAGTGATTTAACCATTTAAAACCTGAGTTCAGGCATCAGGCAAGATAGTCATTTCTTTGCCAATATTGTTTCTTGTTTTGTGAGCAAGGAATTTGTATACTCCTAAGCAAAAGAGTCAAGAATTAAAAATGCATTGATTTGTAAATTACTCTTCTTGTTGATTTGTAGCCTTGTAGCCAACCTCATATAGACTGTAAATAACAATGTTAATTTTTTTTGTTCATTTTTTTTGCGCAGAAGGAACATCAGTGTAGTCATGCAAGTGTTTTCGGAAACATGAGGATTAGAGTTCGCACCCATTCAGTAACCCTAGTTACGTTTAACAGTTTGATTGACAAAGGTGTGCATCTCTAGTGAGCCAAACGCAATGACACAATGAGGGGAAAAAAACTAAGATTCTGAAAAGGCTGATTGATGCAATTTAATTCTTTGTTTGACAGGAACTGGAATTTTATAGGACACGATGATGGTGAAACCTCTGGCAGCAATGAAAACTATAGATGTGCTTTCTTGCTTTGAAAATACGAAATTATTTTCAATTATTATTTGTCATATTTAAATGAACTGAAGTTATATCACTAAAGTTATATAATGTTTGACTGATGGCTCCAGCTTCATGCTTGTCACACCATTCCTTTTCATTTAAAATGAACTGGCATTTCTAGCTTTATCTGTTAAAAAAAAAAAAAGAGATCTGAAGTGATGCATAATCTAATATGCATACATCCTGTTATACAGTATAGACACAAATGACCTTGTATTAACCAAGCCATTGGCAGAGACTTCAGAAGTGGTTCTTTACAGATGGATGATTTGCACAAAACTTTTGCCTTCACTGAAATTCTGTAGTATCGGCCGCATTTACATGTATGTACTGACACATGGATGATTAAGAGTAAGTAGAAGATAGAGGGATGCAGTTTTTAGTCGTGTGCCATGATGAATCTTCATTTTAAGAATAGTTTCAGTCATTCCAGAGACTGACATTAATAATTTAAGCTTGGACTCTAGTGGAGTCCGTACCTGTATTGGTGTAGGAACTTCAGGGCATTTTTATGAATTTCAGTCAGCTATAGGCATAACATGCATTTTGATCATTGAACTGCTGTTTCTGCATAATTATGCCAGTCTGACTGATCATATGTCCATCTCTCCTGCGTTTGGCCAGACTCCACTTGCAGGAAATGTAGGTGGTGTGAGTTATGGGGGTGGCCCAATGGTCCACTGTCTGAGCGTCGTCTTACACGCGGGCTTGGCGTTTGCCAGGTGGCAAAAAACATTGTGAGTCAGTTCTGTGGGCGTCATCTTTCCGCTTGCCTCCGCTTATGCTGTCACATTCCATGTGACCCTTCTGGTCTTGCTTTCTCTCAACCATGAAATAACAATCAGAAATCTGCATTGTTTGTGCCAGTGGTTCTGTGGGAATGTGGTGAAGCGAACATCACCATTACCTAGTCAACATTCCTGTTTTCCTCTTGGACTAGAATGGAGCAGCAGAATATTCTACCTGTCCTCCCAAATTTTCCACTTCCTCCCCCAAAACTCCTGTACTGGCTTCAGTCCCAGTGTCGCATGCAGCAGCAGCAGCAGCAGAGAGAAAAAGTGGTGAGTGCAAGATGTAGCACAACAGCATTGGAGGACATCTGCATTTGCAAGTCATGGAGTCAAGACTGATTCGCATCTCTTGAGTTCCTGTGTTCCTGGCCATGCAAGCAAGCAGGGAGATATACTAAATTGTAGCTGTGTGAACTCTCATTCTGTGCTACTGCAGTGGTATTGCCTGTAAGCAAACGTGTGTAAACATAGGGCATATATAGATGGTCCATGCAAGGCAAGTTTCAGTATCAAAACAGTGGTTTTGTTGTGTGTTTCCAAACCAAAAGACTTGGCATTTTAAAGTGGAATATATCTAGGGTCATCTACAGAGTATCACATCTTGTGTTACGTGTTGAAAAACACCTTTCTGACGGTTCTGTTAGGTAGCTGTTTTCTACAATCCTTTATGAAATTATCTTAATAAAAACAAAGTTGCATTTTTTTTTTTTACCATTTCTCTGCATCTTTTAATGCAACTTCTACATGGTGATAACGTGCTTTATTTAATTTTGTGGCCACTTAAAAACAAAGCAAGGGTTTGCCACCTTTTCTTATAGAAAATGTCAGTGTAAACAAATGCAGACATTCACAAGAAAATGTTAATGCCAGGAGAGTGATGCATTTGTGGAAGTTCTTGAAAGCTTCCCTGTAAAAATGTAAATATACTGCTGTTGACCTTATTTGACCTTTGACCTTTTTCGGTGATTGAGAGGTTTAAATAAAGCTGATTTACTGTTCATTTATACATTTTTGAATGCCGATTTTATGTGAGTGCAGCTGGACAATTGAACTTGTATTTTTAATATTGGCAAGCAAGTGTAAATTAGAATGTGATATTTTTGTTATGGGGTGTGGTTGAATCTCTCGTTTTAAATACAGTGTTCAGTGCTTGGTTTCATTTGTGGGTCCTTGTGCTGTTATGAAATTCATTTCTCCTGTGCAGATTTATTTTTTTTAAGCAGCCAAGAATACACCGTGGCTTGCAAAGTATTCAGCCTCAAACCAAACAAGTCACATTTGGATGAATTACGAATTGTGTTGTGCAACAAAAACTTGCAGAGTGTGTTTATGCCTCCAAATAAAGAATTATAATGCTTATAGGTTACTTACGGTATTCAGAAAGTTGCATGCACCCCAGGTTAAATGTATGGAAAGCAAATGTTCAGCACAGCGATATGTATTGCTCTCAATACTTCATTTGAAGTGTTTTGGCTTTAGTCACTTCGAGTAGGCCTCTGCCAGTTTTTCAGTATTTCCTGTTGCCAGACAATTACTCAAACCCTCATGTTAAACCATTTCTGTATATGGCCTTTGTTTCACAAGTCACTGTCTTACTGAAGTTTCACATTAGTTCCAAGTTATATAGTGTTGTTTTTTTTGCGCTTTGCCCGGTTTCCCAGTCTCTCCTGACACTCTCCTGTGTGTCTCCATAACATGATTCTGCCAGTCGCACCAGACAAATAAGTTTATCGTGATGTGGAAAAAAAAAAAATCATCATTCTGTTAATAATTCCATTATTCAGGTTACTAATTCTTTACTTCAAGGCTTCTTTTGGCTTTAAAAATCCTTAGGCTTCCCCTTAAACATATTCAGAACATGAAAAAAGATAACACTGAATGGAATGGAATAATTTAAATAAGTAAATCATTCAATCATACAATCGTTCATAGTGTGTAACACAATAAAACACAGATAGTACAGTTAATTACTGTTATTTTTTTCTTGGAGTACCTCGCTGCTCATTCCAGGAAAGGGATTTGACATTGCTTGTAGAATTGCCACACAACCCTTATTGGAAAATACAACTCTGTGTCCCATTTTGAACCAATGCAGGACACCTCTTTCCCACTAGTGTTGTGCCAGTGCTGACTGGGTGCTGGGTCGAGGGGGTGCCACTTCGGCACCACCTGAGAACTGGCCCGCACTTCCACTGGGTAAAAACAACATGTGTAACATGCCAAGTATGCACACGACAATGGGCATGTAACATTTTGAGTTTGTTTGATGATATTTTTTGATAGAGAATATTTAGAGTGATGCTAACTCAAGCTATGGTTAGCATTAGTTGTGACATTCCTTTTTACTAAACATTAGCTAGCTACATTACAAAATGTTAATTATTAATTTCTGCATCTTTGCAGTGTAGATTTTTCAGTTGTATGGAAGATGATTGTCACCCGTTGCTTGGGCATATCCACGATCAAGCCATTAGTAGGACATAATAGTCCGTGGATTAGATCGGACTACTCATTTCATCCTGTACTTCAGTTTCACCACAGTCATTTGGCACTTTACAATATGTTGTAAATTTCAGCAGAGCCACACTTGATATTTCCAGTGTTTCATGTTTAGTTTGATTTCTGCATCTGCTAAAAACTTAAAGAAATTAAAGTACAGCTGGAGAAAGCAAGTTACTTACATAGTATGGAGCATAATATTAACACATTAAAAAAAAAAAAACTACAAAAAGACTACCAAAACAATAAAACTCGCAAGTTTGCATGGGACAATAAAAGCTTCAAAGGGCCCCATTATTCTGTATTCATTATTGGTTGCGACACAAACAAAAATTGCCACTTGCTGTCCTGAGTATACGTTCAAAATGGTGACGTATGGCCAAATGCCTCGGGTCAAACTAAAATCTTGGATGAGCTTCATCCAGTTGAATCTAGTGTCCCACCAGTGACTTGTTTGTGGAATTCTGCAAACAATGGATGATGCCAGTCTTCCATCCGACTGCAATATCTACACAGTAAAAATGCAGCAAACAATTAGTAATTAATGATACTTTAAACTGCTTGGAAATGTTGGCTTAAATTACCATTAGCTTAAACATTCTTTGTCAAAAAACATTATTTAACCAACTCAAAAATGTTACATGTCGATATTTATGTGTGTGTGCGTGCATGCCTGCACTCACTCACTTGCTATGTTAGTTTTTTATTTTTTATTTTAAAACCAGTGGAAATGCACCCCAGTTCTCAGATCGTGCCATTTGAGCACTGTGTGTGAACCAGCTCCCTGTCAAAACCAGCACCGGCACTAGTGGTGAAAAAAGGTAAATTTATCTCATTTCTACGGACTGAAAGTGGAAAACCTAATTGATGATGTTTGTGACCTGTAAGTGCTTACAGTCTCTCTGGATGTGAATGCTTCAAGTGGTGAGATAAGTTCTCAGTGTTTCCAGTTTTAGTTGGCACAAGTTTTCAACAGAGTTTACTGTGCACAGACCAGACTGTTGCATGTCGGACTTTAAATTGCCGAAGTACAGCCACACCACTGATGTCTTTATACCTTGTTTATCCGCAGTATCTCATTTTTAAAAGATATTGTGGCTGCCAATTTTCTGTTTTTTTTCCATCGACGCTTGTAGTTTCCTCCGAGAGAGCGCTCATGATTACCAAAACAGTAGCATGACTTGTGCTCCACTAATTTAATCAACCCTGCTGTGCGTTTGCTGGTTGTCCATTCATGATTGTTTGGAATTGCGTTAGTTTCTGCCTGCGGTCTTGCTCGTCTTGCCAACAAAGCCTTTCTCCATATCTCCGTCGAGTCGTCATAGATATAATTTCTTAAACTATGCACAAGGCCTTGTCATGTAAGCAGATAAGGGTGAACTATACTTCTGCATAGAATCTACATTGTTGGTACCCTACTGGTACAGTGTAGGGTAAGTGGCTATGCAGCTACCAACGGTGTTTGTATAAATCAGCTTTTAGGCACAGCAGTCTTTCTGTTAGGACCTGATGGTTGTGTTGTGTTATATATCTAGTAGGGTTGGCTCAGCAGTGTTCAAATATCAAGAATGTGTGTAAAATAATAAAAAAAATCTTTAAATCAAATTTAAAAATGAATAATTTTACATATTATTTGGCAGCAATATAGTTATCCATCCATTTTCCAACCCGCTTATCCTACTGGGTCGCGGGGGGCCGGAGCCTATCCCGAAAGCAACGGGCACGAGGCAGGGAACAACCCTGGACGGGGGGCCAGCCCATCGCAGGGCACAATATAGTTATCAATTCTGTAATTAGTTTGCAGTTTACTTCTTTTGAAGTTTATCTCTGTTCTTTTCACTTGAGCTCTGCATGAGTTAATCAGTCAATCGTGTGGCGTGTTTCTGAGAAATTTAACAAATCAGTGAGGCGAAAAGCAAACAAGAACTAATCAGCAGAAGACATTTGTCTTTCACTGTGTGGAATTTTTTTGGAAATATTTTGGATTCCATAGAGACAATATTGAGAAAAGCAAGTGATTTGTTGTCACTGCTTTGTGTCTGTTGGCACAGGTTGCAGCAACAAGTGTAAGAGAATCTGATTATGCTGCTGCAGTTTATTTTGTTTTCGTTTGTACGTTTAGGTTGTCATTAATGCTTTGTGAAATTTTGTTCTTAATAAAATTTAAAAATGAGAGTGAATTGTCAGTGTACAGGTAGACTTTTTGACAAGTTAACCAGTAAAAACGGACACTATTGGTAGATAAGATTTAAGAGATTAAGTTGCATTTGCATTCAGTTTATTATGGGTACATTTCCAATTCATTTTTTGTTTTATAAATATTGTAATGTTTGTTGAAGATTTCAAATACCACAATATGAATTTTTCCTAGTTTTAAGGCAACATTTAAAGTTTTTAGTATCCTTTTGCTACAGTAAGTAATGTCTTATTTTGTATGGTAGTAAATTAGTGGAGGAGCCTATTAGCTGTAGAAGTATTGTTAGGATTGTGTTAAAAATAAAAAAATCTTTATTTGCCGTAACTGCCCAAGGCCCAGATTATTAAATGTTATTGTATGCTTCTGCACTTGGGCTGTTGCTTCAGTTTAATTTCAGTTTCAGTTTAATTTATTCAAGGTATTTTTGTAACGTTTTATTTTTAGTTTTTGCAGCAATGAGTAATATCTCTTTTTGTATGGAAAGGAATAAGTATTTTGATCCATACTCAATACACTTTTCTTTGTGTGAAGTGGGGGGTTATTTGAATATTATTCAAATAATGACTGGTAACATTTGACTAGTAATTCTGTCTGAAATGCCCTTCCTTAGCATCCGTTTATTTGGTGAACTCTTTTTGCATAACTTTCTTCTATGGGGGAGCTGAATAAATTTAAAGCCACCAAATTACAGCAGCATTTTTAAACTGCAACTAATTTACATACTGTAGGCATTTTATCTTAATGCACATGCAGAAGATTTGTGCTGATGTTCGGTTTTGCTTCAGGGCTGTGGCATGTAAGTACCAAATGGCACCTGTTACATGGAAAGAAAAGAATTGCAGGAAGCCACAGAAAATGGCTAATAAGGATGTTTACCTCCAGTATGAGTTGGAATTTTTGTATGTCTGTCCAGGCTGTGGAAAAGAGTCCTTTCAGACAAAGGAGAACACAACATTGGTATGTATTGAGAAAAGGTGGCGATCCCTTGCTTTGTTTTTAAGTGGCCACAAAAATTGTTTCTTTTTTTAAGGTTTGTCTTGAGGTTGATGTGTAGCTTGACCACGGTAATGAAGAGGATCATAGCTGAAAACTCAGAACTTTCCAGTGTCCATAGGATTCCAGGTGGGTTGTTGGTGACGTGAGAGAAATCCACAAATCAGTATGGGGGGTGGACTGTAAGGCTGGGCAAGGGAGAAAGCGACTGGTGTTTGACAGAGATATAAGCCTCATCAATCAGTCTCCATTTAACATTAAGTCTTCAGTATTTCTTCTTTTCCATAAGCTATTTTCCATTATTTTTAAATTTTTTTTTGTAATTTATAACCACTTAGTCAGTGCAGTTTAATATGCTATGGTGTTGATTCACATTGTGTATCTTAAATTTTCACTTACCAGTTCATGTTATATAAAAAAAATCCTTGGAAAAGCATGTCATGCAAAGTGGCCTAAAATGACTGCCAGTCATGTATATGTACACTGACACTCGACTTCTGATGCTTCAGTGGCCCATTGTGGGAAAGTGCAGTAATTACTCATCGCGTCTGGGGATCAGAGCATCACCGATGTGCCAGCGGCCAAGTCTCTGAGCTTCCATCTATATGTAGTCCAAGTTTTTTTACATTTTAATTTTAATTTCTTTCTGCTCCCCTTCTGTACTGCTACTGTGATCCAGCTAAAGAAAAATAAGCAATTGACCCTTTTTGGGAGCAGAAACGAGCTTCAGCTGGTTACGGACTATTTACCCTGCTTGTTACAGATGCTCTTGTGGGCTGTCTGAGAGGCAGTAGTCCTAAAAACCACCCCTGAGCAAAACTCCTCTTCCTTCAGTAACCCCCCCCCGCTTCCAGTGATGGAAACTATGCAAGATTTTGGTGTCACACTCTGTCTCTGAGACATGCAGGTGTTTTTGGTATCTGCCAGGCAGTGTTTACTTTTAGGTGACCGGCAGCGTTTCATACATGTGGCTTTGGAAGTGAAAGTCTTTAAAAAAAAAAAAAAAAAAAAAGCCTACTGTAGGATCTCGGAAGGCAAGAGTCTCACTTGAGTGTTACGTGTGTGTGTGTGATTGTTTGTTTGTGTGTGTGTGTGTGTGTGTGTGTGTGTGTGTGTGTGTGCTTCTCAGACACTTGTGGCCTGGAGCTGGCCCAGCCTTTGGCAGCTTTCATACTCGAGTGTGCTGTGGTATGAAGCAGCCAGATGTGGACACAGACGTCAGGCCGGGTTTCCCAAGCACTCCCATGGTGCTGAACAACCTGTGCATTCTCGCTATTTACAGTCTGCTTGGCTGATCTCTTTCTCCCAGTCACTCAGCACCCAGCTGTAGATATTCATATCTAGACTGCTCCGTTCTTATAAATAAATAAATAAATAAATAGCTATGGGGTCTGTAATTTAGAGGTGTGGCTTGTCTGTGTGTCGAACAGTTCGCTTGGTCTTTGTCGGTTTCGTCTCAAGTTCACAAGAATTGGTGACTTGTGTGTGTGTCTGTATGCATGTGTGTATTTGTGTGGGTCTTTTGGTAGTTGCTAGTGGACTGGTGTGCATTCCGGTTATGAATCACTCCAGAGTCCGTTGTTGGTTCGTGACTCGGGGGGGGGCGGGGGGCTTAAGTTCATGTTGGAATCTAGCTTAAATGTGGTTTGGGTTCAGGTCAATAAGCGCCACGAGAGATCAGAAACTAACTTGCACCTGCATGAGTATTTCCTAGTCTGTGGACTGTGCTCTGTCTCCTAAGTTCACTTGTGTTCTGAGTGAAGTAGCAGCTATTCAGAGAGTCAGATTCCTGGGGGCGTCAAAGCTTTTTCCTATTTGCCACATGAGTGTGTTGATGGGTAACGGTGATTGGTTATTACCAGTTGGCAACAATGGTCAAGCTGTCTGCCTACTGGAAACAAGGAACTGAGAACTAATGAGAGAGAAAAACCGTGAATTACTTAACTGTAATGGTTACCTGTAATTAGCCTAGTTTAGAAGGTAATTTTCCCCCCCTCTCTCTCTAAGCTAATTAATGTAGTGAATCCCTGTCATGGACTGGCGCCTGGGATAAGCTCCAGCAATTCCACAGCCCAGGACTGGATAAGCAGTTGTGATACAAGTGTAGGCTAGCTACGTTGGTTTTATAGTAAAGTTTCTTTGGGGTTTCAAAATAAAACTAACTCATTAATTTATGCCAGGGCTGTACTACATGAAATCATGATTATTTGAAATGTTGTGCTCAATATTGGGCTATCTATAAAACAAAAGGGAGATGAAGTTTACCCAAAATAAGTTCCATTTGGCTATAGTTGCACGTTGTGTCAACAGACAAATCAGTGCAGACAAATGTGATGTGATTACGGGGGTCTAGATAATGGGTATGAAGATATTGTTCTGACGCCAGCATTTTGGTACTATATGGATGTTTACATATGCGTACAATTTGATAAGCAGATTAGTAGTACGCCTTACGTTTACACTTATCCTTGAACTTTAAACTTCAAAAAGTACCACCACATCTACGACCTCTTATTTATTCACAGTAACTCCTCTCTTAAAAGATGTTGTGGCTGCTGTGCTGTTCCTTTTCTTCACCGCTTATCACTTCTGTGATATACCAAAGTAGTAGCATGTGGCGTGATACTCTAACTAAATTTAAAAACATAAGGATATGCTAAATTTATATAGACTAGTAAGTTTTGGGAAACCCAATACAGTACCGTCAGGTTTTAGATGTACTACTAATCTGTGAATCAAATAGTAGGCATACGTAAACATCCGTATAGTACAGAAAAGCCTGCATCTTTGCAAATTCTTATATCCACTACATAAGCCTTTAGTGATTATTGCGCATGAACTCATGTCATGATTATATCACGATGTGATATCATGCAGCCTTGATCTATGCATTTATTTCTTGTTTTTTTTTTTAGAAGTGAAGCCTAATAAGATTCTAATTTTGTGCATTGAAATACATTTTATTTGATTTTATTTCGTTTTGTGGGGTTTTTTTTTGCACAGTCAGTAATGGAAGTCGGTTAAGCCAGGTCTGCTTAGCTTGCAGACACGTACTTGGACTCTGAATTATAACTGTAGCACACAGCTCTTCTTTGCTTTGTGTGATTGGCTACAGATGACAGTGATAAGCTGCAATGGATGGATGATAGAAGGATATGTGGATAAGTGGGTTGGTGGGAAAACCTTGGGTTTTGGATTGTGTGCATAAAAACACTATATGTGAACACAAGAATGAATATATATGGCAGGTAATTTTGACGATGGACATGGAAGTACTGTGTCGAGAGAGAGTGCATGCATGATGTGAGAATGAAATCGAGGAAATTAAAAATATATATGTGTGTGTGTGTGTGTATACACACACACACACACACACACACACACACATATATATATATATATATATAT
>JAODLC010000040.1:16726907-16789014 GCA_026781145.1 Hippopotamyrus pictus | reverse complement strand
ACACACACACACACACACACACACACACACATATATATTTTTAATTTCCTCGATTTCATTCTCACATCATGCATGCACTCTCTCTCATGACACATATATATGCGCGCCTGACTATTGGTTGTTTATCTGAAGCCCAGGTCTAGCATAGCAAGTTCTTCATGTATGTGTATAATAATCTTATGGTTACAGTGCCAAAAAAAAAAAACATCAAAGACTATAATTTTAAAGGCATACTTTTTTGCAGTTGCTGAATGATTTATGTAACTCAAAATCAAAGTTTCGATCATCTAAAAAAGAAAAATGCCAGTTCAATTTCCCTTCTGTCTGTTAATGTCATTATGTAATAATGGCTTGCAAATTTCATGGCTGTCAGCCCTCTGAAAACAAAAGTACATATCCAAGTACATTGTTCATAGTCTGCCTTTATTTATGAATGTGAGTAATAAAAACCAAATTCAACCTCAAACTGAACCTTCCAGCCGTCTATGTACAAAGCTGGTGCTGGTGGCCTTGACTGGAAATGCCTTTAGTGCATGTCACGTTTTGAAGACACAGGTTAGAAGATCTTTCAGCTGATTTTTATTATTATACCTAAGTGAACACATTACCTATTGTCAAGCACTTAAAGCAGGACTTGGAGAGAACCTAACATCGTGGCTTTCGTTATGGCCCCTGCTAAACTCATTACGTAGCTGTATTGCAGCCAACTGTGTTTTTTCTTTAGCTCCAGGGTGTCGTCTGTTGACTACATTTTCTTTGCCCCGTAGCTGTAAGCAATGCTTACTTCTGTGACTGGAGACTCCAAAGCCAAGTCCCCATTTTTAATGCTTCCACCTGCGTCTGACTATTGGTTGTTTATCTGAAACCCAAGTCTAACATAGCAAGTTCTTCTTAAAAGGTTTTAATGACATTGTAATAGTGCCTTTATCCTGCTGATAACAAAAGTATTTTGGAAGCATTGTCTGTATGGACTCTAAGCTGATTTGTTTTGGCAAATTCAATTTGCTAGTTTTGATGTAATACACATTGAATCATCTTACTGTGTGGAGTCCTTGTTTGAAGGTTCTACCATTAACTGATAGGGAAGTAATGTTGGAACCATCCCCAAGACGTACATTATTCCAAGTGTAACATCTCTCTTCTCCTTGCCTTTAGTATTGTGGAAGAGCTTTTTCAGGGAAGGCCAGGTAACATCTACAATGTGCGAAATTTTGAAGGCACTGCCCATGTTGACAGGCCTCTTGCTGACATCGTTGATTTTACCCCTCTACCCAGATGGTTGTCTGTAATCTTAACGTGGCAGGCAGCATGCGGGAAGTCTTCCATAGAACAGAACCCTACAGTTTTCGGAAGCCAGCTATAAAAACGCAGCACGGAAAAGCCTACCGAGACAGGCTTGTGCCTGGTCTGAATTAACCAGCTGGAGCTCCAGTTCCCAGTGAGGAACAATACCAGGAAGAAATGCAGCAGGTTAATGTGAATTCAGTCACAAAGAGCATGATCCCACTTACTCATAAAATATTCTTGATTTGACCTTTTACTTTCTAAGCAATTTAGATGGATTAATAAATATACACAGATGAGCTAAAACACTATGACCACCCCCACGTGAAGCTCATAATGTTAACTGTCTTGTAAAAACGGTGCGTATCAACGTTTACGACATACTTAAATGTTAAGCTAACATTGAGTACTCATAATCTACATGTCGAATGCAGAAGAAGTGGGAAGAGGTAAAGAGCTGAGTGACTTTGACAAGGGCTAATTCATTGTAGCCAGACTGAACTCTGAAAAGGCAAGACTTCCAGGGTGCTCATGGTCAGCCGTGGTAAGTATTTAGTGAGAGTGGTCTGAGTAGCTAAAAACATTGGACCACAACAGGGCAACACGGCCAAGTCTTGTTGGTGGAAGATGTGGACAAATGCTATCTCGTCTGGACAACTCAACAGAAGGGTTACTGTGGCCCAAATGACAAATAATTTTGGTGATGACCTTGACAGTACCGTGTCTCAGCACAGAGTACATTAAGCCATGCTGTGCATTTTTTTTGGAGATTCACAGTCTTCTGGCCATAATGATTTAGCTCTTGTCAGAGTGACTCAGATCTTTACCCATGCCCATTTCTTCTGCATTAAGCATGTTGACTATGTACCGAATGTTAGCATACCGTGTAATATATGCCATACCATGACATGCACTGTTTTACGAGAGTCAACATTATGACCACCCCCACATGAAGTCAATAATGTTTTGGCTAATCAGTGTGTAGTATTGGCTCTCCGAGTGTAATAAAAACCTCTTTTCTTTCAGTACATTCCTGCCAGGGTTTAACTGGCTCTGATTTGTGCTTGAGTTGTGACAGCGAAATGTTTTGTTGTGATTCAAAAAATTTTAAACTTTCTGCATTAGCTACAAATATATCAGGACCTACTTACTCAAACCCAAAAACATCTGTTGGCCATTGTTTTTCTTGGATTATTTTGGATCCCTGATGCATTCTATTTTAAGACCCTTCAGTAGCTGACTGATGGGCCAGGGGTGCAGCAGTAACCATAGGTCACACCATCTTGAAACCTCAAAATGTCAACACACACAGACCCTTTTTTAGGGCTAGGAAGTTAACATTTTAGAATCAATAACACTGTTTTTCATTGCCTTATTTTGATTAAATCATAGGCAATTAAAATTCTATACATTTTTATTAATATTAATTTTCTCACTTTTTTTGTAGAAAACACTTAAACAACCAAAACAGCTGTTGTTTATGACCACCCAGTTTGGAAGCATCCTGCAAATCACAGCTGAGTCTTAGGTGACAACTGCATCCCTTCACCACAGTGCAGGAATGGGGGTCATGTGATGCCTTTGTCCCACGGGATGGGGGTGGGGGGCTGTATGCAGAATAAGAGATTGATGGCCGGGGTTTGAGGCTCGTAGACTGATGCTGTCAATTTAGAGACTCAAAGCAGTTGGTGGGGAAAGAAATGACCATCTACCTGCGACTATCAAAATAGGCATACAATTAACAAGGGATATGGTCAGAATGTGGTGTTCTGTCATTGGGGTCTTCCTGTCTGTAAGGCACTGACAGCTTTATTTAGGGTTCGGTCCCAGGATGGATACCAAGAATCAGTGAAGCTTTTCTTGGTGCATCTGTCTTGGACTATTATGGCCTTTTAAATAGGGATGCACCGATCGATCGACCAGTAATCGGAATGGGCCGATTTGCAGCCTGATCGGCCTCATTGGTGATCGGTCAATCAGTCTCGCGTATTTCCTATTACGAACCGATCTTGCGCATGCACAATGCTCAGTTTGAACAAGCTAGCAAAGCGAAACGTGCTAGCAAAGCATGTTGGAAGCCATGTACGAGTAGCCAGCAGTCTGTGCTAGGGTTGCAAAGGGCTGGAAAATTTCCAGAAATTTTCCAGAAACTTTCCGTTCCATGGGAAGTTAAGCTGGGGAATTTTGGAAATACTGCACATTAGAAACTTTCCATGGTAATTAACTGGAAAGTATGAGAATTAACAAGAATATTCCTAGAATTTTGCAACCCTAGTCTGTGCTACCTTTCGTTGGTACAAGCAGTGAAGAGAGCAAAGAAATTACGAGGAAAATTATGGAATTCATGGCACTGGATGACCAGTCATTTTCTGTAGTTGAGGATAGAGGCTTCAGAAATCTGGTAAATTACCTCAGCTCAGAGTACAGAATACCGAGTAGGCATTACTTTTCGGACGTCGGGCTACCGGAGTGTCATGTCACACACGTTTGCTTGCTGCAATTATTATTATTTTAAAGAATATCTTAATATTTGGCCATAGTTGGGGTTTTATTTATTTGTTTTAGTTCCATTTATTTGAGTTTGTAAAGTTTAGTAAGAGTTTGTTATGAAAATGAAGTTTTGAGGTGAAGAAAATGTGATTTTTGTACGTATTTCCTGTTCTCGGGGCAAAAATCGGTATCGGCTGATCGCACAAACCAAAAAATTGGTGATCGAGATCGGCCAAGAAAATTGCAATCGGTGCATCCCTACTTTTAAAGCATTGCACCATAGACCTACATCAATTAAATATAAATGGCATTGTCTCATTTTAAAAGTGTATTTGTTTGCAGGGCATTGTTTTGCATTTATAGTTCTTCGTGGATGCCTGTCCAGTGCGTGCAGATGAGGCTTTCTATAGACACAGGTGTGTATCTGTTTTTCCATACTCTCTGTGTCTCTCTATCAAGGTTAGGTCAGGTTATCTGCTGTCATGTCTGGCATCCTTGAAGGTTTGTAAACATGATGGTACCACTTGGTCCGAGATATCTGCTAGCAAGCACATTACGAATTCTTTAACCCCCCGACCCCAAATGAGAATAGCTAAACCCCACTCAGCAGTACCCTTACTGATGTACTTTAGATCTGAATTTACAGGTGCCCTGAGTTTAGCATGTGTTTTTTATTCCTCCTGTGCCATTCACCTGACACCTTTTCTAGGGGGAAAAGTGCTAATATCTCAGGTGTGTTCTTGTCTTCTGTCTTATCTCACCACTGCTGTATTAGCTGCCTTTTTGTCTTTCTGTTGCTTGGTGGGTTGTATTGCATTGTTTCGAATAGTCTCTCTTGAACTTGAACTTGGACTTGAGCTGGAAGCTGGACTGGATTCCGGTGGTATTTTGAGTTATTGAAAATGTTGCAGAAGCAGAAAGCGAAAAGGTATCTTCGGACACATTAACGGATGACCTTGTGTATCGTGCATGTCTGGTATGTGCCTTTTGTGTTATCTTCCTCATTTTGGTGGTGTGAACATTGGTGCTGAGTCAGATGTATTACAGTGGTGACCTTTTTTATGAAAAAAATCCCATAATGCCAAAGAGAACTTAGCAGTTGTGTTTAACCTCAAGTCAGTGACAATGCTGTAACTATAGGTTCATTATACATTGCTGCTGCTTTCTGAACAAAGGAAAAGCTCCATGTTGTTGGGGGTAACTCTGTGTCTTTGTCCTCCTGACCCCTTCTGCGCAGCTGACCGAAATGTGTATCTCACCATTCTTGCTGTCAGTTCCCGAGTGTCCCCTTGATTCCTTCTGGCTTGTGACCTTGTGCAGAAATTGACTCAGCTGTGCTCTCTTAGCTGTAGTATCCATTTCTGTATTCACTGCTCTTCGTCTGCTTCTTGCCTTTCTCTACTCCTCTTATATCGTTATGACCCTGTGTTCTGCTCTAGGTAAGGGTAGTTTTCTGTGTTCTTACAGAACATGGACTTCCCATTGAATCCTGGTGCGATATGTTGGATTCTCGGTGCTCTTTAAACCACGTTCGACTTCTCTCCTGGGAAACTGCTAAATTAGTTATAATCTGTTAAGTAGAAGTTTCGAAGTGGAAATATGTGTACTGTGACAAAAATGGCCATATAAATGGCAGAATGGCAATATAGCGAGAGATCTAGATTTATATAATATGTATAAAATATGATTTTTGATGTATTTGATGTAATGCATATGATGATTTTATATAACAGATTCTTCAGTTTCTCATCTGAATCAGCTTATAGCTTATACAAAGATTTGCTTAAATTAAGAGAAAAAAAGAAAAAAAAACAGAGTTCCAAGCTAAGATTTTGGCTGAGATGACATCATATTCTCAATACTGGACATTGGGATATTTCCTGAAAAAACAAGCCTCCCTGCATGCAGCATGTTTGTCCTCCCTCCCTCCCCGAGGTCTGGGGGGATCACGAACGAGGCTGGGTCAGGAAGGCATGTGCGGGGGCCTTGGCGGATCCATCTGGCCCGTATGGAATCTTTGAGGCAGTTGCTGGGTGGCGCATTTATAGTTAGTTTTGATTATCTATCACCAGCATAACCCTGTCCCAACAGCTTGTCCCAATTAGTGATGTCAGCAGAGAATAAAGCATAGCTTTTTCATGAATTAATTTTTGCCCTGCTTTGTACTTCTACTACTCATGAAGAGCTTATTACTGATGCCCCCCATTGTTTTTTTATTGAATTAATCTGTTCTCTTTGCATTGCATTACATCATCAGTGAGGCATTTCACACATAAGATTGTGTTTTAATCATTAGGGTCTCTACAGTTTGGCATTAAAAATGACCTAGATCAGGCAGCAGGATAGCAGGGTGCATCTGCTGGTGGTTCTTCGGTGGGATTGGGGGGGCTCTGAGATCTGAATGCATCAGTGCTTCATGAAATGTCATCGCTGATCTCTTATGACTGTATGGTCATTCACTGAATGCAAGGTAACATTTACGAATGGTTTTCTCTGACTGAGACAGCAATACTGGCCTTGCACTGTCCTGCAGTACTCCATCTGTGTATCCTGTGTCTGTCACCAGTGAGAGAGCTTGTATGTAAGAACACCATGCATATTATTTAATCATTCACTCCTTAGGACGCAGCTTAGACATAGGCGCTCCAGATGTCATGGAGAAATTGTATTAAAACTGACCTCCTGTCTGCTTGTTCTGATACTGATGTTTGATATTTAATTTTATCCGTTCAGTGTTTATTTATCTATCTTTTTTCAGTTGTGGTGCCATTTCTAGGCTGCTCCCCTCTCCCGATGCAGCAATGAACGGCTGGCCTCCAAATCTTCTCACTGGGGTTTTCGGGTGTCCCGCACAGTGGCCATCTGTTTCCCCTCTTCTGGAGATGGGGGCAGAATTAAGCCCCGTGCCCCCCCCCCCCCCCTCCACTGCCCCAAGAGCTGTGCATTTGTGCTATTCCCATCCCAAAAGCGATATGCATATGCGACCTGTGTTCCCAGTGTCTGCTTTGATGCATCTTGTGCACAACCAGCGGACATGTCACTGGCTCGAGTGAAACGGACGAGGCGGGAGCGTGTTCTGTCCCAGGATGGATACCATGTTTCTCAGCTGGCTGTTCCGGGCAATGGCTGTATTTCCCCCTCAGCTTTGTTTATCTCTGTTTTGTTTCATTGTTCAGATTCATAGCAGACACCTTTTTTGTTCAAATGAACCTGTTCTGTTGTAGTTGCTCCCTTTACATAGATTCCATTTTTTCACAGACCACATCAGTTTTCAGCTTTCTAAGGCCGGTTCTCTCTCAGGAATTTAACCTTCAGTATTATTAGCAATTCATTTCCCAACCAGTATTTGTTCCTGTGCCCTTTACTCAATGTGAGTATTGTCACTGGTGCTCTGGGAATGGGGGGTGTGTCCACCTGTTTTGTCGTCTGCTGGTAGCCAGTGTGCGTGTAATGTGAAACAGTTACTGTTTAGCTCTGAAACTCAGGCAGCCAGTGCTTCTGGGTGTTTTTTTTTACTGTTAATGCTTCCCTCTCTCATGGTTGCACTTATTTTCTTTTTTTCAATTAATATATGCTACCCTTTAAAATGCTTGCCCCCTTCATCTTCTCCTGTTCACATATATTCCGGTATACTATTTACAGGGCCATTTTACTACAACAAGTCCCTTCCTGGGATTTGAACTTACCTTCCAGTAACCTTTCTGAATGCTTAGCAACTATGCGACCTGCTGAGCGTCCAAGTGGGTATGTGGGCATATAAAGCTGCAGTCGAAAATGAAACATTTGGTTCGGTGAACCTGCTGAAAGCACATCGGAAAAAGGCAGAGTCATCGCCCACCCACCCGCTCGCTCCCCCGTCTTTTTTTCGAATTGGCCTGCGTCTGGCATGCTGGCGCGTACGTCTACCTGCGCCCAGCTGTCCGCCTCCCTCTAAGCATGCCTGGCTTTTGGATGAGGAAAGGAGGCCAGGCTGGAGGAGGGGCTGCCGTCTCCACGCTCGACGCCTCGCTCCATCGGAGTGCTCAGTTTCATTGCGCTTTTCTTAGAAACTGGCTCCGTCAGCTTTCTTTTGACTTTACGCATATCGCTCTGTCCTGTGTCCTGCCTCCTCTGGGCATGTCCTCGTGCTCTCGTGCTCTCGTGCACTCGTGCACACCGGCGCTGTGTTGTAAAAGCGGATGTGCTAGGGTGATTCGGGTGGTTTGTTCAGAAGTACCTCCACCCACAAGCTGTAACCTTCTGCACCCCTCCGCCTCCAACTCCATCCCCTGCCATGGCCCACCGTAACCTTGTAGTAAGATAGAATGAACTTTTTGCATTTAAACTGTGATCCATTATCCACATGGGGGTCCCAGACATAGACAGAAACGCCTATAAAAAGTCAAATTGCTTGGTTTGTTTGATGCTGTTCCAGAACGTCCTGCTTCTTTGTTTGGTGGTTTGCTTTGCCAATTAGTAATGGGGACAGTGAGGGCATCCCACAGAGAACAAGAAGGCGGCACACAGAATGCTCATTAAAATACTGAAGTCTGACGGGTGGCTATGGCAAGACGCTTCCGTTCATAGCTGATGCTGGTACCCCAGCTGGAGGGCAGCCATCTTGCTTAAGGGCGATGTGGACCCCCCACCCCACCCATATGCTTTTTAATGGCCACCCCGAGAACCACAGACAGATGAACTTTCCTCTGGCCTTCAGGGAACCAGAGTTGGTGTTTGCTTGATTTTTCTTTGTGTACGCGATGACTAATGGCAGCCTTTTGAAACTCCCTCCTGATGGATCTCCCTCCCCTTACAGGAGTGATGTGTAACGAGGTGCTGGTCCCGAGGAACATCGACGCTGTGCTGGGGAAGAACATCACCCTAGGATGTCAGATACAAGTGGGGTCCAACCTCAGCCTGACGCAGAGCTCGTGGGAGCGCCGTGTGGCTTCAAGCACCGTCACCCTGGCCGTATACAACCCCGAATACGGCACCTCGATCACGGACGAGTATGTAGGACGCCTCTCCTTCCTATCAGCATCCAGGCATGATGCCACGGTCCTGCTGGAGAACGTGGGCTTTGCTGACGCCGGGGTCTACACCTGCAAAGTGGCCACTTTTCCAATGGGCAATAAGCAGGCCTCCACCACCGTCAGCATTCTGGGTAAATGTGTGTCGCCTGCCTGTAGGTCCTGTGACTTGCGTCTGTGAGAGAGAGAGTGAGTAAGCATGTTGATATCGGTGTAAGAGTGTTTTGGGGTGTTGCTAAGGTACGTGGCCTCATGGGATGTGGAACCCCTGGAAACACTCTGCTGTCTCTCCGCTTCAGCTCTTAATTACACAGCAGCCGGGAGTAAAAACTCATAGTGCGATATGTATTTTTCAGTCTTATCCTGCAATATCGTTAGTTGGCATCTCTCATCACATGCGCTCTAGTGACCGTCAGCCGCATCGTGTCATGCGAGTCCCGCGAGCGGACCGGGGCTCAAAGTGGTTTCACTGTCTGGAAATCGTTGACCCCTATGCTCAGGCAGTCCCCTTCCTCACAGGGTCTCCAATTTAGGTGTCCGTGCTGGGGGCTGCCTGCTGCGGGAGGCGGAGTGACGACGCCGCAGTATTCAGTGAGGGGGGGGGGGGGGGTCAGCAGTAGGAAGAATGGGAGGAATGCCAGGAGGGGTTCTGTTGGCCAGAGGTGGTGAGGGGGGAGGGGTGGGGAGCTATTTATGTCTATTTTAGGTGCAGTGGGGTGCTGAACTGCAACGATGTGTTGACCCACAGTGGTCATATTTCTGCATGGGGTTGGGGGCCAGATTTTAGAGGCATGGCCTTGTAAATTCATGCTGCAACTACACTGACTCAGATCTATATCGAGTGTAATGCAGGAAAACTAATTCACTCGTGTTTTTTTTTTTTTTTATAAATAAAATTTGCTGTGGAATCTGGTTCTGAGAATAAAGAAATGGAATTGCTGAGGGAAACTGGAAAAAGCCCCACCCCAGCTCCCAATACACTACCTTGCTGTGTCATGTGTAGGAATGTGTCTCAGGGGACAACCTGTCTAGCCGTTTGATTGGCCTAGATACTGAGAAGTCGTGTAACCAGACACGGTCCCCCTGCGCTTAACCGAAAGCTTGGCACCGTTACGATGGGAACTGCGCAGCAGGGAAGGACTGTAGGCACGACCAAGCAAAGGAATGCAGATGCTGAACATCGCACACGAAATAGTGTCTGGGAGTTCGATGTGAAGGCGAGTTTTATTGGGGACTCCTGCCAAAATGTGCATATCTGGTTGCCAGTGAATGAATGTACTGCTTGCTGCTGCCGACTGGGCTGACGCAGTCACTGTGGAAACTTTGACTGCGTTTGGTAGAAAGTGGTGCATGAATATATAGTTACCTAAATGGAAAACCAGCATGGCCAAAAACAACATTTTCCTGTTCTTCAGTTTGCCCAGCGTCTGAGTGTGGGTCCATGATTAATATCTCATTAATCCTCAGAATGTGAGAATATGCTTGTGTAGAGACCAGCAGGTAAGTCCCCCTCTGCTCCAGAGCGCTGGGGCTGCCAGATTAAAAACCCCCGCAAGAATTTCACACCCCAGCTTTACGTTTAAGAGTGACATCTGTCCATTTGCTCATTTCTGGTGTATTTGTGTCTGAGTGTGGGCTATGTATACATTGCAATACTCCACAGTGTGATTAAAAACCCATTTTGACATTGTGGAGAAGGTGAAACTTAATTTTATAAAAAACTGTGACTGCAATCAAAAAAACTAAAGTTGTCAGAAGTCGGGTGTCTGTGTGTTCATTAGCACGGTGAGGGATATTCTCTGTATGTAGTCCTTTCCCCCCTTAACCTGCAATATCTAATATTCTGTGGTTATACCTGTTTTCCTGTTTTTCCATCAGTCATCCATGTGAAGCTTACCTTATCTAAATTGTGTGCAGTCTGCTCTATAATACATAAAATTATTCTTCTCCCGCTCTGAAAATTTACCTGTCGCCCAGAATCTCTAGCTGTACCCCTGCATATAACCATGCACCTTTGGCTCCCTGCTTTACACTGGATGGTGCTTAATTGTAAATTATCTGTTTGATTGTAAGCAAATCGAAATGTCTCCTGTCCTTGAGTCCTTCCATCTTTTCTTCTTGGTCCATTTCTCATCTGTCCAACAGTCTCCTCTAGGGCTGAACGATGTATCGATTTCAAATCACAAAGGCTTTTTAACTTAACACAGTCACAGCTTTTGTGATAATTTCTGTGTTTGATTGTTCTTTGCTAATTTAAAGACAGCAAGAAATGCATGTTGGAAGCAATTCTTTAACTTTTCATCCTTGCATTAAATATAGAGCACTTAATACTTTGATGGTATCTTATGATAATGCTGCCTCATATGTTTTAAATAATTTGTGCACTGAATTCTGAACAGAAGCTTGACTTTTTAAAAAATACGTCGCAAATTAAAGCCGCAGTCACACTATATGTCAGAAAAATCGTGATCAGATGTTTTCCCCAAATCGTTCAGCCCCACTCTGCTCTCTTTCTCAGTGGAGCCCAAGGTGTATGTGTCAGCGAGCTCCGGCCCGTTGCTGGATGGCGGGAATGAGACGCTGGTGGCCACGTGCACAGCTGAGCGAGCCCTGCCCCCCGCCGAGGTCTCCTGGGAGTCCGACCTGTTCGGCCGCTCCCAGGAACACCAGCAGAAGGAACCTGATGGCACAGCCACCACCTGGGTCACCTACACCTGGCGGCCCACACGCCACACCCAGAAGCTCTCCCTCACCTGTGTGGTGCGGCACCCTGCACTGCAGACGGAGTTCCGATCGACTCACTGGCTCAATGTGCAGTGTGAGTTTTAGGGCAGGGGTGGGCTAGAGCGGGAGAGAGGGGTGCTGAACACCCTGGGAGCAGAGGTGGAAATTTCAGGTCCGGAAAGTACAAATCCTGACCAGGATTTTGTTTCATCCAACCAGTGGAGTACACTGTAAGTGTGACTCTTTATGCTCAACTGGTTGGTGGAAACTAAATCACGGTCTGGATTTGTACTTTCTGGACCTGAAATTTCCACCTCTGCCTGGGAGGGAGGGGTTCACCACCACCACCACCACCACAAGCTCACCAACAAACACAAAATGATCACCAGTCACTTGCTGCCTGTCATTGGAATTCCATCTGTTTTTCATTCCGATGTTGGTGTAGTGCAATACTATAGATATAACAAGCACTGGTAGTTATACTAGTCTCAAGCTATAGAAGGATGGCTCTCCAGGGTTACCTCTGCTGTGTAAGGTGTCCGTAATAAGCTGCTCGTTTAATGTATGCTTCCTGGACACGCTGAGCTCCGGCAGTATCCTTATTAAGATGTTTTTTTTGGTGCTGGCTACTGAGATGCTGTATGAAATATTGATAAAACCCTCACCAGTTACAGCTGTGGGCAAATGTGGGAGGTGGAAATGGACAGAGAGGATACCACACACAGATAAACACCCCGCGCTGAATGGGCCGTGGGCCACATCATGCTGGATGTAACTTAAGGAGAACTAATGGCACAGTGGGAAGCTGTGCTTCATTTATCACGGAGGGGACGCTTTACCTTCCGAGCCATAGTAAGGCCATAAATCGCTACTTTTTAAACATTGTGTACACAAAGCATTTTTGTATGGATTCAGTCCTAAATTGTGTTGTGGTGGTTTTCCAGCAATAAGTTAATTTTGATCATGACATTTACAATGTTAAATGAATTAAACAGTGAAGAGAACTAGTCTTTCGTATTAAATTTCACCCTCCTTTGGCGAAATTATGGGAGAATAAAGTTATTGCAGGTTACGTATGTATTGTTTATTATGCACTCTATATGCATAAATTTATGTGTGTGATTTTGTATATTCAGTATCACAGCACAAGCCATGTGTTTTCCTGAAACTCAATCAGCTATGTGTTGGATGGTGTAATGGTCTCTGGGAATTGTATGGGCCTTCTATCCAAAGAACTGGGAAATTCCACTTCTTACATATATAAATATTCACTGTTGGGTGTGGATGGTGTCTAGCAGGTGTGTGTGGACAAAGGCTTCCAGTTTTTTTCCACGGTTTCAACCTTTGTGCCTCATCTCTTCCAGTTGCTCCTGAAATCGTGCTTAAATCCATTGGGGACTGGCTTGTTGGAGGAACAGACTCTCATCTGCAGTGTAGAGTCAACGCTAACCCACCTGTCAGCTCCCTAACCTGGTCCAGGTAGGCGTTTCTTGCAGAAGTCCACGCTGTTGAGTTCTTAGTGCTAGAACAATTTTTTTTCAAATGTATCCCACAGTTTGAGAAGAAGTTTACTTTGGAAAGTCTTGATATGACGTGGCTTGGAGTCAGTAGGAGTCTGGAAGCCTTCTACAGGAATCTACCGCTGTCATTGAGGGATACCCTCCAAAACACGCTGCTCGTAGGCATCCGCCCAGAACGTCCATCAGCTGTTCATTCAGAGTGTGGCCCAGTTATCGGGAATTTGTGTATTTTTATCTTAGTTATCAAGTATGAAAATCCTGAATGAATTAGCTGGTCCTGTAGCTATTTCCAGCAACTAGGAATGATGTGCCATAGGTACCTTGGTCGTAAATAAGGTAATTAAAAAAAGTGATATGCCAGAATGCGAACAGTTACTCCTATTGCCTGTGAAAATCACATGGCCGTGAGAGTTAAGTCCTGCTCTTCACTTGCCTCATAACAAGAGCACTGAACACGTAAAAGCAGATAAAAGATATTTGTGTACTTATGGAAGTGGATGATCATAAATAAAAATTTATTTTTAATTAAAAGTTGGAACTCTTGAAAATATCAAAGCAAGAGAATGTCAGGTCAGTTAACTCTGTAATACTGCAAAAATGAATCTATAAGTCTTCTCTGATTGAAAAGGGCAGTTCACCCCAAAAACTGAAAAGGACACCAATCGTGTCACTGCGCAGAAGATACCGCTACAGTGCTCGTGCTCCGTAAAAAACGAATACTGAGAACAAGGCAGCAACATAGTCTGTCTTCAGGTGACTTACTACAGGAATAGAGAAAACGGAGCTTATTGATTATTTTTATTGGATATTCATTATATACAGTCTGGAAATTGAATAAAATAACAATATTAATAAATAGCCGCAGTCTAATATATTCCAAAACGCATATTACAAAATTTTCCAAAATATTAAGGAATAATCAGCATAAACACAAGCATCCAGAACAGCTGCAAGCAGCTTAACGTCCTTGACATCAGATAAGACAGGCTAGTATGGATTCTTTTGATCTGAATGTTTTCATTTTGGAAGTCGATTCTAGCGTTAGAATATTGACATTTTTAACCTTCTGAGTTAAATATTTATATTATATGGATCAGCATATGAACTCCTATTGGGCAGGTATGCCCATAAGTGGGGAGAAAGGGGAAGTTGCCCAGACACTCTATGATCACTTTACTGAAAAAGTAATCAGTCTATCATTACAAGCTTTTATTATAAACCAAATTAATGGTTTTCTTTCTATTAAGAAAATAATAATAAACTGATCACTTGTAAAAACTGACATCCTATTGATTGTTCTTTTTTTAATGCACCTGAAAAGTGCAGAAATCAAGCTCTCTGAATAAAAATATGACAGATCATGACAGTGCGAATTTGTCAGCCTTGGTATGAGAGCTTTCTTAGAAATACGTTTGTTTGTTCAGAATAATGTTGTTCGTGTGAAAAAATCGGACTCTGTGTGAAAAGGCCTTTAGTTAGCATGTTATTTTATCAACAGTTTGTAACTCACTATTGCTAGCAGTTAAGGGTCCATGATTATTGTAGGTTGCATGAATTTGTCACTGCTGAATGTAAACCAGCAAGAAATAAAATCCACACAGTTAAGCAAGTTAAAGTGTTATTCTTTTACAAAAAGCCAGTCAATCTGTCGGAAAAATGGCAAGAAATTTTCAAGTGTTTGTAACTGCTGTGGTCAAGACCATTGAACATTTTGAAGAAGGTGGCACTTACGCAGAGAGAACAAGGTCCTTCAGGCCAAAGGTAACTTCAGCGAATAAGTTCATTTGAGCCAGAAATCTTTAGAACTGACAATTAACTGGCCCTGAAATACTGGGTCCAGCTAAATGCTACTAGAGTAGCAGTTGTTTTAATGGGAGTATGGAGTAAGCCTAACTGGAAGAATCACTGCAAAGAAACCACCATTAAGAGTGCAGAATAAGAGGAAGAGAATTACCAGAACCCAAAAACATTGAGCTTCTGAAGACTGGACGCCATTTGAATCGGTGCATGATATGAAATAGTTTCGTCCAACTGTATATTTGTAAGAACATACATATGAAGAACATGACTGCTGCATATATGGTTTCCACTGTGAAACTTGGAGTAGACAAACATTATGGCCTGGGGTTGTTTTGCTGGTGAAAAAGTATTTTATCATTATTTAAAAACAAAAAACAAATCCTCGCCAATCTGGCTGTCATAGTATACTAAAGAATTACAGCTGACTGGGCAGCCCATCATTCTTCAGGAAGGCAATGACCCAAAATATCTCAGAATTGTGCAAGAACTATCTGGCAAAAAAGGAAGGTGCAGAAAACTGAAAGAATGATGAACTGTCATTCATGTAATGAATGGCGTTTCCCAGTTTGCAGCCCTCAGTCACATTTAACTTTTATGGCATTAATTGGAATGAAAGTAATTGCAAAGCAAGCTGCAGACAAGGGGCTCATTTTTGAAGGCTACGTATGAACGAAATAGCCACCAAACATTTGTATGCACATTTATACAAAGATTTTCAGATTTAAAACGTACTCTAAAAAGGTACGAGCATTTATGAATGGTCCAGAGCAGTTGTACAGACATTTTGGAGGAAACAGAAAAAAGTGACATCTATAGTTGAGAGAGAGAAGAGGAATGCCGGTTTATTGGATTTTAAATCCGGCCATTTTTTAAAATAAATAATTCCATCTTCCGGCTTGTTGAAATGACCACTGCAGTCACATGGCAGATGTACTATCAAATAAAATGGTTTGCCATTCCTCCCTGTAAACGTGTCTGCACGTTGCATTCTGAGAAATTCTTTTATCCCCCTCTTGATAGTGGCTCTATTGTCTCTGAAATGGCATCACAAATGTCGAATGTGCGCGCATATAAACGTGGCTAATTTTGCATTGCCAGTTTAGGGCAGTTAGGGTTAGGAATGGGGTGGCCTCTTAAGAGTGTGCATGTGGAAATCTTCAATATGTGGGATTTATAACCTGTACGATACAAATCACAGTTTAGACAAGGTTCTGTGACTGTAGCTGTTACTATTCATATAAATGATGAATATTTCCTCTCCTGCAAGAATCTCAGGACCATTTTTTATAAATGAGCTCCCCAGATTTCCAGCTGCTGCAGACCAGCTGATTTTCTGCAGAAACACGTTAACTGAATGCCCTATAATTCCTATACAAGCCGTTATCAAGGTACATGGCAGCCATTGTGAGGAATCCAAGATTTAGGTCATTTTACGTTTCATTGAACTCTTCAGTGATACTCCATGTTTTGTTTTGTTTTTTTCTTCTTTTTCTTTTCAGGTATTTTCAGAAAAGTGTATGTATGCAAACCAGTGTCATAGATATTTATAGTACTGTATATGTGCATTTCTTACTGCATTAATTATTCTACCTTTAATGCTGTTTAGATTCATTGACATTGTTCAGGGGCTTGGCAGAGATTAGTGAAAGAAGTATTATCTGAGAATGAGTTGTATATGTTTATGTTTTATGACGGATCCAGGTTAACACTCTCCATGGCTTTCAGTGTCATTCTGTGGTTTCTGAATGTGTCGCACATCTTTGTAGCAGTGTTGTCACTTTAATTACAGATAATTAAGGATATCACAGACTGTGGCATATTTGTCAGCTCTTGTTTATTATTGCCACCCCCACCCTCCCAGGTTGGATGGGCCTATGCCAGAGGGAGTGGATGTGGTAAACGGCACCCTCTATTTCATGCGGCCCCTGCAGCAGAATGATTCGGGAGTGTATCGCTGCACGGCTGAGAACGACGTTGACACGAGGAGCAGAGAGACTCGCGTCTGGATCCGAGGTGAGGGACAGCCCACCTTTCCTGCTTCTTTGGGGTCTTATGAGTGAGTGGAAGCGGTGTGTCCGCTCTGCCTTCTGTTTGGATGGTTTTTGGGGGCGGAGAGTAAATGCGACCTTTCATGAAGGCTGCGTTGCATAATTAACCCTTTCCTTGCCCAAGCAGGAAGCCCCACAGAAATACCTACACAGTTACAGCTCGTTACGGTTTGCTGCTCATTTAGTTTTTTTTCCCCACAAAATAACGACAACACCAACAAAATCCTTCAGAGGTTTTTTTTCCCCAATGACTCTCTTGAACGGGGGCGGGGGGGGAGTTAGGCTGTGGAAAGGCAAGGTGAAGCTAGAAAAATCTGAAACCTCTTTCTTGTATGTATTGTGGAGAGTTCCGGGAAGATTGCCACCGCTTTCAGGGACGTCCCGACATAAGCACATGTGCAGTACATCATCTGCTACGGTGGCCAGGCTCTTTTTGCACTTGATACTTATCAATGTGTGTGGCTGCTTTCTTCATTTTCCCCCTCCCTGCCGCCTTCGTTTCTGCAGCGCCTCTGTGCGCTGTTGCCAAACCTCTATTCTCGAAACCGGCTGCTGGAAATTTCTTACCACATTAAAATTAACGATGTGAAGGCAGAAGGTACTGCATTTTCCGAAAGAGAGAGAGCTCTGTTAAGCTGGGCACTCATGTCACACCCTTCTAACCTGATCCTCTGTGTAGTCATATAGTCACGAAGAAGAGTTTTGCTTTTTGCCAGTGGCAGTGATTGCAGGCTGCCTCCCTTTTATATGGCCCTTCCCCTTCTCTATGGCTAAGACGTTTGAACTGATGTCTTCATCAGCTGCTTCTTACCTGTATCCTCTTTAGTCTCTCAGCTAGGGTTGGCAGATGTGTGCGTGTATCTATGTGTATATGTATATACTGTATATGTATATGTGTATATGTATATGGTTGTATATGTGTGTATATGTATATGTTTGTATATGTATGTCTGTGTATCAGTGGCACTTTCTTTAAGGCAACAGGTGAAGCTGAATTTCGCTAAAAAAAGAAAGGATCCAAAACATTCCTATAACATAAAATATTTTTATGGCATTAAATAGTCATGACAGATATTTCTGTGTGGAAATCAAACAATTGTGGCTGTTCAGAAAATTTCACAAAACTGCACCACCCTTAGGTTGATATTAGTAAATTTCATGAAGTAAGACATTTTCTACCTCACTAAGCTAATAGACTTCAGTGTGTTTCTCATCATGTTTTATTTAGTAGTTGATTGGATAGCGCGGCATGGTGGTGCAGTGGTTAGCACTGTTGCCTCACACCTCTGGGACCTGGGTTTGAGTCTCCGCCTGGGTCATGTTTGCATATTCTCCCCATGTCGTCGTGGGGTTTCCTCCGGGTACTCCGGTTTCACCCACAGTCCAAAGACATGCGGAGGCTAATTGGAGTTCCTAAATTGCCCATAGGTGTGCATGTGTGAGTGAATGGTGTGTGATTGTGCCCTGCGATGGGCTGGCCCCCCGTCCAGGGTTGTGCCCGTTGCTTCCGAGATAGGCTCCGGACCCCCCGCGACTCAGTAGGATAAGCGGGTTGGAAAATGGATGGATGATTGGATAGTTATGACACATTTTGAAACCCACCCAGTGAAGCATGCTTCACCTAGTCTTTCCAGTTAAGTGTGCTCTTGTGTGTTCTTGACCCGAAGATGATTGACAAAGTTTTAACCATTCAGAACATGAGTTCAACTATCAGGCGAGAGTAACTCACTTGTTCACCAATATTTCTTGTTGGTGTGTGGACAAGGAATTGGTATTCTCTAAGTAAAAAAGTTAAAAATACTTTGATTTATAAATATTGTTCTTCATGGTACCTAACCCCATTTACACTGTAAATAAGAATGTTCATGACACAGTGGAAAAACCATGAGATTCTGAAAAGTCTGATTGATGCCGTTTAATTCCTTGGTAGTTGAGAAATGGCGTTTAGGGGACACAATGAGGGTGAAAAACTCTGACAACAAAGGAAACTATAAGGAGTTTACAGATGTGCTTTTCTGATATGACGTGTTATGACTGTTTCTGTTGTGTTTTGTGTTGTACATGTAATGTAGAGCAACACAGTGTAAAGCTGTGTCCAACTCCAATTTTAATCAGGTTTCTGCATTACTTTTACTTGTATTTCTGTAATAATTTTATTTCAGCAAAGGCTGCACCTACTGAAAATGGTTAAAACAATTTTAGTCAGCATCACTTTCTAAGTGTCCGTTCAGCGGGTTAATAGTTGCACGACTTGAGACTCAGGTTTCTGGATAAATAGGGCTACATTTGACTGAAACTAGCAACCAATGGAAGATATAATGAATATCTTGCTATTCACTGTAATACTCATAGTAATGACTAATATACGATGAGGTCTGAAATTTTACTGGGGGGGGGGGGGGCTTTAGGATTTGCTTTGTGGCAAATTTTGGTCAACAGCCGCCAATGTTACCTATGTCTGTATACATATGTGTGATGACATCTACAGTAATAGCCTGCCTCAATAATAAAATCTCAGTTATAGTGCTGGTAGTAATTTCATAAAGTTCTGTAAAATGCCAATGCGTTTGCGTGGCATCTTGATTTTAAATGTGTTAATGTCATTATTTGATAAGGAACTAAGCTCCTTCAGTTAACTAGGTATAAATCAGTTTCCACATGGAAAGTACCTCACCCCCTGGACACGGTGGTTCTCGGTACATTTGGGTTTGCCACCAAAGTCCTAAAGTCCTAGTCGAACAAGACATGCCTTGTGTGTTTATCTTTTCCTCTCCCCTCTCATACTGGCAGCAAGAAATTCTTAAAGGTTCTGAAATGGACTAAAATGTTATTAGACATTTTAAACATTTTCAGAAATGAAACTGCAGTTTCATTGTATTTCTCTGTATTTAGAAAGCTTGTTTGTAAGCATGAAGAAGCAGGAACATCGATAGTAGCTCCCTTGATTTGCCATTTCCGTTTATACAATTCTACAGCCGGTTCTTTTTCATTTGTAATTTTTAATATCCTATACACTTCAGTAATTGACATGATTAGGTATTTGCACAATTTAAGATTAAGCAAAAAAATGGTGTTGGTTTATATACAACCATTATTTGGGCAAGAACTTTGCACTACTGACATTCTGTACTCTCTCTCTACTGGTTCACTCCCCTCCTCTCTCCCTTTCCCTGACCTTCCCTTTGAACTGCCCCTCCTCATTAGACCCCCCGCCCACCACGGCCGCAGCTCCTACCACTCCCGCACCCCTCCATCCGAGTGGCGGCTTCTCCCACACTCCCCCCACCAAGCAGCGTGCTCAGTTCAGCTCCCCAACGCTGGGCTCCTCTCCCGACACCAGCCTGGGTGCCATCGTGGGTGGAATCATCGGTGGGCTTCTGCTTCTGGTCCTGCTTCTGGTGCTGGTCGGCATCTGCTACATGCGGCAGCGGCGTACCTTCCGGGGAGACTACTATACCAAGCAGTACCTGGGTCCAGCCGACATGCAGAAGGAGCCCCAGCTGGACATGCTGGAGCCCCACGAGCTGCAGGAGGTATATGGCGGAAATGACTTGACGAAGGATAGTCCAGACCTGAAGCCCAAGGCTGCCGGGGACGTCATCGACTCAGAATACAAGGAGAGGAAAGACCGGGAGGACTGGGGCGACAGCATTCGCGGCAGCCGCAGGATGCATGGAGAGGAGGACTATTATCCCAACCACCACAGCTCCCACAACATGTACCCAAGGGAGATTCCTATGCCCTTACCAAGTGTGAACAATGGCTCCCCCTACATGTCGGAGGACTTCTATGACAGCGGTACGGACAGCGAATATGTTTCCCACCTTGATGGATCGGTCATTTCTCGTAGGGAATGGTATGTGTGATAGAGGAGAAAATGGGACTAAGACAGTAATTTAAGAAGTATAAATGCAGAATTAAATTATCAAATTATTTGGATGGATGCAATAAGTAAGACAACCAAAATTCAGGGGGAATATGCTCTTTCTTTCATTGGCGTGAACTGTATGTAATCGCCATTGACCGATTAATGGCATTATTCTGCTTTACCTGGCTGGGTTTTAAGAGTATTAGTAGAAGACTGGTGTGTTGCTGTCAGATGTCACTTGACAAACTTGCACACCTACTCTTGTCATTTTGGTGTTTCAAATCGTCTTTTTAATTTGTGTTTGATCTTCACAGCCAATATGTACTTATGTGCTAATGCTGCATTAATATATGACATTTTGAATTCTGCACAAAGCTGTATTGACCAGATGATGGACATGGTTCCTTCTTTTGATTAAATTGTCATGTTCCACATTATAACTGCGAAGTACAAGGGAAGGATAAAGTGAGAGAGCCGATGGGAGCTAGACTTTTAGACTGAGGGTTCCCCAGGAGGGGAACTTTAGGTACATATCCTGACTCGCTTTAGTAAATGTGCAGCTGTATAAACTATAATTTAATGACGTTAGATCACTTAGGACAAGCCAGAAAAAAACGCCGTTCCTCTTCTCTGTGTTTTTTTTTGAAACTCAGTGCCATAAGCCTGAGCCCGGCGGTTCCCGTCTCCAGGGTCTAAGGCTCTTCCTTGCATCACCCCATGCCAGACGAGCCTTAATAGTGCATTTTGTGTTTCCCTAACCCGTTTCTGTAAAAAAGGGCTGTGAGCCACCTCCTGTTGGTTTGTGGCAGAGGACACTCAAAGCGTCTGTGGTTTTCACTTGTTATTGAACGTCGATAATGGTTTTGGTTTCGGTTTTGAAGGGCACTGGCTGACTTTTTAATTTGCCAATTTATTTTTGATCCCCTGCCCCACCTTGTCGCCAGCTGTCCTGACACTCCCATCCCTGAAAGTTCAGATGTCCCAGAATAAACTGGGGTACATTTGATGCGAGCTCACACATCTGCTTCATGGTTTGCCCCACCTATCTTCAAAGAGGCTTTTTGCTCCGAATGGAAGCTTTTTAATTCCATCTAGATTTCCTGGTGTGTACCCTCAGTGATGTGTTCAGTGGCTATGATTGGCAGCTCCACTAATGCTTTTTAGCCACTATAAAAGTTCCATCCAGACCCCCAGCTGTGAGGGAGAACAGAAAAATAAACGTCTAAATTACAGTAATATTAGCTTCTGGCTAACTATTCACTGCAGGTGATTCCATCTTCTTAGACTGTAGTTGCGAGATTTGACAATCCTCACTTTGTTTACACACTGTGTATCTGGAATGCATACTCTTCTGCAGGGAAACCAATGTGAGCACTTCCATTGTTTATACTTCTACCTAGGGTGCATGCATTGATTCATTAATTTATTAATTTGTTCATTCATTCATTTATACATACATGCATTCACATTTTCAGCATGACATGAAGAATCCAGGGACAAAAGTTTGACCATCACAATCCACTGTGAACTTTTTTTTTCCCTGCATGCCTGGAGTAAAAGTAGTTGGAATTTAAACATTTTGTTCAATAATGATGATAGAATGTAACATTAAATTATGATTCTTGAATTCTGGGAAGAGAACAGGACATATGGTACTGTGCATCTTCTGAGGCATTCTGGTGCTTTAGCTCATGCTATGTTAGTGTTCAGCTGGAAGGATTTTACATTGTATTTCTTTTCCCCATTATAATATTTATGGTGTGCACCCATACATACGCAGTTGTTTAAGTCTTGAGTGAACAAGATCACATTGACATACATCAATGAGACTTGGTCATCCATGGAATTAGCCTGTAGCTGGTTTCCAGTCTTGGTCAGGGATCCTCAACTGGCACCAGGTTTTTCCTGTGCTAAGGAGACTAGGAATTATGTGCCTATAAGTACATGTCTTTCAAGATGATGATGATGGTGTGGTGGTGATTAAAAAATGCACAGTAGAATGTATGAGTAAAATGATTATGAGGATGTGGTTATTCTGTGGAGAGCAGACAAGTGTTGGGGAACGATAAGGGAATTTTGTGCTTTAATTGTTTGCCTTCAAAGTGAAAATGTGTCTACAGTAACTATCCCAGGGACTTTGTGATGTTATTTTTTGTACCATAGACAGACATGGAAACAAACTTTTTGTCCTCAGTAAATGACATTTGCAGCACCCAAGTTGCAATGCACCTGATCTATGGGCTATTTAGCAGAATAATCTGCCAAAGTTTAAGGATTGCTTGTAAATATTTTTTCTAAAGCCTATATGTTTGTGCAAAGCCTAATTCTGTTTAAAATTCTGTTGTTTATTGTATGGATATATTGATTCGCCACTTTTTTCACTCCTTTATTATTCTGTAAATAACTAGAAAAAAATTGATTTGCTGAAAAAAATGAAACTGGAAAAGGAAACATGCTTTTTATTACATACTATAGATAGTTAAATTTTATGTTTGGAATAAAGAATTGAAGCATTTTTGTGAGCAATGTTTTGCAGCCGATCCCTCCACCCCCCACCAACCCCCCCATACTTCAGGGTCTGTGTCTCATTGCACTGTATCCATTTGCAAATGCCTGCCAACCTACAATTTTCATCAGATGGAAGACTGTGGTTCTGTGATTCTCTAAGCTGTGCGCAGGGGGTGCGTTGAGACTGCCGTCACCCTTCTGAATTGCCCTTCATACAAAACAACTGTCAGACACTAAAATGAAACTTTAACTCCACATATCCTGCTTGGGATCTGTCCCTTCCAGCTTTGTGGAGATGTTGAAGAACCATGATGTCCTCGTAACAACCTCTGCCGTCTCTCCCACCCACACTGCCTGCATTCTTCCTCTGTTAGATCTTCATGTCTTCTTAACTTCCTCTGTTAGGCAGCTTTTGTTTCTGTGGTTTTGTGTCTGGATGAGTGTTTAGAGCAGAAATCCAGGGTACTATTCACCAGCATTCAGATCAAACTGCTTGTGCACTAATGCTCAGAACTTAGCTTAAGTGTCATTTGTTGCCCATGGCAACAGGCTTATAGCAGTATGAGTGGCCAGCTTGCCCATTAAATAGCCCAATACCAGCACCTTCTCTCCTCTTCCAGTTAGGAGCTGACATCCCGAAAAAACAAGATTTCCGGACTGGTAAACTTCCCCCAAGTGTATCTATAGTGAATCATCTTGCCTTAGCATGTATCGAACGCAATAGTCTATAGCAGGGTTGTATTCATTAGGTTTACAGTCATTTCTGCAGAGGTACACTGGCCCATTCTTCACGCAGTGTAGGTACAGTGCTGTAATCTGCCAGGCTGGTGCTTCATGGGTCTCTTGCTCGTTTATTTAGCTTTGAGCTCAGTTAGTTCAAACCTTTGATGTTCATACCTGCTGTCATTAAGCAGCCGCTGCTGTGTCTGTATACTGCTAGTTATAGTCTGTCTGGGAACAGTTTGTCTTAACCTCTTTGTAGCAGAATACTGAAGGAAAACCCGTAATTGTTTATCTTTTCCGCACTTGCTGAAACATACTCGGACCTCTCTGACTCCTCGTCCAGCTCCACACGCTAGATGGCTGCCCGGCCTGTCCTCTTGGTGCTTCCCTTTCTCACAAAGTTTACATTATTTCTTTCAAGCCTGTTTACTCTGTCTCTCTGGGTGAATTGAAGCCCAGGATTCTGCTTTGCCCCTCCATGCACTGGCTACATGCCCAAACTGTAGGTCTCATGTTGTCCTTCCAGTCTCATGTTGTCCAGTGCTAATACAACATTGCTACTGGATTGTTTAGATGAGGCTTTTTCACAAAAAAGCCTTATTCTTGACATTTTTCCATTTTCTTCTTGATTGTCTTAAATAGCCATAACAGCAACATATAAGGAAAGCAAGTATTGCAATGACATCCATATTCTCGAAATATATGTGTAATGTAATTTCAACAAAGGACTGTTTATTTTTCCTCTCAGTCCGAATGCCTTGATAGTAATAAGTAATGCTAGTACCTTTATACTTTTTTTTATAACTAAGGTGTGTGTCTGTATATTGTGTCTATATACTGTATGTATATGTGTGTGTGTACACACACACTCGCCTATCTGTCTATATATAAATTATATATATATAATTTATTTTTTTTGCTTACACCATACTCCTCAGAAGTGATTATTACTACATTCTACACTTCTGTATGCCTGCTTAAAATTTTACTGCAGACTGCATGCTTGGTTAAGTAACTTGCATCCCGTTGCTGAGCTCACTGCTGCTCTCTTTGCAACTGTGTCTGACTGTTAGCTTCTGCAGTAGCTCGCATTGCTGCATTTTACAATGTGAAGGATTCCGTAGCTCCGTGTCATTTATAAGTTATTTATTAACTGGCATCGCGGTCGGCAAAGAGACCGTGAGAACGTTCTTGGTCCCTGTGGCCAGCCTTGGCTAGTTGTCATGGGTGTGTACTTAATTATTTATACTTATTTATTTTTTAAACTTTATTTGTCTCACATATCATTCCCATGATCTTGACCTGGATAAATGGTTGCAGGGTGGATAGATAGATTACCTGTAGCGAGTAGAATCCCATCCAAAACTTCTCACCCTGTCTGGTGTCCTATGACAAGACCCAGGGTGTATGGATGGTAGATGGATGGTACATTATAGTTTTATGAAGTTATTATATGTATATTATATTTTATGAAGCATTATGATCTGCTTTTTCCATATTAAACTTGCCCAGAATTAAGCTATATGCTCTGCCTTTAACGAACCGTTCATTCAGTCTCAGCTCTGCATCACTGAGCCTAAAGGTGCCCTTTCCACTATGGTGAGCTAATTAACACATCTGGAGTGACATGAAAGGAACATCAAAGGCCGCAGCCGACACAAGAATACAGAGTGTTTGGGCTTGCGACTAAAAGACATGGAACACTACAGAAGATTGGAGGGGGGTCACCTGGGCACTTACTGCAATGAAAGTGTCAGATGGGAAAGTTCACATTCGGCATGGAATCTGAAGGACAGAGTCACTTGCGCAAAATTAGCCTGGAGGTGGTGAGGCTGTGATCTGGGTAGAAAAAGCTAACAGGAGATGCTACAGTCCCAGAGTTCAAACATTGTAAAGTTGTGAATGTGAGTGAATATTTTGTGATGGACAGAAGTTTGAACGATGCGTGTACCTCAGTTTTCACCTAAAACGAGCATGATTAGTGCTAATGGTGCAGTGGAGATGAGTGCAGGCTCATCTTGAAAGAATATGACGTAGGTCCAATTATTGTCCGCATTTTTTAAAATGGGGCAGCATAAAGCTTTTCCTGGCATGTTGTCTTGACTCAGAATAGCGCTTGTTCCTATAGCTGTATAAATATAATATTAAGTATTTGATTTCCTTGGTATAATGTTTCACTGTTTCACGTTTAAATCACTTCTGTTCATAATGGAGTGTGAAACCAAATTATTTTAATATGGACCCAAACATGGATTTTTTTTTTCTTAATTCGTAAAGCATTTTGCTTTTCAAAATTCAGTAGATGCATGCATTTTATTAGCCTCCACTGTATTTTATGCGTTTATATATCCATATATCAATAATATTTTCATTATTCAAAAGAATGAGTCATAATATTAAATTCCATGTATTTTTATTACTGTTTCATGTTTAGATATGAGATAAAGGAAGGGGGATTTGGGATTTGCAACACGGCTAGCACTAATAAGTGCTTTGAAAGGAACATGGCTGGTTGGTTCTGATTGGTACAGTCATTGACACTGATTCTGTCAAATGCAACACATAGCCCAACCTTTCTTATTAACTTGATTGTCACTAGGAGGTTGATGACCATACCCAATAGACCACCACCTGGTTTAGTCACCACATTTCACCTGGGGGGAGAGTGGTGGCAGACTGGGGCTTCTTGTTCTGTTGGGGGGGGGCGATGCATTTGACCTTGATGTCCTCCAAGTATTACTTACACTAGATTGCCAGCATTAAGAAGCAAAAAACCGTTTTGAAATCTGATGTTATGTATGCAAAGCTTTTACAGTTGTTACAAATATGTAATTCACTCTGACTTCTTGTTTAGGCTGTCTTCCTTCCACAAGCTTGATTATTTTTTCTGTCATCAACATCACTTTTCACCAACTGAAGCGACACGACCCCCTGGCGCTCCCACGTTAAGGGGCCGTCAAGAAAATGTGCTTACGTTTGTGTTTCGCCTGTTCCCAGTGCACAAAATTTTAGCCCACATATATAAATGTAAACAATAATAATGATAGTAATACATTTATTTTAGACCCAATTAGCATACATATTCAGGGGGGCATGCGTATTCTCACATGGGCATTGGCCCCCCTGCCCCCCTCAGACCAGCCCCTGTTTAGTCATTATTGAAAATGTTATCATGAAATATTTTTGAGATGACGGATTTATTGCACCTTACACAGAGCTGCATTGAAATATTGTAAAGTCAGATTTGATGTTAATTTTTATTATAATTTTTAGCTTACCATTTATAAATGTACCATGCACCAAACCGACCCCCACCGTTTTTCATCTGAACCACTACAGATGTCAGGGTAAAAGGTTTCAGAGAAGCAATACCCACTGTACCTGAATGCAAAGTAATGAGTCAGGGCACATAGGAATTCCAGACATAGACTGACAAGTCGTTCCATAGCAACTGAGTGGCCCTCGTGTGATTTCATGGTGCAGCCCAGCAGAGTTTATTGTGCGTGCTTCTAACGGGCCCCTGCAGTTGGTAAGGAATCAGAGTAGAATCCATTTCAGGATAAACTGTTGTTTCCACCGCTTCCTCTTGCCCTCCATTGTTCTGCTGTGCTGCAGTCGCTATAATTCGGACAGATTTCAAATCGCCGCCCAAATGTCAGCAGTCCCTGGGGACATCTGCCAGGAGAACGGCACCACTAAAGGCTGGCGTGATGTGAGAGTATTCACAGACGCTTCTCCACGGAGAGTGAGAGGTATCGCCGGTCCACCAAGGGGATGGGGGAAAATGCCGCATACACACTTTAGAGGTTATCTGGAAATTCATCTGGAAATCACACGTGTGCCGCTCAGTTTTTGAAAGGTCATTGCAATATGGAACAGGTGACATGGCTTGATCATTTGGAGGGCAGTTATAACTGATGTAATGTTTAAGTCAGGGCAGTACTTGCCCTCTTATTAATAAACCATTAGACTAAATCGCTATGACATGAAGATTCTCTCATTAAATGAATCCCCTTTAAACTGCACTCAACTTAGCTCACCTTTCATACCAGCTACTGCTCTAATACTGGCAGGTTGACCAAAACTATAGCCATAGCTGTGCTGCCAGCTCCAGCGTCACCTTCTGACTCTCCTGTCCATTTAAGTTCACTGTGTATAGCAGGAGGTGGCAGTATTGCCCTGCATGTCCTGGCAATTACTAGAGATTTTATCCTTACACTGTAAATTAATTCTTTATACTTAGATTTATGAGTTAAAGATCAGTGGCTCAGTAAACAGCATTATTGCCTTGTGTATCCCTGGTTCACACCCCTGCTCTTCGTGTGTTTGTGTTCACCGTGTTGCACAAGTTTCCTCTCACCGTTTAAAGATATGCTATTGGATTAACTGTAGCCTGTAAAATGGATTGTGATTTTGTGTATGCATGTGTGTCTCTGCAATGGACTGACATCCTTCCCAGGGTTTTCCTGCGCGTGCCCCCCAACCCTACCCCTCCCCCCCACTCCTGGCCCACATTTCTATTCTGGAGAAATGGTTTTAATACATTTTGTAGCCTCTTTACAAAATACAGCAGCTTATATCATCTGTACTCATGCTTTTATGTGAATACTAAGGAAATCTATTCTGCTCCACATTTGGATAGATGACATTGAACACTGAAGTGAATAGTAAATCACCCTGGAAATATATAGAGCTGCATGCCTATGAACTGCAACTATTCTGGGCCATCTGTGGCTGTGTACTCAGGGTTTTGAGTGCTTGAAACATTCAGGCTTCCATAATTATTCCGTAAGCATGTTCAATTTTAGATATGATGTCAATCTTTTAAGAAGACTGTTGAGCGTGACACGCACGTGTTACCATAGCGAGTTGGAGAAAGCATTGGACATAGGAAATAAAATGTCTTTCATAGGAAGCCAATGGTTGACCCTCAGATCACAGCCAAATGGGAATGAGAAGGAGAGTAAGCAACTGTCAGATGCCATCTGGTCAATCTCCTTTCCCGTCTGTCTGTGGAGCAGCCTTTGCTTTTGCATGCTTGCTTCTCTAATTCCAGAATGGTTGTTCTGCTGTAAGGCAGGAAAGTTTGCTTTGCCCCATGCCTAGCGGGCACATCTCAGAGCCAGGCCAGATGGGTGTCTGGGAAACCAATGGGCTCCACAGAGGTCACATGGTATGTGACTGTATCTTTCCCAACCCAAAGCACTCTGTGCCTTTGTGACAGTGGGAGATGGCCATATCGTAACCTAGCTGTGAAACAGAAGCCACTTCCACAGGGAGACCTCTTACTGTGAGCCATAGTATCGACGTATACAGATATCATATATGCCTACTGCACCCAGAATGCTAGTGTACCTACAGTATATATTTTTTTTCCTCCAACAAAAGGTGTAGGAACTGCCTGAGGGTAGCAAAAATTTGTGGGATTTGGTGTTAGACTGAAAACCAAGACAGTTTTGGAGATGTGTATCCAGAAGCTGAATAGTTGAAGCTCCGGGAAACATGTCCCTGTTATGAAGGCAGCAGTGGACTGCATTGCAGAATGCCAGGTTCTGTAGTAACTGCAGATGTTTATCTATCGATTAGAATAACAATATTCCCTCTCTGATATCAGCTTGTTGTAGATATCATATAGCATCTTAATTACCTCTTATAATGTCTTGTGTTGTACATTTTTGCACTTGTTACGTGACACGCATCATTTGGTTTTATCTCGATACCCGGCTTTTCACAGTTCCTCTATTATATCACAGGAAGCCTCATTGCTTCCTGTCTGAATGCCTCGTCGTCCTAAGTATTGTCACAATATGTTCAAATCCTCTGCCTGAAATATGCTATTGCAAGTGTTCTAGTACAGAAAGTTGTATTTCCAATTGTATCTTACAATTGCGTTACACTAAAGCATCTATGTCTTTCCAAGTCCCAATGCTTCTAATTGTCACTGGCACAGAAATACTCTTATGTGATTACTGAATCTTTATTAATAAATAGCTACGGTCAATAGCATGTACACAACATAGCTGACAAGAAGGAACCTGGAATTAAAAAATAACAGTAAGATCAGACACGGGCTTCTTTTATTTGTCATTTTTGAGAAGGACAGAAGTTTGCAGTCTTCATAAATGCTGTGAAAAGGGGAAATCCGAGCATCTGGAAGCATTTTAAGGTCAGCAGTTTAAAGGCTTGAATTGCATGCTAAACAGTCACAATCAGTCCCATGACCCACAGTCCTACTGTTGTATGGAAGTTCTTAACCTGATTATCATATAGTATAGATAGCTGCTGCGTAATATGTATTAATGCAAGCCTTACCGAGAAATTCTCACTTGTTGATGTTTCATATAGATGACTGCACTGTTATATTGACTAAGAATTTGTTCAGCCAGTCCGAGTTGTTGTTTGAGTCTCATACGGCTGTTTTCCATTGTCATGTTCTATTTTCATGCATGCTATGATGCCTGCTTTCATTTTAACGCTAAATACCAGAATTTTTAGCATCCCCTCAGGACACCTGAGATGAATTGCCCTGTCCTCTCTGTCTTACTTTTTGTTGTTCTTGTTGCTGTTGTGATGAAAGACTGATGGGATCATTTGACCATCTACAGTTACATCTTTTTTTTAATGCTGTCCAAGAGGAAAAATCCAGTTTCACTGGAGCGCCTCATAGTCATTTTTGTCCGTAGCCTGTCATCTCTCAAGATGATTTCTGGTCGGATGCAGTGCAGCGGATCTCTGTGCCGACCCAGGCTGGGTCATTGATCGTACTCTCTCGTTCCGTAATTAAACTGCCCCCTGGCTGCACCTCTGGGAGATTTTGTGAATAGGTGTCGTTCCTAAATATTGAGTCAGGAATCTGGTGACTCTGCTACCTCTCTATGACCCCAGAATGCAGGGAAACTCTCTGGACAAACTCTCTGACTCCACGCTGATTTTATTGACAGGCTACTTCCAAGTCATCAAGTTATTGTTATTATTATCTATTGTCAATTGTGTTTTTTATGGATACTGGACAGATTGATCTTGTTATGAGGGTAATCTGAATTTTATGTCTAACCTAGTTACCTTAGACTAGGGTTATATGTAAATTCACAAACTTGTCCAGGTTTCAAATTAATCATTTGTTGCAGATGTTGTTTAGTCTACTTCAGTTGAGGAGCATGATTAAAAGCACAAATTGAAGCAGTTTATTGTCCATTTCAATAGATTGATCGTCTTTCTTCTAAGCTTCCTGTGCTAGGAGAAAATGCTGGAAACATTGATACATGAATGTTTTGTTATGTTTTCCATTCAAATTTTTACACTCTGACTCATAGGCCACAGCACTCTGGAGACTTTCTACTTCTATGGGTTTTTAGTTTCATTTTTCGATGTCTAGTGATCACATCATAGCAAAGCCCGGTCATTGGCAGAATGTCCAAAGCTAATGCCACAGTGGGCTGGGCTTGGTTAGCAGCTTGATGAGGAGCATCCAGAGCAAACCAGCTTTTTCCTTGAGGTGGTTTTGAGTCTCTCCAAGAGGAGCAGGGCAGGGTAATGCACGGCCCATTCACACTGCATGATTCATCCTCTCTTGTAAGTTGCCTTTTGAAGTCTCTGATTCTCAGCTGCTATTGAAGAGTACACAGCACATACTGTACCCCCCACGCACCCCCATCATTGGAGTAATGGTGTAAGACAAGAGTTCTCCATATGTAAGTAGGGTGCCTGCTTGCTCTTCCTCCTGTGGAATGAGGAGAAGGTTTACTTTAATCCACATGAACCACTCCTGCCAGACAAGGCCATTAGTTACAAACATGCATACATGCAGAATAAAATTTCTGTTCCTCTTCCTGTTGTGTTCCTTCAGACAGAAGAGTATTGGGGGATATCGGGATTTATATACTTTGTCAATAAAGCATCGCATCATGGTAGATTTCAGAAGCTTGCTATCTCCTTTCAAGCACCAACCCAAGTGACCTTAAAGCTTTACATTAAAGGGGATGCTGCAGTCTGGAGCAGAGCTTTAAAATCTGCAGACGCTATTTATATGGGCTGAATTTTTCAGTCAATTCTAGCTTCATTAGTACTTGGTCAATAATGCTAATAGTGTAGCAGAACACAGGGTTCTGCTGCAGGTATGACACAGCAGAAAGTGCCCTTTCTAGCTGGATTACAACCAGAAAGGGCAAAGCTTCTATAGGATTGTACATCATCTCAGTATTACTTGATGGTCTTGGGGCTCCCTCCAGATAAGGGCTGTTTTTACATGGTGTACATTGCTGAATCCCACCCCTGTTCCATTTGTATGATGTTTGAATGTTCTACCCTTGCTTTCCTCCCATAGCCAAAACCTTTAAGTCACTGTAGATGAATTTGTGCTGCTAAACTGTCCCTGCTGTGTGTGAGTGCCCTGTGATGGCCTGGCATCCTGTTCATGATGCGCCCCTGTATGGTGTCCTTTGCAGCATAGGGCACCTGAGCAACACTGGGAGAACACGCAGGCTCCACGCACACAACGGCGGTGAGGCTAAAACATACCTGAATATGTCCGGTAGGAGTTTGGATTAGGGGATGCTTAGGTTCAGAACAGTGGAGTCCACTTTAGCTCCATTTGACTCCATGCTCCTTTTCAAACGCACTGCTTTGCTCTTTCATGCAATGCAGCAAATGAAAAATCACATATTTTCTTTCTGTGATCTGTAGGTGGCGGCAGAGAGCTGAGGCAGAGTGATCTGTGAAGCTCCTGATTAATTATTCAAGCATAAGCACAATTCTTAAGTTAATGCTGTGTGATGGACAGCGGGGTCATGGTTTATTTTATTTTTTGTTGCAGAATGCAATGCTTATGAGAGTATGTTGGATGGATAAATAAAAATAATTTGTGACTGAATTTAACTCGCACAAAGATCTGTGGTGATGATACAACATTTTTTCTGCAGTGGTACAGAAACGTTCTTATGATTTGCTGCTACTTTTTGTTTTGCCTGCTGTTTTCGCCCCCAGTCTCCTTAAAGACCGGCACTGCACCCTGGATTTAGTCCTTTCCCTTTGGTATCCGCAGCTTGCCACTCACCTTGCGTAGCTTCAGATTGAGACTAAGGTCTCCCTTGAGGTGCCAGTGGGGATGTTCTGCAGAGTCAGCTTTGGGAGGTAATGGGGAAACGCACGCCTGAGAGGCTGCGTGATTTGTTAAAGTTATTCCAGTTTTAATTAAGAACAGTCTCTGGAGGAGTATAGCATTTTTAAGAGTTTAATCTTTTAGCAGTTTTTTGAGCATTGCAGTTTAGGCTTCTCATAATGTTTGTGTCTTCTTTCAGTCGGATTCATACAGTTTATGTTTATGCACTGTCTGTACGCTTTATGCACCCGGTAACACTGCAACCTGCACAAACACACAGAGGTTTCCGAAATGCATTCACGCTGCAATGCATAACATATTCCTCTGATTTACAGTTTGTGTGTGTGTGTGTCTGTGTGTGTGTGCGCGTGTGTGTGCGTGTGCGTGCGTGTGCGTGTGCGTGTTTCTCCCCTGTGTTTACTCTCCCTTGTTGCTAGTAACGCTCAAAAGTTCAGTCCAGGTCAGCCCAAGTTCACCGAAAGTTCAAAATAAGAAACTCACACGTGCCAAGAAAAGTACAGACACAGTTTCTGTAGTCTGTGAACAACGGGAGAAAAAAATATCTTTTAATTTCAAGTACTATAGATATTTTTATTGTTAAGTGCATGTGGCAGAGAAATGCAGGCTCAGGAACTGTCAAAACTAGATGCCCTAAAAGGTGTGAAGTACAACTACAGTTCGTGATATTTATTGTATCCCTTGGAGTTTGTTTATATCTAACTTGTGTAGAGTTAAATACAAATGAGTATTACATGTACATTGTGTATTCAAATCTTTTTTTCCACTGCACAACTGTCCTTGTCCCCTCTACTCAAACTTTATCTTGACAAGCCCCCCCCTTCTGCTGATTTATTTGTCCTTATCTCTGATCTCCCCCCCCCTCCCCCCCACACACACACACACACACACACACAAACACAATGGTATTCCAGATATGCATTCTCATATTTTCTGTTTCTATTCATTTTAGGTCTTGCTTTGCCATCACAGTTTCTTTTAAAACTATGAGCAGCTAGAAATTTCTCTTTGTCCAAGTATGTCAGCATTAACTGAGCAACTTTCCCTCTTTCCTCTGTCACTGTGTCACTAGTCCCGATAGTTCAATGTATTCAGTACGTGGTGCCCGTGTCACATAATGTGTGCAGCCCTTTAATATATTCACATATAATGTGTACAGGCCTTTAATGTGTTCACATATAATATGTACAGGCCTTTAATATATTCACATATAATGTGTACAGGCATATAATGTGTGCAGGCCTTTAATGTGTTCACATATAATATGTACAGGCCTTTAATGTGTTCACATATAATGTGTACAGGCCTTTAATGTGTTCACATATACAGTAAGACCTCGGACATTCACGAGGTTACGTTCCAGAACCCGTCATGAATGAGGAGGATTTGCGGATGTTTGGTAGAGTCACTAAAAATGGTAATATGTGCTTATTTCTATAGTTTAAACCCTAAATATGCTCCCAAAACATTTTTATTTCATTTAAAAGTTAGCTTAATACATTACCTTAAAAAAACATGTTTGATGTAAAAATAGAGTACAGTATCACCTAACAGATATTTGTCACATTAGCACATTTACAGTACACTTTCGTAATGTATCCCTACTAATTCATAGAACGTGGCATTGGCTGCCACTTTCTTTTGCATTCATAGTAAGGTAAAATGAATAAACGAACCCTATCAATGTTTATAGCAAATGCGTCTCGAGAGGGATACCTGGGATGCATTTGCTATGTACGTAAACATTAGCACCTTTCAGTTAAATTTATAATTTTAGTGCATTGAAATTACGTTAACGTGTACTTACTATTACAAAATAGTAAATTAACTATTTTCTAATATTTGTGTTACCATTAGCGTTCCTGTCACGTATTGCCGGGGCACAGACCGGGGAGGCAGGGACAGGACGCAAGGAATCGGGGAAACGCGGGGTTTAATCAAAAGGTAAAGACAAGCAGGACAACGGAACAGGCCGCAAACTCAAAATGTTGTTAATGACCGGACTCAAACGCAGGCTTAAATACACAGGACTAATGACAGCAGCTCGAAACAGCGCTGATCACACGGGGACTACACACGAGGTAGATGAAGGGGCGTGGCACACGGGAGGATCGGACGGGCAGGTCATGACAGTTCCAAAGGGAGTAAGCTTTGTGAATGGGATTCACATCTTATAAAGGTGCAGTACAGTATTTACATGAAAAGGAACGTTTCCATAAGACAGCCACGTTTTTAAAGGATTTTTTTAGTGATTTATTTTGTTGTCTTGAATTTTCCCCAAAAACACAGTAGAATCTTCATTAACTAAAAATTTCTTACCAATTTTACAATAAAAATCATGAAAACTTACTATGAAAATTCTACTTTGAAATTCTACTTATTATGAAATTTTTCGAGGATTTTGCAGATGTGTTTCACAAATAAGTTTGGTTCTAATGAAATTTTTGCGGATCTGTGAATGCACGAGGGCTTACTGTAATGCGTACAGGCATATAATGTGTACAGGCCTTTAATGTGATCACATATAATCCGTACAGACATATAATGTGTGCAGGCCTTTAATGTGATCACATACATTGTGTACCAGCATATGTGTTCACATGTAGTTGCATTTTTAATTTTATAAGAATAATGTTTTAATTTTTCTGAAAGTTGCAATTTCGAAATAGAAATAGATCTGCCCCTAGCTCAACCCCCCCATGCAGTTCTGTTTTTTCCCCTCACCTGCCCCCACACCCCCTACCCCCACAATTCCTTCCTACATTTTCATCCAGCAATTGTGGAAATTGTGCAAGCTGGTGAGTATGGGATGGGTATGGCTTAGATGGCCGGACCAAATGACAGGACTCTCTGGGGAATGCAATGCTGTCATTACTGACAGCACCAAATATAGTTTTATTTTGTTTTTTTTTCACCAGTATACATGCAACTCAAACTTTTGGTGGATGATTGGCCGAACTACCAAACCTCTCGCCAACTCACAAGGCCTCACTATGTTTGAGACACCATGAAGCCACTGTAACCTGACACCACAGCTCTGCCACGAGGCCAGTAGGTCACGTGCACACTCTTCTTTCAAATATCCTTCTTCCAGATACTTAGAGTAAAGCAGAGGGGCTGAGACAGGGAACGATCTCGTTCAGAACATGCACACATACAATCACAAATTTGAAGTGCTCTTTCAGCTATTATGATTATTATTACATTTTATTTGTTTAGCAGATGTTTTTATTCAAATCAACAAACATTTTTTTGAGAAAACGGGGTTAGACAGTCCGGGGAACACTTAGGGGTTAGGGGCTGTCCTCACAGGCCCGATGGTGAAATCATTCTGCTGACAGTAAATTTGAATTTATGATGAAAAACTGTGCAGTTTCAGGACTCAAGAAGCATGAAGGTGAGCTTTTTTCGCAGGCAAACTGCACAACAGGTCTGTGGGAACGCAGTGTGACAGACAAAACCACACACCTGAGGAAGACAAATACACAAACCATGTGGCTGTTTGGGTTGGAAAAGATCAAAAGTCAAAAATCCTTTGCTGTCACGCTTCTGCTGTTTTTTTCTCTCACGCTTCTCTCTGACCTTATGTAGCGGTTCATTTTTGAGTGTTTTCCAAGAATGTCTTGGTTGGACACCTAAGTACCTTCCCTTTTGCCCGAACAATTAAAAATGCCCCGCTTTTGAGGTTCCAAGTGGTGCTTTATGATAACCGATGATCATGCCAGATTTGCTGAGGGGGAGGTTGTGGTCCTGTACCACAATCAAAACAGTCTGTGCATGGCACTGATAATAGACATAAGATTATATGTGCTTGTTTGTTCTGTGTATTTTATCTGAGCCCAGGGCCATTGACTGCAAGCATCCTTCTTTTGCAGGAGCACCCACTTAATGGAGAGTTGAAGGACCGTAGGGCTGCTGGAGACTAATACTGTGCATTAGTGGGGATGGTCTATAGTGTAGAATACCTTCCAGGTGTCAAACGTTCACATGATATCTTCATTATGGGCTGTAAGATGAATAATGTTAAATGATTATGTTCAGTGCTATCACTCAAAGAAAGTCAAACCAAATTACATGGATCAAGATGTTACCACTTCAGTAAAAAACTCCCCTTTATTTTGTCAAGGTAACAGAAAAATCTTGACCATTAATACAACATTTGTTGTAGTAGCAGGCAGTCTGAAGCCACCAGTCTGGAGAAGTTCACCAGGTCAAAGGTCAACTTACTGGTCTTTTCTGAGGATGTAGAGATCAAAAACTGTCACCGGGAGAGGCTCATATATTAAGCATGGCTTTCTGTGCCACGCAGCCTACAGATCAGGATGTGGAGAACACAATGTGTGGAGGATACATCTCCATTTTCACAAGCATCTATGGTTCCTGGGTGACACTCTGAATCACCTTCTCTTCATTTATGCTGCAAGTTATACTTGATAGAAAGGGATGTGTCTTGTATGTCAAGAATTTTATCCATTGTGGGTTCAACATGCAGACTTGATCTCCACTGAGCTAAATAGTAACTCAGCTGTCACGTGTGTGACCTGAAGGCCTGAAGAAATAGCATATCTAAACAAATTGGCATCACTAACATGCTGCAGTTTCGGCACTTGGACATAGACCTGACTTCCTTGTAATGACATCATGAAACTCCACTGACAGTTTGCAGCTGCAGACTGTAATGAGTCCAGGCTCCTATCAATCACAGTGACATGCACTCAATACAAAGAATAGGGTGTGTGTGTCAGAACAGCAAAATTAGCAACTATCTGTCCCTAAGGGCAATGGATCTGGTAATTAGTCATTAAAGTTCAGGGCTTGCCCAAAAATATATATAACCATTGGTGTTAGACCAGGTTTTGGATGGACTATCCATGATGCGTAACTTTTGTGCTATTGTATAAGACGAGAGAGATTTCATGTGGTGGTGTCAAAGCCCTCGTAAATGAAATCCCACCTTTTTCCAAACATGACACTTAATCGAATGGAAGAGAAAAACTCAGATAGGATTTTAATTGCGAGTGTTGGAGAGAAGCACCACCCGCATGTGCACCCCCCTCCCCAGGCTACGGCGTGTTTATTTTACAGCTGGGTTTGTGGTTTTATGTCTACGAATGGAGTTTGTTTTGGAGTGCTGGCCTACCTCTAAGGTGTTGCCACTCATTTTTCATTTTGTTCCAAATGTACAATATTCCAGAATTTTTCTGCTTTCCAGGCAAATGCAAACCTGTGTGTGTACAGTATGTGGCAGAAAACCCCCCTCACCAGGAAAAGGTCTCCAAATTTGTTTTACTGAGAGCCACCAACTGAGGTACTGGACAGGACAGAGAGGACAGAGTACGGGACAAAGACCATACCCGATCTATGTAAAGTATGTTTAAAGTGCACTTGATACATAAAATATCTTCCCTCTTGTTGTGCGTATATATAAGGACTGTCAATATTATGAACAAGACTGTGTGACCAAGAATGTACATAACATACATAGACTTCAATTTCAGTGACAAAGGGTCCAGAAAGTAACTCTGTCACTGTAACATTATTTCTGTCAGGGGAAAGGAAAGGCATCAATATTCAAAAGCAGGTAGGAGAACATGCATTATCTTGCATTAATATGTGCTGTGAGGACAATAAAATAGCAACAATGGGTAAACTTGCTGCAAAGTATCAATAAAACAGAAAGGATTTTAACATTATTGACATAATGTCCATTTATGCATTTAATGATGGAAGCTACATTAATGTAAGAAACTGTGGAATGATTTTGTTTTCTATTAATGAACATAGGCCTATGGTATGGTATAAACCCAACAAAATAAAAAATTTAGAGTTCCTGGTTTCCAGAGTGAAAATGCAGCTTTCCTATCTCTTGGCTACAGTTTTGGTCTAATCATTGAAATAGAGGCAAGGATTCAAACAATATAACCTGCCTGACCGTTGACATTCATCTGTACCAGGGGTGTCAAACTCCAGTCCTGGGGGGCCAGAGCCCTGCGCATTTTTGGGTTTCCCTTCATTTAACACATCTGATTCAGCTCCTTGTGCTAATTGCCACACAGCTCTTGAGCTGAATCCTTTGTGGTGGGACAGGGAAAGAACTAAGCTACACATGGCTCTGCCCCCCCAGGACTGGAGTTTGACACCCCTGGTCTATACTGATGGTTTTCAGCTTAGAGTCTGCAGCGCCATTGCAGGAGGTCAGCACAAACGTATATTGACAAAATGTTAATATAAAGATCCAGTTTACACCACATGGAAAATATTCACAGGGGATCCCTTCTACTCCCCAGGGCTCGAAATATTAAAGGCCCAACCCCGGTCCTCAGGTCTTAGTTACATTAGTGTTAGGGGGTCCGCAGCTCTGAGCTACTTTCATTTTAGATTTTCTGGTTGACGAAGGGTTGCAAACCCACGATCTCTATTTTTCTTATAACTAGATGGGTCATCCAACAAGTGACTCAGATTAGTGCACTCTCTGGGTGTCATGTCTGTTTTCTCAGCATATGCTCCAACCGTGGTGAGTGATATCTCACTGAGGGATACATTTTATTTGCAACTTCACTTGGTGGTTGATGAGTACCAACGTGGTTACACTCCTCCTGGCACTAACAGGACTGGGTATGAGGATTGTGTCAGTCCCCACAGGTTTGGCGATCGTGGTGAAAGTGGCTCCATGTTCCTTGACTTTGAAAATGGGTCATATGATGTGGGAGACCTTCCATGACAAGACCTTGAAGGTTGCTCAGGGTTGTGTTGGAGTTGCTGGTGTTTCCAATTTCATCTCACGGGACATCCTGGATATTATTGAGAGCACGACTTAATGGCTGCTCTGGTCTGTACTGGAAGCTGAGAAGGATGGCTGCAAGGGCTCTGAGGGGAGATAAGGAGATGTTTGTTAGAGAAATCTGTGACCAAGTGACACACCATCTATGATCTAGCGACCCACATCCTGCTTACAGAGGAAATAAAGCATTATGCACATTCAAATCTGGTCCTCGAACAATCACAGTCAGGGAAGGTGATATAACCCTCCAGAGTGATTTTCACCAGGCTAGTGGTAAGGCTGTCCTACTGGCATTGCAAGCAATCTTTTTCCAGTCATCCTAACTGACTAGAAAAAACAACTTGTTGAGGGACAAGGAAAAGGGAAAGGGAGGGTGAATGCCAGGATTGCAACAACTACTGGGGGATAACACAACTCTCAGTGCTGGTTAAGACCCTGCTAGGGTCATCCTCAACAGGATTCTTGATCACTTGCTTGTCTACCAGCTACCGGAGCAATCTGGTTTTACGCCTAAGAAGTCTACCATTGACCGGCTTTCATTGAGCGTAAATGTGTAAATCCATAAAGTTTCTTTGCAACCTTTGTCGTTTTTCACAAGTGGTACGACTCAGATTAACAAGCTTCCCTGTGGGACATCCTAAGACTTGGTGAGGGACAATTCACTGATCTTGACTCTGATCAAGGCTCTCGAGAGATTGAGCAAGGAGTCTGAGTTTGTGAGTTTGCGAGGTTCTATAGGCCTTCAATGACCTCTTGGACACACCCATCAGCAGTGTTTCTATCTGTGGAGAGAATGTCTATTGTGTTGAGAAGTTCACTTACCTTGGCAGCAACATTCAAGTCTCTGGTGCACCTTCTATGAAGTCAGTAGTCAGATTGGGAGAGCATAGGGGGTCATGAGGTCACTAGAAAGGGGTGTGTGGTGCTCCTGACATCAGTAAGATGATAAATGTCCAAATTTTTTGAGTCCTGGTACTCCTTATTTTGCTGTATGGCTGTGAGACATGGACACTTTCCAGCGACCTGAGATGAAGACTAGACTCCAATGGTACTGCGTCTCTTCGAAGAATCCTTAGGTACCACTGGTTTGACTTATGGAACCAATTTCCTTAAAGCATGGTAGCTCTAGGACTGTAGTTCTAGCAAACGTCACTGAGCTTACAATCATCATGGCCATTCAAAGTAGGTAGCATGCTGCTGACTAGTGAACAGTGCCCCAAAGGTATATATACCTGCATACAGGCATGCAACTACAAAGACATTTGAGAGTCAGTCTAATCAGAGGCATGAAGTAGAACCTTGAGCAATAATATGTGAGTTTTTGGGTGTTAAAAAAGACGTCAGCATCCCTCTCAGGTGTGTCATGTCTTAACAAAGTAACCAGCATGCGGCCCAAACATTCACCTCTGGATAACAGTTGGGGCACTAGAAGGATTATTTCAATGAGGGAGTACTTTTGTCTTTGGCCGCTGAACTGCCCTTCGCTCGCCATTTTGGATGCTTGCCATTACTTTCAACTATTAAGCTTCATAGCTCCCTGGGCAAGGATTCATACTGCAGTAATGAAAGTAAGGCCTTGATTTATTTGTATTATGAATTATATTATCTGTCAGAGAGACTAAGAAATGAGTGCCAGAGAAAATGGTACTTTAAAGTGTGGATGTCAAGTAAAGAACTCTGGCATAAGTCAAATAAGTGATCTCCTGGTCTCCAGATGGATTCTGCCTGGCCATTTTCATTACAGTTTAATCTTTTAAAATGATAACCTTTTGGATGTTTCCAGTTCCATATACCACTTAGGTGTCTGTGACAGAAGCTAGTGGCTTAGTCCCCATGCCTAGATCAATAGTAAGTGAGTTTTTATTAGCTGTTTTTGAGTGGACTGGAAAAATGAAAGTGAAATTAGAGACTATTTAAAAAACATTTATGGGATGTTGTGTAGTGGTAACCAAAGGGGTTGCCTGGTTGTTGTCACGCGTTAATGTAACTCATGGGTCAAGTCTTGTTTTTGCACATATTTATCAGCCCTTGAAGAGAAGTTTTCTAAAAAAAAAAGCGACATTTTTCCAAATGTCTACATGGTGTTGCTGTGGCGGACTGAGCCATTTTGGTCATGATGACCTGAGAGCAGTCACTGGTTATGGCTTAAATAATCAGTGAAATAAGAACCATTATTAATTTGCAGCCATTTGTTAAAGGATTTTTATTATCTATTAATTGAAGGAAAATCTATTTTGTTGATGTTGGTGTAATTTGAACAGAGTTAATATAGTAATACTACTTGAAGGATCACGAATAATGTAGTTGTACACTTTCACTTATTGTATTAATTAACCAGAAACTAAGTGTTAGTTACGAACTGATCCCATGATCGTTCATCATCAATCAATCATGAAGTTTCCTGTATTTCATGCAGTTACTATATTTGTTCATGATTTGTAACTGAGTAGTAACTGAGTTACTAAGTTACTTGAGAGCACGACTTGATGGCCGTTAAATTCAGAGAGCTTCCTTGGAATAAGCATAACATTTGTCTTAAGATGTTAGCAGAAGCAGTGCTGGAAGAGGCCTGCAGTATAAACAAGGAAAACTAAACAAGTTTATTTGTATAGCACATGTTCTATATAATGGTTATTCAAAGTGCTCTACAGAAAAGGGTATGAAAAAATAAAGTACATAAAGTAGAAGTAGATATAAGTAAAACATAAGAAAACTAGAAAGAAAAGTGTAAGAGATGATGAAGTGGACTTAGTGGGAGGAGCTCACTGGTAACTGGTAAAGCGACAATCACCTAATACCTTATTTATTTATATTTGTCTTTCATGTCTTTTGTCCTTTTCACTTTACATAGTTTGGGTGAGGGAGGCAGCAGGGGTGGGTTGATTTTGTGTTTTTTTTGAGTTTGCAGGAAAGTGTTACATAAATAAAGTCTGATTGACTGAGATATAGTCTGATACGTACAACATTACAACCCGATGGGGTCCGATGCCCTTTAACAATTTGACCACTAGGCCAGTGGGAATGATACAGGTATGCAGGGGGACAGGTCTGGAGCTGTTGTGTGGGTTGGTTATTAGTCAAGTACTGAACTGGCCAGAGGCAGAGTGTTGTGTGTTACGATAATCGTTTGTAATAATCACTGACATAAGCATGCAATGAGAATGAATCTCAGTTTTTCTCAGTATGAATCGGGTACTGAATGAGACCAACGGTTGTCAAGAAGCACTTTCACAAAGTCCGCTCTCTGAAACCTCAATGAGTGGCATTGATAGCCTCAGGAGGAAGCCAGAATGTGTCATGACTCAACTCAATGTTTTATTCTGGAAACAATATCTGCATGTGGGTAACTGCACTGTGACTGTTTGGAGCTATTTTGTAGTGACAGTCAGAAATTCTGGTAAAATCCTTTTGCTTCTTATTGCATGTTAACCCATATTTCCTATTTTCAATCATCCTGTTCACATCGTTATCTACTGAAGGTGTTTCAAGGACAGCATTGTGCTTTGTGCAGCATTAGGGTTTCTACTTTACTCGAGAAGTGGTATTTCCTTTCTGAAAGCCTTTGTTCCCGTACTATGCATAAAAGCCAGAAGGGAGAACACGATGAAGAGATGAACCTGAACCAGGTCATGAGTCATGCAGACTTAATTGATAATAAAGGGACATGTCATTCTGCAATAGAAGATGTTTTGTTTTTATATAATCTTTGGTCACTTTCAGGATTAGGGCAAATGTGAACTGTTTAGAAAATTATAATATATATATATATATATATATATATATATATAACAATCTAACAATCATGCATATAAAAACTAAAAGTTACATACAATGCACTAATTTAAATGTAATAATTTAATAAGATTTATATAAAGTGTGTTATATATTGCTTAGACTGCTCATAAATGTGTTTTTCATGTGATGCCTTAAAGTAGAATAAATGACCATAAATGTGTTATTGACATAGTCAACTCTGATATGGATAAATATCACTGGAAACTGTATTGGAAAAGACCACTCCTGTGAGTCAACTGCTGGCACTAAAGTTCATAATTATGTAATTTCAAAAGGGATTTTAAAATATAATATCTAACATTAGTAAAAAAAAAATTTTTGGAACGAGTGACAGTATTTTCATTTCATGTATCTTTTTACGATCCCAGCAGGCTGCACTCCAGCTACGCACCTGTGCTGCCTGGCTTGGGCTCCAGGCCCCGGGGCCCTGACCAACCTAACCAGCGGTTGGAGGCTGGGGATGAGTTTGTCTTTTTTAATGATATTTGAATTGTTTCAGTAGCATAATCCTGTGCCTTTCTTGATTAGAATGCATACAAATTCTTAAATACTAACCATACTGTACTGTGCATGCTGAACAAATTTTAGGATATTTAGTCAAATTCTTGGAGGATTTTCACACAGATGGAAGAAACGGTCAAACAAAATATTTGTTTCAAACTGATACCTATAGAAAAACCTCAAACGGCTTTTTAGTGATGTGGTTTAACTGCTCTTTCAGTTATGTCTGAATGAGTCAGGGTGTTGCCTTTATGCCTGTTCAGCACCCTTTTGCACTTTTTTGACTCAGCATCTTCAGTTTGACAAACATGCCCGTGTCGGAGAAACTGCCAGCCACACTGTGAATGAGTGAGGAAACATCTGACAGCCAAATTGAAGTGTCATCCTCAGCTGAACTCTGCTTTTCTTGGAGTCAAGCAAACTAGCCTAAATCGGGAGATACTCAGGTCCCTAATGATGAAACGTGATACCATGCAAGCATTCCAGAAAAATATACTTGCAGGTACTGTATTAGAGGAGAACTGTATCAAAGGAAATGCAATATTTAAAAAGGTGTAAAAAGAGCTATTTTCTGGATTAGTCTGTTGCAGAGGCAGTCCTTTAGACACCTTCATTTGGGTAGTGCCATTGAGGGGAGCAGCCTTTGGGATTTAAAGTAGAGTGACAATGACAGTATTAGACTAATTAATTAGCTAATGAGTGGCAAAAAGAGAAGAGCTGTAGCATGGAGACTGGGAACAGTCAATGATAATGCTGGAACACAGCCAATGGCAGCGCTGGAAATCAAAAATCATAATGAGAATTTTTGTAAAGGGAGGAATAGCGAATGGGAATGCTCAAGAGTAACTCGCCATTGAGATGACGGAATAGTTTACAGGGGCATAGATAAGGGAGCATTGATATGAATTAAATTACACTGGAACAGAAAATGGATGGATGGGTGGATGATGTTTAATGTATCACAGAAACAGGCTCAAGACAGTGGCTAATGCTCTTCACTGCACAAATATGCATAATGCAGATGCATTACATTTCTGAATGTATGTAGAAGAAACAGAGCAAGATGACAGAAAATGGGTGTTCAGTTTAAATGACTTTGAGGCTTGGAATAAATTAAACAACCAGTGGCTCCTACCCAGCTTACAAAAAATCATAAAAATGTAAAGTATGGCTTGCAAGGTCAATGTTGCAGCAGTTGGGGGCTGGTGGGAGGGTGGGGGGGGTGTTGATATAGAGATAAGGGGAAGGAAGACTGCTGTGGAAACACAGCCATGCTAGCTGGTGAGTGTGTGAGAGTGTGAGTGTGTCGGGTGCAGTGGGGGGTGACGGCTGGGCTGGGGAGGAGGGGTGGAGGGCGGACTGAGGCCACAGCTGCTCTGTGGGTTTTTACCCACCATCAGGACAGAGAAGCTAGAAGTAAACAGGCATATGCTGCCAATGATGAGTATTGCTGATCAAAAACTACAGAGGGTGGCAAAGAGTTGATGTTAAGCAGCTTCTCTGTGGGATGGGATTATGAGAGAGAGCTCTGCTGGAAGCCTCTCATCACCTCTGGGTTCCTGTACTGCTGGTCTAACTGTCTGTTTAACTAACACACACACACACACACACACGCACGCAGGCACGCACACACACACACACACACACACACACACACAGTTAAAAACTTTCACCTCACCTCTCTCCATGAGACTGAAAATGGGTGGTTCAGCTCTTCTATTCCTGGGCTTAGTGTTAAATGTCTTGGGTAAGTCTGATTCTAATTTATTGCTAAAGAGGTTTTATAAATGTGCAAACTGAAATACATAGTTTTCAGCTACACTATATGCATATGCTTTTTACTGTTATATATGTCAAATAATATTTATAGTTTATTGTAGATATTGTTATATATAAGCTTTGGAAATTTATACAATAATGTAATTCTGCATTCTCTCCAATTTACAGTAACATAAAGTCATTCTGCACATTTGATTTAATAATATATTTTTCTAATTCACTAAAAAAATGGCTGGTAAAGGTAAATTGATTCATTTTAACTGTTATAAAGTATATTAAATAAGAATTCTGTGTTCTGTAACAAGAAATTTTGGACAAAGGACATTTTAATACAGATTTTTTTCCTTATTTTGAATCAAGATTGCATTCTTACAGGTGTTTGTATCTGTTGTAGACAAATCTGCCTACCAGATGAAATCCTTTCAGGCACGTTAGAACACATTTTTGTGGTATTTTTTTGATGCCTAAATTGGAAACCATCAATATAATCCTGTCAGAGCCCTATTCATAGAGCCAGGATGCTTCCTTTTTGAATTACAATGGGCTGTTATCTGGGATGTATTAATGCACATTTTATTACTGCTGTGGTGCTGTATTCACAACATAATTGCCACAAAGAGAAGCATTTGTTCAAGTACAAGCACAAACACACAATATGTCATCAAGCACAACCTTTATACCACAAAAGAACTGAAACTCTTAGTAATCTCAGTGTTTCGCCACAGCATTCTTTAATCTCTCAGTGGTTATTTACAAATCTGACAACATATCTTAAGGAGCCACGAAGAATATCAGGCTGATGCTGGAGAACACAGAGGTGCCTGGGGAGTTTCAGGACACTTACAGAGGGTCGACCATGTCTTGTAAATCAGAACTTTGTGACTGTTTTTTAAAATGACGCATTAGCAGTATTTTTCATAACTAAACTTTCTGCTTTCTCGTTAAGTTTCTTGTTAGCTTTTCCATTCAGGAGGTTTAAATTGACTGGTGAAACTCTTTGCATCACCGCAAAACAAAGACCAACAGTTTCGTTACCTCCTCTGACCTTTTGCCATGTCTCCTGTCTTTCCCAGCTAACTGTTGCTGCTCTGATGTTGAGATTGAGAAGAATGTTTTAGGGGTTCTGGGGGAGACGGTGGTTCTCAGATGCCAATATCTTGGTGAATCGGATGTGATGGTATCCTTCTGGGCTGAGCAGCAGTCAAGTGGGAATTGGAACCAGCTGGTTGGGTCCTTTAATCAAAAGGTCCAAGTCAATGATCAGAAGTTCAGTGTTCCGGTGTCTCCAAGCAACCTCACAATAACGATGAACATCACTAGTTTGGAGGATGAGAGGGAATACAAATGTAGCTTCCTTATTGGATTTCGAATTATGGAAGAAACAATGACCCTCACTGTCCTGGGTAAGGTGTATGTGCATGAATGCTTTTGGAGAGATGGACTGGCATTTTGGTTCTGAAATGTACCTTCTACATGTTTGGGGAGAGTTTTGTACCAGATTATTACTGCCTGTACCCTTGGTTGGTACAGTGGTACAGTGGTTTGCACTGTCACCTCCAACCTCTGGGACTGTGATTTGAGTCCCGACCATGACTCCGTGTGTGGAGTTTGCATGTTCTCCCCGTGTCATCATGGGGCTTCCTCCAGGTACTCCACTTTCCCCCCATAGTTCAAAAACATGCTGAGGTGAATCTGAGTTTCCAAATTAACTGTCTGTGTGAATGGTGTGTGTGTGTGTGTGTGTGTGTGTGTGTGTGAGAGAGAGAGAGTGTGTGTGTGTGTGTGTGTGTGTGAGTGTGTGTGTGTGTGTGTGTGTGTGTGAGTGAGTATGCCCTGGGAGGGGATGGTGCCCCATCTCGGGTTGTTCGCTGCCTTGTGCCCACAGACTCTGGGCCCCTTGCAACCCTCAATAGAAGTCATTGCAGAAAATAGGTGGATGTCTATACACTGCTGCTGGATTTGAACCTCCCTCTCTTTCTTATTCGTCAAGCTCGGCCATCAGTTCAGATTAACGTGGCTACGACTTTGGAGAATGGAACACACTACCAGAAGGTCACCTGCTCTGCCGCTGGAGGGAAGCCGGAAGCTGTGGTCAGCTGGCTGGTCTACGACCAAGAACCCAACAATGTGGCATTTTCTGTAACCACGGAAACACTGCAGCATTCTGACAGCACCTTTACTCAGACCAGCACACTTCGCCTACCCATGCATCTTATGCACGAAGGCGATGTGACCTGTGTTGTTAACCACCCCGCTTTGGCCAACTCTACGCACGTGAAAGTGAAAGTGCTGACCTTTGGTAAGATGTGCAATTGTGAGATGATGTGCAGGAATCTTGTGTGGGTCAGATGTAGATTTATAAGCAAGCTGATATTTATCATAGTTAAATGTGTGTTCAGAGATATAGCTACTCTTGAAGAAAAAGACTGCCTGCTGGTTAAATGGTTAAATGGTGTCTCATCCATTTAGGCTGTTTATACCTTTTAGCTGCTCACCGCACTCTCCTGTCTGAGCCGCTCATGTGGTAGAGCTCAGGCGGCTGTTCCTGAGTTCTGGTGATGTCACTGTCTGCTGCTCTTCCAGTCTGCTTCCTGCCTGGCCACCTGTGCCCCGTTCCTCACATCACAGAGCAGTCTGCACCTCCTGGGCCGAACCCCTCATCCAGTTCAGCTGTGAAACCACACTGGCAGACACACATTAAAAAAACTGTCTTGCGCAGATGCTCGAGTGAATCTGAAAGTAGATCTGATTTGTTTTTTGAAGAACATTGAGTTTACATCAACTGCTCTTGACTCGGAAATTGAATGGAAGCCTGTTCATGGAAGTCCAAACTAAAATAATAATAATAATAATAATAATAATAATAATAATAATAATAATAATAATGACAGCAGCAACAACAATAAAAAAAAAAATAATAATAATAACTATGAATACTTGAACAACATTTTGCAGAAAGTAACCTAAATGTCACTACAGATATGTAATCATATATTTGACTATTCAGCAGGCTTACAGTAAGTAGAATAACAAAACCAGTAGCTGTTTCTCTTGTCTGCACACAGCTGTTAAGCAGTTCATATGGAGCATGAAAATCCTGGCTGTGGTTTATTCCTGAATCTTTTCTCTCAGTTTTTGATGACTAGTATAGAACTCTTTCCTCTCAAAATTGCTGTTTGTTGTTGTAGTTACTCCGGTCGTGACCATGGATACAATTTTGCTTCAAGACGATGGAGAAGAGTTTCAGGTGGTAACCTGCAAAGCCATGAATGGTAGACCTGCTGCCAGACTTTCCTGGTCTCTGTCTGGAGACACAGCAGAGGCCCGAAACATCTCAGTGGAAGTCGGAAGTAAGATCGAAGTGGACATGGACACAGACACGGAGACGGCCATCATCTCACGCAAGTTTCCAGCGCACCTTCATGAAGGCTGGAATGTCACCTGCGTGGTCATGCACCCCACATTTCCCACTGAGCAGAGGAGGACCGTGACTTTGCCCACCTACCGTGAGTCCTGGGGCTGAGGGAGACCTTCCAGTAATCACTATAGAGCAGATGTAGATATAGGTGGATATAAAGAATCTGTTTTCCAAAACTGAGAGCGTAAACGTATTTAAATGGAAAATAAAGGTGGATGTGAGATTTATGCATGTTCTGGGCACCCAGGCTTTTCAGCAATGAGGGTGCTAACCCCAAACGGTGTGGCTGTGGGACACGTCTTGGTGGATGAAGGACAAAGCAACCTGACCTTTCAGCTTGAAGTTACAGGCAATGTGCCCCGATACCAAGTCAGCTGCACCAAGTAATCCCTGATTTCACCCTCAGAAGAAAGTTTTTTCAATTATCGTTTATTTTTTACTGTACTTATCTTTCAAATGGACTCTGTATTGAGTATTGAATGAAAATTCCATTCTTTAATAAACAATCTCGTTTATATTGTACCTCACTTAATATTTGGTATCATTAATGATGCACTAAAAAGTGTTTTTTGTGACATGTCACCCATTTGGAATGAGAAATAAAAACCACATAAGATGAAAAATGGACAGAGGATGTCGCTGTGCTGAATAACCTTCTCATGAAAACAGTCGGCCTGCTTCACGCCCTGTGCTACATCTGCTGTGCTGTTCACAGCGGACGGCCTGAGAGAAGACCTTCTTGGGCCATTTTAACTGGATGTGTGTTTGTCTTCTCTCTTCCTCCACAGAGACGATGGGCCCCTCTCTGCAGATATGAATGTGATGGGCAGTTCCTTGCAGGTGATGGGGCCTGTGGGCTTACATCATGCTGGAAAATACGAGTGTTGGGCTTCCTATTACAGCCACAATGCATCAGTGGAGCTAGAAATGCAAGTAGCCCCTAGAGAAGTGCAAGAAGGTACAGTAGCCTTGTCCTGTGGTTTCTAGCCCTGGTTTGCTTTCCTCACTCAAACTTGCTCCCTCTTACCCTTAGCTCCAGATGCTCCAAATGTTACTATACAGACCTGGGAAGAAACAAATCACAGGATCATCCAGTGCTCTGCTGCAGATGCCGTACCAGCGGCTAACGTGTCCTGGGTCCTACCTGAGGGCCTGCTTGCCACTATCAGGCCTAATTCAACGCTTCAGAATAGAGCACATACTGTCAGTGTCGCCTTGCTATTGCCTGTCTGCTTATCTGAGGAGCACCGAGTCCAGTGTGTGATAGAGCACCCTGCTCTCTTTGAAACAGATATCAGGGAGATGACAATTCCCGCGTGCTGTGAGTATGCACTGTCAGGCTCAGCAATAACCTGTAAATGTCACGGCTGCTGCAGCAAATCTGCTCTCCTTAATAGTTCCCACTCAAAACCAAAAAGTTACTGTCTGCTTCTCTGAAATGCAGCTCTACTGTCTTTAGCCAACAGAATGACTGACAGGACTGGCCACTCTGACCTTTGGCCTGTTGTATGTGTTTTTAGTAGCTGGCCCTGAAGTTAATGTTAGCATCACTACCACACGGGAAAATGGGACGCGATACACTCTGGTAACGTGCAGAGCCGATAGCAGCAAACCTGCAGCCACCATCACCTGGAGTCTAAGCGATGATCATGGAGGCAACGGCATCAGCTGGTCTGAGGGGGTCCAGACAGCAAACTGGACCTCCCCCAGTGGGTCTGCCACAGTCATCAGTACAGCTCCAATTCCCACCTTATCATTCTTTGGAAGGACTCTGGCTTGTATAGTTACCCACAAGGCTCTAGCAGAACCAGTGAGGAGAGAAACCTGGATACCTGCAGTTGGTAGGTTTTATATGTTAAGAATGAACAAGAATGAACAAAGAAACAGCATTACTACCCATTTAGCAGAATGAGCCTCTTCATTCTTTCTGTTTTTCTTCAGAACCCCCTAAGCTGAGCGTCTCTCTCGTCATGCATCCCAACTCCCCCCTGTGTCTCATTGTCTGCGAGTCCAGTTGGGAAACGGGCACATTTAATCTCTCCTGGGTCCTCCCTTTGAATGACACGGGCCGAGCTGTCCAGCGCTCTGGGAACGCCACGGGTCGATTCTGGGCTAACAGCACTTACGAGTTTCCTCTGGACCTCCACGAGGGGCAGAACCTGACCTGCCAGCTTAAGAATGAGCACATTTCTGCAGAGAAGACTGTACACATTCCCCAGTACTGTAAGTTCAGCAGGGCTAACTGGTGCGTCATATCACTGAAATCCATATTCAAATTGCCAGTGAAATTAACAGGATTTTTAGGATTAGTAGGATTTTTACTGTCACTGCATTCCTTCAATGAAAACAATCTAAACACCCACACTGCCGGCTCTCACAGCAGAGTTTATTTCTGCTGATTTATGAGCCTGTTTTCACTTGTGTGGCTCCCTCAGTTTTTCACGACACTACAAACACAGCACTGTTACTTATAATATGTGTCTGTCTCTCTGTCTGTCTCATTTGTCTAATCTGCTGCTCAAAGAGCAAACCACCGCAGACCACAGAGACTCAATGTTTTTTTTTTTCCTTTCTAGATTTGTTGCTTGTTTTTTCCTGTTCACTGACCAGGGTGTTACCTTCACAGATATCTCCTCCCTCAAGCTGCTGAACCCTGTTTCGAGCATGGCAGTGCAGAGAGTATCTTTAAAAATGCATCTCCACAATCAGAGGATCTCGCTGAAAGTCTACGGCAAAATCCCAGCATTCAATATCTCATGTGTCAGGTCAGCCTACCTTCCCGTACTTACAAAGCTGAAATGAAGTACATATCTCCCATGACCTGGTCAAAATACTGGTGCCTTTAGTTTTAAAGTCAGACCCAAAGGTATTCCTCTGCTGCTCTGTCAAACATACCACTGCTCCCACCATGACTCTGTTTTAATTAACCCTCATTATCACTGCATCTGTCTCCTTAACACCTCCGAAAACTAGCCTCATTACAACCATACCTTTACTGTTATTTTCATTAGTTACACACTTAGAATAATGCAGCACTCTGGGAAAACAGGCTGCATACAAAACTGATGAACATTGAACATTAACAAAGTTAAAAAAAAATCGTTATTGCCGTTCCATCACGCTGCTACCCTTTCCGCGCCAATGAAACTCTATTTTCTTTTATGCTAAGCAACTTTCATTAATAGTACTCTACTCTGCAGTTTATATTAAGAGCAAACTGTCTTCACATAACCACTGACTTTCAAACCGCACTGCTCTCATTACCAGTGACGCCGCATTCATTGACATCCTGGCACTTTCATTACTACTGCAGCTCTCACTGCAAGGGCTTGCAAATTCACGTTAAAGTTTTCATGTCTAACCCTATATCGATGGTAAAATTTGCACAAAGCTTTGCACAAGTTTCCTGTCCAGTACTTTGTGTTCTGAGATTCAGTTATCACATTGCAAGGATGAACGGTCATCAGAAATTATCTTTGCAGCTTAACACCTTATTGACTGGAGATGCACCACAACAATGTTATCTCTGAATGTGGTCCTTGGGACATTTTCAGAAAGGGAATATGACAGCAGACTAAGAGCACTGCTTGAGTGATTCATTGGGGCAGGGGTTCGGCAACCCTGATCATGGAGTGCCAATATCCAGAAAGTTTTCTAACTTACCTGATGAGTTTCTATCTGCCTGAGATCAGGTGAGGTTCATCAGAGACCAGGTAGGATGGAAAACCTGCTGGATACCAGCCCAGCAGGATCAGGGTTGCCTACTGCTGCATTAGGAGAATGCTGGCATTTAACTGCTCCTCTGTGTCCTTTACATTGCGGGTTCCAGGAGTGATGACTCACCTGTGAGGACTAAAGGTGCCGCAATAGTCTTCCCGTCCCCGGTGTCCCCACACGATGCTGGCCTCTACACCTGCCGAGCCTCCTTCCACCACCACTCCGCGAGCCTCTCTGTCCAGGTGGAGGTCACCGAGGAGGACCAAGAGCTCTGTGAGTGCCCAGAGATGTGCATCAAGCATGCACAAAAATGAATGTGCAAAATTGGAAATCACTAACATTGACATTACAACAGACATCTGGGAGAGAACCTTATGGCACCCTTTGCCATAAAAAACAAGAAACCCTACCAGGACATGTCAGTCTTGTATCGGCTGTTTATGGTGTTGCTTTACACACTACGTATACTGATTTCCTGATTTGTGATGTCCCGAAGTAAAACCACTGCATCTACTTACTCACAGCTCTGCAGTTCCTTTTCCTAATCCTGCTACATGTGTTAAAATTACTGCCAGTACAATTATTGCTAAAATGAAAGAATTCTGTTTTGAATACTGATTTTACTATTATTTTTAGTATTTGGTATTTGAATACTGTTTTTTGATGAAATTTTATTATTCTGCTCTTTGAATGTCCAAAACTCTCTTTACGCTTTGCTCCAATTACAGGGACCATTTTCATCATATGTATTCCAACGGCGCTTGCAATCGCTCTCATCCTCATCGTGTCTACCTGCATCCTTTGGTGAGTTCTGGTCTAAGTTGCATACAGTCACAGGTAAGATATCTACACGTACCACAACGGCCTGACAAACAGGAAGCCATGTTCCATCAGGGTGATCTTATCGGGCCTCGGTGTAACCAATGTGGTGCCTTCTATTCATAAACAGGAAGCGGTGTGGGTGTGGCTAACATGTGCACAGAGCCCTGGCACGACATGTGGTCAGACGCAGTCGGGTTAATCCTGTCTGCTCACAGACATCACTTACCATGATCTATTGCTTGCAGGTGTTTACAGACAGGTTTCCTCGATCTGGTATCATGGCCTCTTTTCGTCTAGTTTTGGATCCAAATTGCACAACCTTAAGCTCTGGTCCATTTTTTTTGCTCATGTCTTTATAGTACTTAGTAAGTCAAAGAAAATGTTTCAGGCTATTTATCTGGGTAGTAAAAATTTATTTGCTCAGAAAATAATACAATCTAACATTAGAACATGCATGTTAACAGCAACACAATAAAAACTAACAATTTCTTCTCTTCTCTAAAATGTTATATGTATCTTTTTGGATGCCTAAATGAACTTCAGTTCCAAAACCTTATATCTCTCTTAAGTCATCGAATGAGTCTTGCTATTTATCGCAAAGATCTTTTATTTCAATATGTGTATGTATGTATCTATGTATATATGCATGTATATATGCATGTATGTACTTTAAATCAAAATAGAATTTCCTGCTTACATTATGCCTTTGGTGCCCATTCTGTGTTGCTGGATGTTGGAGGTTAAACTTCTCTCTTTCCTCTGGATCCCATCACCATGTTAGCTTATTCACAAATGACTTGCAGGCACAGACTGTACAGACCGAAAGTTTAGGAGGTCTCACAGTGGGTAGTTTTTTATTAAAGTAGAAGCAGTTTGGTTTAGATGTATGGCATGTAGATGTTTATTTATGTTTCTTAATGGTTTTTATACTATGCTATATATGCTTCTTAACCTTTCATTTTTTGTGATTGATTGATTAATTAATTATACTACACGATTTCTGTTTTAGCAGGAGGTATAGAGGTGATTCTTCAACATCTGTGGTAAGTATAGTGTTATTACATTTGTTACAAGTTTTCTTTCTTTTGGCGTTGTGAGGTTTGTTAGAAATGTGATGTTTTTTTCCAAGCTCTCCATGCTCTCAGACATAGGATACGTCAATAAGCACTTAGAGCAGCTGTGTTATATAGGAACTGTGGTCAACACCATTACAATGCAGTTCTTTTGTCTTCTCTTCTCTCTCCCTTCCTTCTTTTTTTGCGCTCTGCCCCCCTCCTAACCGCATCTTGGTACTGTGGCGCCCCTCTCGTCTCAGAAGCACGAGTCCCTGGCGGCACTCACCTCCCTCCTGGCTGAGCACCGCTCCCCGGAGCTGAAGAAGCCGCCGGCACAAGCGCCGGCGCCCGACAACAAAGGCCCGCCGTACCCGGAGCTCGTCAGGTACTCCATCGTCATCGACATCAAGAGCACCGTGTGAGGCGGGGTCCGGCTAAGGAACGTGGGCTCTTTCGGGTCAGAACTGGGGTCCTGATTCACCGCAGAAGGTGGCAGAAAAATGGCCAGACAACGGTCTGAAAGTGTTATGAATGTGTGGGAATGTCATGGACATCCCAGTGGAAGTGGTGGCCTCTGTTATCGCAGGGATTTCAGTGCCTTTGATACCTGCTCCTGTTCTGTTGATGGTGTGCCATCGAGTGGGATGTTGGCCGCTGTCCATGATTAAAAACAGCAGAATGTCTGTATGTAATCAGGCTGACTAACCGTAGCCACTGTGTTGTTCTTTGTCTTTTTTGTAATCCTTGATGACAGATTCTTTCTTGATGTTTTATGGATTAACCTCAATGGAAACATGCAGTAATGTGACTCAGTTCCTGTTCTCTTGTTGGAGAAGCAACAGAAAGATGCTTTTTATTCTTATTGTTATTTTTTTTTGTTTTGTTTTTTTCTACACAGAAGTTACTCAGTTTCTGTATATTAGCATTAGAATATACAAATATTGCACAACCTTTCTCATAAGGGCTTTTAATATTAATATTGACAGATTTTTGAGCCTGTTTACATAGCATTGATTTCCGTTTGTACTGTATTCATTTTGTATGTGATTATATTTTCTAGGAGATCTCGAGCATTATTAAGGTAGAGTCAGGCGCAGTTCACAAGATGATGTACTGTATGACTTGTTTCTTCTTGAAATAAAACTTTTTTTAACTTTGTGAGTATTGAATTCAACACAAAATATTCATACTAGATACCAAAGAACAGTAACGCACTCTCACTCGCACACACACACACACACACACACACACACACAAACAAACATACACACACTAATGTGGTTGCAAGTGACAACAATGAACGTACAACTAGCACATAAACCAACAGTGTTGGCCTGCTTATCTTCTCCTTTCATCATTTTATCTTCCAGCTTCTTAACCAATAATTGATGTGCAGTTAAAGAAAACTGGTACAGGCAGCCCCAGATCACAAACAAGATCCAATGCCTGTGTCTGTCTTTAATTCTGTCTATAAGTCTGTCTAAGTCTGCCTTGAATTTGTAGGCAAGTCAGAAAAATAATAATACAGTACATAATAATGATAATAATTATACTGTAATAGTAAAAGTACATATGATACTGTACTGTACCTGTACTGTAAAGTACATATGATACTGTACTGTACCTGTACTGTAAAGTACATAAGATACTGTACTGTACCTCAAGCTAACAAATTGCCGAAGCTGTGTAATATTTTCATGACCGTCACAAAGGAGTACGTGCATTCATTTTCACAAACTATTGTATTTAACCTGATTTTTTAATATAATGGGCTTTATGGCAATCTCTTTGTAAGTATGAGTTGTCCGTAAGTTGGACATTCTTTACCTAGGGACTGCTTGTATCTCTAAATTGCTTATAGATTATGAATGTGTCTGTATTCATCCCCCTAATCCACCCAGCCTTGTGCCCTGTGTTGCCTGGGACAGGCTCCAAGTACTGTCCAGGATAAGTGGCTCATGGATAGATCTCCAAAAATTGTGCTGCCTAACTTCATAGTTTTGGAGAGAATTATATACAAAGCCGCATGCATATCTGTGTGATGATACGCAGGGCAACTTTTTGAGCAATGTTGCCGGTCAATTGCTAACCATCTGAGACAAAGGGCAACTTATCTTCATCTGGATGATCATGAAAAGTTGCCCACTGCCTATCAAAGTTTTTCAAATAGAAATTAGTTGCCTTGTGTATCGTTACTAGTGATAGGCAAAATGAAGCTTCATGAACCATTTGCTGTATTTTTTGACCTCACTAGATGGTGCTCTTGGCTTGTTTTGCGGCATGCTTTGAGCCTTTTTTGAACAGACAGCACCATCTAGTGGAGTCAAAAAATACATCAAATGGTTCATATGTATCATTTTGCCCTTCACGAATCATTACCCTTACATTTTTACACTGTTATCTATACAAATGTTTACTGAAGCATTAATTCCCCATAAACACTCATCCAGTGCAAGTCTTGGCAAGGCCTCTCACAGATGTAATTCAGGTCACAGTGGTGACTTTTTTACTTGTGACCATTTGGTCAGATGCAGAGGGATACATCTGCTGATTTTGTTTGATTTTTTCTGGTGCTTTCATCAGTGGCTTTCAGTTGTTAGACGTCACATGGCTTAATGCCATCGTAACTGGTGTTGTCACACTCCCCACTGGAATTTTCATAGACACTTCAGTTCGCGGTCTATGATCTGATTTATCCTGTCACATAAAGTTCACCCAGATGCAAAGCTGTTATCTGCTAAGTCACAGCTGACTGCCTGCAAAATTTAGATCACAGCATCATTTGGAATTAACAGCAACCAACATATTTTAATATCTGTTTCATACAAAACTGACTTGGTTTACTTTGCAATTGAAGTGACACAATGAGGTAACGGGCCTGGGTTTGTTTACATGGATTGTTGCTGTGTCTCTGTTTATGAGTATGAGTAACTTTAACTAAATTAGTTAGTACAAAGACAAAAGGTCAATAATGTTTCAAAGTAATTTTGATGCCAGCACGAGTGAATTCATTAGTCTGACACAATTTGGATTGTGACACTGATGGTCCAGTAAGTGCATGCTAAGCAACTTGCAAGAAAAAAACATCACTGAAATAATGATTTTCTGACACAAGAAGTGATACCTCAGAAACAGCACGGGGGGGAAATACAGTATCGAAACTTGTAAAGTGTACAATAAAATCTCATTTCCACAGTCACGGATGCTATAAAGCCCTTTACTGAAATATTTCTTTCCCACAGTTTAATAATAAAAATGCCTGGACCTGTGTTTTGGCCTGGAGTTTTGCCAGGAGGGGTTTGGCCTGTTGTACCTTTAAGTAGAATATTTAATCAAAGATAAAATGCTGCAAGATAAAATTATTACCTAAGCATATAATAATAATCCATCAATCCTCTGTGAGCACTTCTGCAATGCAGGGTTACAGAAAAGCTAGAGAATATTCTAGGAAGAACAGGACAGAGAACAGTAATCTCAGCAAATACACACTGCAGACAACATAGAGCAACCATCCATTCAGCTTCCAAATGCTTTTCCTGGATGGGCTATCAGCGAGCTCCGAGCCCATGCCAGGCTGCTTCGGGCACAAGGCAGCACGGGATGCCATGTCCGCCCACAATAACGGGCAAGTAGCCTGACTGCATGTCTTTGGACTACGAGAGGAAATCGGAGTAAACCTGCTTGACAGTAAACATGAAAACTGCCCATGTGTAGAGCGGGATCTGACCCCCCCCCCTCCCCCCCACACACACGTAAGGCAGTGTCCCACTCCAGTTGCTGCTGGTTTCAATTTTTCTCATGTACCTGAAGAGGGGGCTGTTGCATGATCAATCTTCTATAAGATGAACCTACTTCCTTCCAGCAACAGCTGTAATAATGATAATGAATATGGCAATATGGTGATGTGTGAAACACTGAAAACAGAGATAATATAGTAATACACATCAGGTGGTGTGCAGCTCTGTGGATTAAAGCTCAAGGTTTAGTCTCAAAGGTTGCCAGTTCAAATACCCCGAGAGCACCAGAGTAACCATGTCACCTCTGAGGCCTTGAGCAAGGCCCTTAACCCCAAATACTGCTCCTGGGGGGGGAGGGAGGGGCAGATAAATGGCTGACCCTGTGCTCTGCCCCCAGGATTTGTTCTCATGTGTACAGTATATGTGGTTTTTTATAAGAGAGCAAGATGTGGGAAGATTGAATTTGGTTGTCCTTGATTTCAATTGTACAATGATAATAAAGGCATTCTATTATGTAGCAACAATGTTTAAGGTCCACTATACTTGTAAGCAGCGATCAATACTACAATTCTGCCATATATACGGCACAGGAATCTGCTGAATGCGGACCTATTCAATGAGTTTGATAGGATACCTTCCCGCCCTTATCACAATATGTAGTCCTAGATCGCCCTCTAGTGGAAAAGTATGAAATTCATGCGATAGATTGTGTTTTCCGCGAGAGTGGCCTTGTTGAACATATTTGAAAGCACAAAATTATTCAGTAATTTATTACACAAGCCAATAAATAACATCTAGTGCAGCAATTACTTACAATTACACTTTTTCTTCAGCAATAAAACCAATCATCAAGCTTTGGAAAGTACATAAAGAAGTTTATATCTGGCCGTCCATGGAACTGGGGGGGGGGGCACAAAGGTCTGTTTATTGGCGCTATAGCAGCTGCCACTCTTCTGCAAAGGATTTCCAGTGTGCCTATGGGAATTTTTGGCCAATCACCCAGAAGAGAATTTGTGATGTCAGGCACCGATGTAGGACATAAAGACCTGGCTCACAATCTCTGTCCTAGTTCATCCCAAAGGTGTTCAGTGCAGTTCAGGTCAGGGGTCTGTAGGGGGCAGTCAAGTTCTTCCACACCAAACTCACCTAACCATGTCTTTATGGACTTTGCTTTGTGCACTGGGGCACAGTCATGCTGGAATGGAGAAGGACCTTCCCCAAACTTTTCCCACAAAGTTGGAAGCATAGAATTATTCAGAATGTCTTGGTATTCTGAAGCATTAAGAGTTCCCATCACTGGAACCAAGGGGTCTATAGCCTAACCCCTGAACAACCTCCCCATTCCATAATCCCTCCTCTAACAAACTTTAACAGTTGACACAGTGTAGTCAGGCAGGTAATGTTCTCCTGGCATCTGCCAAACCCAGACTTGTCCATCAGACTGCCAGACAGATAAGAGTGGTTTGTCACTCCACAGAACATGTTTCCAATGTCCCAGGGTCCAGGGTCACTCCACCCGACAGTTGGCATTGTGCTTGGTGATGTGAGGCCTGCATGCAGCTGCTTGGCCACGGAAGCCCATTCCACGAAGCTCCCAGCACACCTTGTGCTGTTTTCGTGCTGGGATTTATGCCAGAGGAAGTTTGGAACTCTGCAGTTTTTGAATCAACAGAGAATTGGCGACTTTTATGCACTATGCGTCTCAGTACTCTGTTACTTTACGTGGTCTGCCACTTCATGGCTGAGTTTCTGTTGTTCCTAAATGCTTCCACTTTATGATAATACTATTTACAGCTGGAATATCTAGCAGGGATCTGACTTATTGTAAAGGTGACGTGACAGTACCACGGTTCAATTCACTGTGATCGTTAGAACAATCCATTCATTCACAAATGTTTGTAACCCTGACTGCACGGCCAGTTGCTTGATTTTATCCACCAGTGGCAATGGGTTTGAATGAAACTACTGAATGTTGGGATTAGAATTTAACCCATAAAAATGAATGGAGAGTCCCTACAAATATATAATTACAAACCTGCGTGTGCGTGCGTGCGTGTGTGCGTGCGTGCATGCGTGTGTGTGTGCGTGCGTGCGTGTGTCCTGCAGGACACCGGATTACGTTTACTTTAGTATTATGAACCAGCAGAGTTGCCGTAGTATTGTCGGTGCCATGGTAACTAAAACTAACATATCCCATTGGTATTATGCGGTGAGTGGATACAAGCCGATCTAATAAAATTAAAAGCAAGTAACTGTTTACTTTAAAAAAATGTAGCTATATAGAAATTAATAATTGTTGAAATCAAAGTTTACTTTGCTACAACTTTTTGACTTAAATGTGTGTTCGTAGTGGAAAACTTACGCAGTAATATCGTAATCATTGTTATGAGTATTTTAAGTATAAACAATGTACTGAGCCCTTAAAAAATACATCGACCTTGCGGAGTGTGCAAATTTACGAGCTACGGGAAAACGCCGACCGTCACTTCCCGAATAATATATAGCACTGCATGTATGCACATTTGAAAACTGACTCGTGATATCTCCTCTTTTGTTCTGCCTGCTCTGTTGGTGATGTGTTTTAACAATTACTTGAGTTTTGCCCACAGAAATCAGTTAATCTATGCACTTAGATGGATTCAAGTCTGGAAACTCCTATTCTGAAACAAGATATTTCAGAAGGGGCCCTTGCTGTTTGTTGCTGGAATCCACAGGCACACTCTCTGTGACAAATGGAAAACCAAAATTACCCTATCAGGGACCCCAGGGGGCACTCAGGTCCTCATTTACCTCATCTGGGATCACAGGAGCATCCTTTCCACCCACATCCATCCCACGCATTGGTCTCAGAAGCATATCCCAGCCTCTCCACTGGGTGCCTGCCGCCTGTCTCACTGGCCCTGTCTCTGGCTGAGCTGCCCCACGTAGTGGCACAGGTGGGACCTGAGGTGGCCATTGCAGAGTCTCTGTGGACGGAGGGACCCCACCTGATGACCTCGGCACTGGGACTCGATATTCCTGTTAATGCTGTAAAGGTCCAGCCTGTGGAGGAGACGGCAGCACAGTGAGTGAGAATCGGTACCGTGGTTTGGTCAGGTGCTCCTCATCCTGTCATCTTCCTCATTTTCCCCATGTACCTAGCCATCACTGGGCTGCAGGGACTGAACACTATGGTTAAGGTATGGAAACGTTCAAAGTGTCCAGTTTTCCTGGTGTTCCCAGAACATTATCCCACTACTACAACAAGTAATGCTTATGCAATCAATGGGCATGGTAGAGTAGCAGTTGATTGTCACTGTATACCTCAAAGGTCATGGGCTCAAGACTGGATGGTACTAGGGATGTGCGGTATACCGGTACTGTGAAAATACTGGTATTTATTATTTTTCAAACGGTACAATATCAAAAGTTTG
>JAODLC010000040.1:16704094-16715199 GCA_026781145.1 Hippopotamyrus pictus | reverse complement strand
GGCAGTGGCTGAGTGCATTACAGTGCGTGTAATAAAGGTATGGCATGGGATAGGCAGTGGCTGAGTGCATTACAGTGTCTGTAATAAAGAACTTACATTACAAAGCGTGTAATAGATAAATTCCTGGTCACATAAGATGCCTTGTGTATCGCAGATTTGTCGAGAAGCCAAGGCCGAAGCCAACATGAGGGAGGCGTTTCAGGAGCTCAGGCGCCATTGGGGGCAAACGCAGTTCTGTCTGACCAACTTTATTGTGACAGAGTGGGGGGAGGAGAATCCATGGAACACTCCTCCCTCCAGCCACATCAAGCCGCCCGTATCCTCCATGTCCTGTGATGGCGGCACATTCACCATAATTGGTGAGAAGGTTACAAATGAGAATGGTACGGTTGTCTAATGTCTGTCCTCCTCGGCATGTCCTTGGATGACAAGATGCAATTATATTTGAAGTTTCCTTTCTAATTAATGATACATTACTAGTTTTGTTGGTGCTTGAGTCTCCCAGTCTTATCTTCTACCTGTACAAACAGATGCAGCATGAAGCATAACTGTCTACAAAATTATGAGAAAGACAGCGGTAACTACCTCAGCTGATCACTAGAGGGTGACATAACCTCATTGCTTTGAGCTTACTGTATTGCCCACATGTGTTTCACCCTATTAAATTCTTTGTTCTTTGTTCTTTTCTCTGTCTTGTGTTTGAATCCCCTGTGTTTGCGTTCGAGTCAAAGGTTGCAAGCAGCACTGCTTCTTATTAAAGTTGTTTTAGTCTTGTGCATCAGGTCTGCTCCACTCCTCTAACAGGGGATGTCAGCCTTTCTCATATCAGGGAATGCAAAATTAAAAAGGACCAGAACTAGCGCCCCACTGCCCTTAATGCATTATTTTATAAATAAAATGGGGGGGGGGTCTTTCTTGCTGGTGACTAATAACATGCATCATGTAAAACGTACAAATCGATCGAGTGCATTTTGTCATGCTTTCCGAAATACTTCAGTGGCACCACAGTGAGTTGTGACCTTTGTTTATGGTTTGAGCAATAGCACTTTCACCATAAGAAAAAAAGCAAATCATGTTATATCTGTTTTCAGGCTGGGAGGACCTTCTGACTCAAACTGGAGACAGTGTGATGGCGTTGTCCTCCATGCTTATGTCACCACATGTGGCAGAATTTAGGCAAGAAGTGGAATATTGGATGCAGCTGCTGCAAGAGCTCGGTACTGTCCGGGAGAGCCAAGTCAGGCGTGTTATCATGGTTGCTAAGCAACGTTTGTCATCAGTGTGTTTATTTCCTGTTTGTTGTGAATCACACAGAGGAGCTGCTAGGTTTCTGGGAGAGGTATCAGCAGAGATGGGTCTTCCTGAGCAAAATGTTTTATGAGACAGGTGTAAACATGCAGAAACCTGATCTGGTGAGTTTAACTGTATTTTTGGTGGTATACTTTCATGTTTTTCTTAGTAAACTAATTATGGAATTTTAAATTCAGGTTTTGCACATGAAAAGTTTTAAATAAAAATAAAATACATAAAAATATGCATATTTAGTTAGGTACAGAGAGATCACATTTCTTATTTTTCAGTAATTGTAATATTACTATTTATAAATTTGTGAAGTGGCAAAGACCAGCTGCATTTGTCCTTTGCAGCTAATGACTTCCGCTGATTCATCTTGTTGTGGTTGTTCCTTTACAGGTTGAGAGGTTCTGTCAGGTTGATATGACATACAGGGAGATGGTTCAGAACATAGCAACAGACCCCCATGTGCTCAACATCGTGCAGCCGGTGGATGTGAAAAGACAGGGACGCTTCCAAGGGCCGAGTCTGCTTGCAGTCTTTATGGATGGATTGTCCGTCATGGAAGGGATCTGTGACCAGCTGCTTCACCTCCTGGACTCACCACGTAAAGAATTCCCTCGACTCTGCTTCCTCAGCGACGGGGAAGTGACCAAGCTTCTCTCCCTTCACCCCACGCCATCCCTGTTACTTTCAACTGTGAGAAAATGTTTCCAAGGTGTGTGCTGGCTGAAGGTTAATGCCGGCAGCACTGAGACGCTTCACCCTAAAGAGATGGACATTAATAGTAGCATTGCACTGACTAATACACAGCTGAGGGTTTGGGGTGTAATTGGACCTCTGGGGGAACAGGTGAGCTTTCTCCAGGCCCTGGAGCCCAGTGTTGATGCTGTGGTCTGGCTCATCCAGCTGGAACAACAGCTACAGTGTGCTATGGTGCAGCTGGCATATCAATGTACAGCTGTGCAGGAGTCACCTGAGCCTTTAGCTAAAGATAAAATACTGGAAGATGTACCTTCACCCAGTGGTCAGGGTTCACCCGCTGGCCTCAGTAGGCAGGTCAGAGGGCAGAAATCAAAAGAAGCTGCCAGGATTACCTCATTCTGGAACCTTCTGTTAGACTTTCCTCTGCAGTGTGTGCTCCTGGCAGAAGAAGCGTTATGGCGCAGAGAGATTGAGGAAGCTTTCCTGAACCCAGCGCCAAGTAAGAAAATCAGTCTACGAACCCGTTATACTGCGAAACTGAAAATATTATGTTGCATGATCCAGAATGGGTTTGCTGGCTTCGATGGAAGATTCCAGGATTCTTACTGTACTACAGTGCTGCAAGCTCTGATTCTACTCGCCATAAAGCATAACCGTCAGATTGATGGGCTCCTGAATCTAAAGGCCAACTTGGAGTCATCTTTTGAGTGGCATAAGCTATTGAAATATCGATTCAATTTCGGGGATCAAAGTGGGCAGAGTAATATATCCATGACTCAGGGGGATAATGAATTAAAGAAGCAATATTGCTTTGTGGACATCTTGGATTCCCAGTTCCCTTATGGTTATGAGTACCTGGGCCCAGATCAACGGATTATGGTTAATACTCTGTCCTCAGACAGAGCAGCTATGGGGATCCTTCTCGCTCTCAGTAACTTCAGGTGTGCTTTTGTCAGTGGGCTCAGTATGTCAGGGAAGAGTAAGACTGTGGCCCACCTTGGTGCAGCACTTGGGCAGCCAGTGGTCACTTTGCAGTGTTCCCAGAATACAGCTCCAGTGGTAATTCTGAATATGCTTCTAGGTGCCCTGCAGACTGGAGCTTGGCTAGTGCTAGACGCTGCGGATTCTTTGATGCAGGGCACACTGTCTCTCCTGGGGCAACATCTCTCTGATATTCATGTGTCACTCTCAGCTGTGCAGGGCTTTGGTTGGAGTGAGCATGCGTCTGAGGAGCTCCGCTGCTGGGGGCAGATATCGTTGGCAGGGAATCCAGTTTCACCCAGATCTGGCTATGGCTGTGTGATAATTTCATCAAGCCGTCACATATCTGATGTTCCAGAGAATTTGCGACTTGCCACTCGGCCCGTGTCCTTGGCTCAGCCGGACTACAGGCTCATTGCCGAAGTGTCACTGACTGCCCTGGGATTCTCAGAATCTGCCTCACTCAGCTGCTGCCTGGTCACTCTTTTTAGCCTTGCGAAGGACTCACTCTGTTTCCCAGAATTCCTCACTAATGGTTCGTCATCTTGGCTTGTTCTTCTAAAAAAAGTAATTGATGTTGCTGGAGTATACCTGTATCAGCTTTGCAAAGCCTGGCTAAACGACAAGGACAATGTAATCAGGGGGAAGCTGGGACAAGAGGCGTACTTGTCAGGCACAGCTCTTAGACTGGAAGAGGAAACAGAAAGTGAGGGCAAAGATCCACTTATGGGCCACCTCAGATGCAGCCGCCAGGCCTCTGCCCTTCTGCATGCAGTAGTTGAGGAGCAGGCCGTCATCAAAGGTGTAAAATCTGTGCTCCTGCCAGCCATATATGACTCCAGAAAGGCCTCGCACTTCTGCACCATTTTTGAAGAGGTCTTCCAAGCTGCTGCCTGCCCTTCCCTTTATTCACAGTACACAGATGAGGCTGAGCTGGTCATCCTCAGGACAGCAGTGAATGAGGAGCTACAGGAAAGTGGTCTGCACCCTGATCACATAATGCTTTGCAATGCATTATCACTGTATCAGGCTCTGAAACGTGACCAGACAGTGTTATTAGTGGGACACCCAGGAAGTGGCAAGACAGTGTGTTACAGAGCTCTATCTGGAGCTCTAAGGAAGCTGGCAGCACAATTTCAGCAGGATGTTGGTAGTGAGTGCAGGAGTTCTGATATGGAGCAGAATTCCCCAAACTGGGTGTCTGTTAACACAGTTCTCATATTTCCTAATAGTTTATCCCACAAAGAATTCTGGGGAAGCTGGAATGAGGGGCAGGATAGTTGGTGTGACGGGGCATTCACGAAAGAGCTTAGAGATTCAGAGTCACGAGGCTTCTCCATCACCAGCCAGGCCCCAAAGGTAAAATGGCTGGTTCTGGATGGGGATCCTGTGGCTCAGCCGGGGTGGCTGGATCCGTTCAGCACCATATGCAATCCCGAAGATCCTTTCCTGTCCCTTCCAACTGGAGAAAAGATACGTCCATCACAAAGGGAGCTAAAAATTCTGGTGGAGGTGTCAAACCTGGAAAATGCATCGCCATCAGTTATCACACGCTGCAGCCATGTATACCACAATGGGAAGGAAATTTGGAGAGCTGTGTGGAAGGCAGAGCTGCAAGCCCTCTACAGGGAGCAGGGTCTCGACGAGGTGACTCTGAGGATGTGGACCCGACTGTCAGAAGACTTGTTCGACAGCACCCTCCTCTTCCTGACACGCGAGGTGTCTGTGCTGCCTGAAGATGGACAAGAAAAACTCAGCAGAGGGGTTGTGTATGGGTTACAGGAAGTGATGTCATTTATTAGAATCCTCCATGCATTCTTGGTGCATTTTGGGAATGGCAGTACATTGACACCCCAAACCTATAATAACGAAGGTAAATGCAGTTCCTTAAATGTATATAAAACCCACAGCATTTAAATATTGGCATAAGCCTGTTTATTTCAGTTATTAGGCTCTGGGTCCCCCGCAACCCCAGTGGGGATTAAGTGGTCATGATATTGGATGGATGGATGGATGGGTATTTATTTAAATATATTTGAGAATGCCATTTTTGTCATGTAACGGTGAGGCACGGCAGTGCAGGGAAATAGGCATGGGAGTCCAGGAGTATAGGTAAAAACATAGGATTTATTAGGGGCAAAAGACTCAGGAACACAGAACAGCTCACTACTTTAATATGTTAATGATCAGACTAGGGAAAGACTCACAAGAAAGCTCTTAAATGCACAGAATCAATTAGACAAGACTAGGTACAGCTGGTAACCAGGAGGATTCCACATGAGGTAAACAAAGGGGCGTGGCACACAGGAGGAACGGTAGGATCGGGATGTGACAATTTTCATTTTGTAGGGGATGCAGATTTTGCAAATTAGTCTTAGTCTTCTTTATTAAATTAGATTAGTCTTCTATGCTAACTGAGTAGAAGAATTAATCCGTAATATTTTAAAGGCAAATCTGAGTTTTAAAAAGCACAGTTTCAGTTCAAAGACTAAATACTCTGAGGTGAAATAGAGCAGTAATGAAATGCTTACTGATTAATCAGATTATCACTGGCCTTGAGGTGTACACTGATACTGTTCTGTGGCCTGGTTCTAGTGGCTGCAGATCCACAGTCCGCTGCAGAGCCGGTGGCATCCACTGGCCCACAGGAGCAGCAGATGCGGAACCTCTTTGTTGTAGCCTACATCTGGGGCTTTGGGGGACACCTGCATCCCAGGTTAGCATTTATAACAACATAGTATATTATTAAAAGCAGGTTTTATTGCCTTTCTTTTGTTCTGTTGTTAGATGACTGAACATTTTCTTAAACGCTACTGGCGTTTCATGTTCCTCTCGAAGTCTAACAAAGGTGACATTACCTCACCCATTATCAACACTGCATTTAGAACAGAATAGTGAATCTTTATTGACCCCCAGGGGGAAATTCTGTAACACTTTACTTAAAGCACCCATGTATAATGCATCACAGATACCTTCATTATGCATTGTAATGCATTCATAAAGTATTATACATATGGCTATAACTATTTATAAAAAGGCAAAACACTAATGTCATGTTTATTATGCATTATGAATGCTCTGTGAAGCTCTCATCTATAACTCATTATAGAGTACCTTCATAATGCAGTACCAAGCGTCCTTAATTCTTATAATGACTATTATAATTCATTATGAATAGGTATCTATAGTGCATTGTAGATGTGCGCTTCATAAAGCATTCATAATGTATAACAAACATGCTTATAATGTGTTATGCCTTTTTATAAATAGTTATAGCCGTGCTTATAACATTTTAATAATGCATTATAGCTATCTAAAATGCACTATGATGACTGCTTTAAATAGACTGTTACGCAAAAGGTACCATGTGGTGCCCAAGAAGCTGGGGGTTCAGGGCCTTGCTCAAGGGCCCATGGACGTGTGGCTATTCTGCAGAGACCGGGCATGAACCACTGAGGCTTCGCCCGCTGAGCCGCACACGACTTTGTAACGTCCTTTGTAGTAAACCTTTCATTCATGCATATTCTTTAGTAATTACACATGGCTGGTGACTGGAGGATCTGTTCTATGGCTTCTCTCTAGGCATTGGCCCCGGTACGATGCTTTTGCCCGTGAAGCCCTATACCAAAGCTGCTACAGGGTGGAGGTACCTGCTGGGGGGGTGATATTTCAGCATTTTATCAACTTTAATGAGGGACCCCAATGGGAGGCCAGCACTGGTATCTGTAGCACTGGGAAGAGAAGCCTACACCTTTCCTACCCTATCATCCCACAGGTCTGCTCCAGGCACGATATTGCACTAATTTATCTGTGATATTTATTTTATATTTCATCTACTTTTCATTTCGGAACGGCTATATAGTGAGTACAAGCTAAATACTAATCTTCAAATGCATGTACATTAATCCTGTTATCTGTTCTTGGCAGTATGAGAAGCACGCCTTCCTGTTAGACCTGATGCTAGAAGCCCGTCAGCCAGCACTTGTGGTGGGAGAGAAAGGATCAGGAAAAACCACAGTGTGCCGATCCTTACTGAGCCGGGAACGTCCACATCGGCGCCTCCCTGCAAGCCCCTGCCTGACCACTGCTGACTTACGAGGAATTCTGGAGAGTTTGGGATGCCGGAAGACAAAACTGGATAACATGCCTGTCGGTGTCCAGAAAATTGGATGCCTACTGTTTGTAGATGACCTACACAGTGCCCCTTGTGGTAGGCGGTCAATAATGCTTTTGGTTAATTATGAAATTATTAATCCTTTGTTGGTGAACATGTTTATTGGAATTTATCGTTTCTTATTTATGTGCGGCCTAGATGATTTTGGGACTTCTATGGCTCTGGAGACACTGCGTCTCTCCATGTCCAGAGGAGGTGTGCTGACCTCTAACGGCCTCCGTTTCAAGCTCTTCCGGTCAGGAGCTTTCAGCTACCTGGCTACCTGCAGCACACCTAGAAAGGACCACCTCAGCTATGGTAGCGTCACGCCACGCTTATCACGTCTCTTCTCCATCTTTACGTTACCTGACCTATCAGAAGATGTCTTGTTCTCCATACATCATCCCAGACTGCAGCCGTGGCTGAAAGAGGTCCAAATCACACCCCATCTGAAAAACGTATCAGCCTGCATCATTTCTGCAACTCTTGACCTGTACCATCTCATGCAAGAGAAATTTCCCCGCCGCATGGAAAGGCCCTGCCTCATGTTCTCCCCATGTGACTTACAAAAGGTGTTTCAAGGGATGTGCCTTTGGGGTCCACAAAGATCTACCAGACAGCCGACCAGCAGCACACACACGTCAATCTCACAGTCCTCGTTCTATTTACACCCTTTCACGATGGCTACTCACGGGCCTTTAGCCGACTTGCTCAGTATTGTCCGCCTGTGGATGCATGAGTGCTTGCGTACATTCGGGGATCGCCTCTGCTCCGAGGAGGAGAAAAAACTGCTGATGTCGCTTATAGTTCAGGTTTCTGAAGTGACCTTTGGTGAGCGGGAACCATCCCAGCATCCCGCAGGCAAACGGGGCACTGAGCCTAGCACTGTGTGTTCAGCCCCAGTTACGGAAAAAACACATTTGAAGAGGAGTCCACGCTCTTCAAGCAAATACAGAAACACACAAGGGGAAGAGTGGATCTCATCCAGCTTAGAGTTTGAGCATGAAGACACTCAAGACAACTCAAAGGATTTCCCAGGTAAGGAAACCAATTTTAGCTCCAGAGTCAGTTGCTTTCTAAGCAAGGAGGAACTACAGAGTGAAAAATTCTCTAAGAGTTTTGAAAATGATGGCATTTCCCAAGGAATAAAATTAGAAATGATGAAAAATATGAAGCCAAAAAACCTTGTGCTTCAACCAAACCTTGGACCAATGTCTGATGATATGTCAGACCCTTCAGTGTTATGGCCTTCCCCCCCTAAACAGACTAAGCCACTGGACAAGTCTGATTGGAAGAGAAGTTTTAAACTGGTTGCCCAGTGTCCACAGAATAGTGTCTTAAACCCAGTAATAGTGACTACACAAAATCCTGCTCTTTGCTTGGTTCCTTTGGATCTGCTCCAGGGCATGGAGTTCACCGTCCAAGATGCAGTCTTTAGCCCCGAGCTTTCTGAACAAGTGCATTCCTCAGCTCAGCAGAACTTCAAATATAACACCGCATACCTAGAGCGGGACCCAGGTATACTGGTCCAACAGCTGCGAAGAATCATGAAACTCAGAGTGGGGACGGAATTAACTGAGCCAGGCATCAGCTGCCATGGTTATGCTATGTTCGGGCAGAGACTGCACCAGCTGGCACATATCCTCCGTGCCTTGCTCATTCCTGGGGGGCATGGTGCCTTGTTTGCAGCAGCAAAGGGCACAGGGCGCAGGACTAATGTGCGACTCGCGGCCCAGCTAACAGGTTGCCGACTGCTGGAGGTTCATGCTGGTAATGAGACAATGTTACATCAGTTACTGAAGGAGGCTGCCACCCGGAGTGGGCTGCATGGCAGTAATGTGGTTTTATTAGTGCATGATGATGTCAGCCAGCCTATCAGAGATGAGATTCTGTTAGCTATGGCCAATGGCAGCTTTCCGGACTTCTATTCCAATAAGGAACTGAAGAACACGATAAAGAAAATAAATGCAAAGATAAAGAACGCATGCAATCAGCTGAGGGAAGAGGAAGGGCTAGCAAAGTAAGTATATTTAACATATTTTTGTAAATGCCATGTCTATAAGAATCTATGAAAACATTTAAAATACAGTGGTACCTCAGAACTCGAATTTGGATCAAATCCTAAAAAGTTTGAGTTGTGATCAGATTTTCCCCATACGAAATAATGGAAAACCAATTAATTGGTTCCCGGCCCCAAAAAATTACATCTAAATATGTTTTTTTTTTTAGCATTTAAACACAAAATGAACCGGATAAAACAAGGAGATCATATACTGTACTAAACACATCTAAGCACATTTATCAAAACAGTAATTTGTAAAGTAAGAAAATAAACGTATCCAAACAGTGTGTAAAGTTAAAAAAAATATATGTGTCCTGCCCCGATCGTCCGCTCCTTCCGTGTGCCACGCCCCCTCGTTAACCCCGCGTGGAATCCCCATGTGATCAGGTGTTTCTGGTTGTTGTCATTAGTCCTCTGTATTTCGTCCACGTTTCAGTTTGTTTCCCCAGTCCGGTCATTGTATTGTCCGTATGCGTTTTGCCTGCCTTACCTGTAATTAAACCCCGTATTTCCCGATACCCTGACGTCTGCGTCTTTGTCTCCGTTCCGTCCCCGCTTGGCACGACAATATTATTATAATTATATGTATTAATGGTTTATTATTAATATTAAAATAATTAATAAGAAATCTTTATTTTTAAATATATTTTATTATATAATAATAATTACTGCACTATCACAGCGAATGCGAGGCTGAGACTGAAGCGTTACCCTTTGTTTCCGCTGAGAGACGTGCCGCGTGACTCATTTCCCCGCGCGTACAAGTTATCTTAGGTCAGCGTTCACAGTTTGACTTCTGAGATTCAGATCGAGTTCTATGTATTTTTTTTTTTCGAACTGGTTGGTTCGACTTTTAAGAAATTCAAGTTCTAATGAGTTCGAGAACTGAGGTACCACTGTGCATTATACAGTAATGCATATATGTAAAAAGGCATAACACATTATAGCCAAGTTTATTATGTATTATGAATGCTTTATGAAGCACTATAATGCACTATGCACACATAATACTGACCATTATACTGTAATCCATCATGAAGGCATCTACAGTGCATTACAAATAAGAGCTTCATTGGAGCTTATGAAGTACACTATCAACACTATAATGCCTTATGACTGTCAGTAGAAGATGCTGTAATGCTTTATTAATTCTTATACTAACCATTATAATGCATTATGGTGCCTGTAGTGCATTATAGATGAGAGCTTCATAGGAGCTTATGAAGTATTATAATCAACATTATATGTCATATGACTGTGAATAGAAGATGCTGTAATGCTTTATTAATTCTTATACTAGCCATTATAATGCATTATGGTGCCTATAGTGCATTATAGATGAGAGCTTCATTGGAGCTTATGAAGTACACTGTCAACACTATAATGCCTTATGACTGTGAGTAGAAGATGCTGTAATGCTTTATTAATTCTTATGGCTGGCCATTATAAAGCTTTATAAAGGTATCTATAGTGCGTTTTAGATGACAGAGTTCAGTAAAGTGTTACCAGTATTTCAACCAATGTGTCTGTTTGCATGCAGTATATCAGGGTTAGTCAAATCATGGTCCTCGAGGTCTGAGCACTGCTGGTTTTCCAGCCTTCCTTTACCTGTCAGTTAGGCGTGAAGCCTCTGACCAATCAGAATCGGTAATTATTAAATTAACTACCTGGGAGAACTGAAAACAAGGCCTGGATTTGGAATCGAGGTACAGATTTGAAGAACCCTGCAATATATGCAAAATATGCTACTCATGTTTTTCTGATTCCTTATCCTGCCTTTGTACTGTAATGGTACTGTTTCCATGCCTGTTTATTAGAATACTTACGGGGTGCTGTTAGGGTGACCACCTAATCCATGTCAGGAGGGACGCTATGAGCTACTTCAGCTTTTACGAATTACTTTAAAGTTGA
>JAODLC010000040.1:16681091-16701806 GCA_026781145.1 Hippopotamyrus pictus | reverse complement strand
GACGGTCGCTGCAGATACTGGGGTGATTTTAGCAGAGGTTCTGAAATGGCTAAGCTGACACACTTTGACAGGCAGAATATCATAGTTTTACACCAACATGAGGATAATCTAAACATCATTTTCTTTACCTGCCTAAGACTTTTGCACAATACTGTATATGGTGACATACCATGCACTGCAACTACAGTAAAAAAAATGCATTTCAATGTTTATGCATAATAAATGAAATAAAAAAAACAAATTGCAAAATCGAAAACAATATATACATACTGAAACTCTAAATGCTTTATACAATTGCTGCCGATCCTGTATATTGGGCCACATGTTCTCATCCACATCACAACGGATATCTTCCTTGGCAATGCAGTGTAGAAAGAACCTCCTAGAATGTCTTATCCAGCCTCTGCAGGCGTCTGCTGTTATATCCCCACACGCAGCTTCCATGGCAGCAAGCAGTGTCATTTGTGTATGTGGGTTATGGTCATATACCTTCCACCTCCAAGCTGAGAAGAACTCCTCAGTTGGGTTGAGGAATGGAGAATTTGGTGGTAGGAATTCCATCAGCATCCTGGGGTGGTTGGCAAACCATTGTCTGATTAGGGTGGAATGATGGAAACTCACATTATCACAAATGATCACATACTTTGGTACATTTTCTTGACCAATCTCCTCTTCAGGAATGAGATCCCTGTAGAGGGTGTTCAAGAAGGTCAGCAGATGTTGGGTGTTGTATGGCCCCACAAGAGGGATACGAATGTGGACCCCATTGTCCGAAATAGCCACACACATGGTGATGTTCCCACCCCACTGGCCTGGCATGTCAACAGTAGCTCTCTGTCCAATCAGATTACACCCATATCTTCTTCCTTTGGCCAAGTTGAAGCTAGCCTCATCCATGTATATGAAAATATATTCCAGGTCCATTATACGCTGTATCGAACAAGATACTACAGTAAATTTGATGTAAAATGCATTTTAATTTTGGAAACAATAGAGTCAAATTTAACATATTCATGTTGCTTTCACAGTGGTAGGAAATGTGTCAAGGTGAAATCAACTGTACTGCATGTCGATATACAATGCTGGACTATTTGCTGTACAGTACATTACAGTTATATTACTGTACATGCTCAGTCTTACCTGCACATACTGGTCCTGACATTCCTTCACTCCTTCACCATTCCTTTCAAATGGTACATAGTATAACTGCTTCATACTTCTCCTCAGCACTCTGTCAATAGTTGAGATGCAGGCATTTTTAGGGGACTGCTCAGTGTTTGATCAAAGATCTCACACAAGCCCCTAATAATGTTTCACCTGAGAGCAATTTAAGTTGGTGCAGGAATCATTAGTATTGTGAATACAAACCAAAAAAAGTTTTGTAGAAACCTATAAAATACACTTGATAGCCAATGATATCTTCTTGAACACTTTTGACTGCAATGACTTACACAATGACAAAAGGAGAAGTTCGTCTGGAGTGTAAGACTGCAAAAGAGGGCTACATAATGCATTTCTTATGTTCTTATGTTCTTATGTTCTTTAGTCATCATGACATAAGCAGCCGCTGATGTATGATATCGCTGAGGATTGCACATCAGCATCTGCCTGAGTACTAAAGCAATTGCAAAACGACAAAAACACCCAGAAATTGCTGTCATGATGTACAAAGCTGACTAGAGGTTGTGGGAACTGAGCTGTGAGAACCACAATTCTGTTGTGAGAAATGCATCAAAGCAAGTGAGAAAAAGTGTAAAGTAATCAAGCGCGCGAGAAACCCACAGAGCTAATCGATTCATTAGAAGAAGGCATTGGTGTTGCTTCATTTGTTTGCTATTTGTCAGGCTTGAGCACACTTTAGCCGCTTTGCTGGTTTGCCTGTACCCTCTTGTACCCACTTGTACCCTCTTGTACCCTCTCTTTCTCCAGGTGAGTCCTTTGTACCATGCCGCCGTGCAGGCAGTGCACTCTCTCAGCCAATCAGACGTGAACGAGGTGCGGCGCTACAGGCAGCCCCCGGGCGGCGTCATGCCCGTCATGGATGCCGTCTGCTTGCTGTTCGGCCGCCCCTGCGGCTGGGAGAGCAGCGTGCAGCTCATGTGTCAGCCCGACTTCTTCCAGGTCAGAGGTCACGACCAAACGAATTCGCCTGGTTTGTGTTTTTTGTCTTCACCGTCATAAATCTGACCTGATATTGGTCACGGGATGATACTGTCACAGCATGCATGTAGACAGCAAATAGAACTAGCTGCCGATTAACGCACATTCATATTTTGATAACAGATGAGGTTAGATGATGTTCTTGTACTGATCAGGCGACGGTCCAGAGGACTGGGGCTTATAATGACCAGTCAAGTGAAGGTTTTCAGTAGGTAAACTTCATGAAGTACTGTTACGTTAATTATAATTACATTTTTACTTAAAGTGCAATCTGATCTATTAGTCCTAATCGAGAAAGATGGCATGCAAAATGGATGTCATTAAAGAAGATAAGATCACATTTTAAGACAAGAATTTTAGACAGGATTCACGCTGAGCAGCTTTACTTTAGCACTGATCCTGCTCTGGAGACTGTGCATCAGAACGTTATTTCTGGACAGAGGGGTTTTTGTGGCATGGAAGCAGCCAGATGATTATAGCTGTTCTGCCGTCAGGAGCTGGCTCTCTATGACCGGTCCAGGGTGCACGGCCCGCTGTTTGAGGCCCTGCAGCAGATGGTAGAGCGGCCTGAGCTGGAGCCTGAGGCGGTGCGTGGCGTGAGCCGGGCCTGCGAGTCGCTGTGTCTCTGGGTACACGCTGTCTACCAGCACGCCCGCGTGCAGCGCCACATGGCGCCACAGGAGGCGCTCCACGCTCAGCTGCGGGCCCGTCTGGCAGAATGCCAGACCCGGCTGCGTCTGCTCCGAGTGCGAGAGGAAAGCGCTCACCGGCTGCTGCGGGACACAGAGAAGCGGCTGCGGGCTGCCGAGGAGGAAGGGGAGGGGCTAAGAGAGTGGCTGCGCCAATCAGAAAGCCGGGAGCGGGAAAGTGCTGCTGTCGCCCGGTGGCTGGATCCGCATATTAAGGCCTGGAGATCTGCGGCCGAGGTGATGTCACCGCAGTGCATGTTCTCGCACTTTTACGTGCATAAATTATTTATAATATTTATAATAGTGTTTTAGGAAACATGTTCCTGAGATTATGGAACTATTCAAGCAAAATTGAACTAACTTGCCCCAAATCAGGAGGTGTTAAATCTAGACTGAATGCACTATTAGTAACAGTTGAATTTAAGTACATAAAGTCTTCTTCATGATAAAAAAAATCTGAATAAAATGCTAAAACATCATCGTCCTCTGCTTGTGTCCAGAGGACAGAGGAGGGTGGTAAGACAGCCCCAGGTGACGCTCTGATCTTAGCCGCGGCTGTTACCTACCTGGGGCCTTTGGGGCCGGACGTGCGATTCGAGCTGCTGGAGAAGTGGTGTGAGCTGTGCTGCTCAGGCTGGATCAGCCCCACCCCTGAAGATCCCAGGAGAGCGCCGCTCAGTCCTCCAGGGCCCGTCTCAGCAGACGCAGCTGGTTTCGTGCCCGTGCCAGTGGCCAGGGACGTGCTCCTCCCTCTGTCCCGAGCCGTGGGCGTAGCTCACGGGGCACATCCGAGCTCCAAGCCCTGCCTGCTGATAAAATTGCTGCTGTGGGGACACCGGGTCCATTGTGCACGACACTGGCCCCTGCTGGCAGATGTGCAGCAGCGCAACAAGCTCAGCTCGGCCGATAAGGGATGGACAGGTGACCTGCTTATCAACCTCTATGTCTCTAATAGAGGTGGGGTGGTATAATAGATTAGTATTGTTGACTGACACACCTATGGTTAAGGAAGCTTGATTCCTACCCGCTCTGTCTACTTTGTGTTGCGTGCATGATTATGTTTGTGTGTGTGGCCAGCGATGGACCCCCATCCCATCTGGGACATACACAGCCTTATACGCTGCGTTACTCCAAATAGGCTCCAAATGTCCTTGCTTGCGACCTTGCTCAGGAGTGTACAGTAGTGTAGCATACTGGTAGTACTAATATAGATATATAGATAGAAGTTTTCAGCAGTTATTTTATTGATAGTGTTTTGTCATTGCAGGGGGGTTCTTTATGAAGGACTGCAGTGCTTGGAATGGGAGGGCTTATGATTTAGTTGTTGATGCTAATGACCCCACCCTGCTGGACAAGATAAGGCAGAGTGCAGAAAAAGGTAGGGGGCTCACTATACACACCTGCCTGGGGCCTTGCAGGGCCTTTGCGGGTATTTTAAGACCCTTCTTAGTACTACAAAGGCTCATTCTGCTATATGGTGAACTGCTCCTCAGGGTCCTCTCTGTGTAAAGCAACAAGAGTGTCTCTGCTATTTTCATGAGGCATTATAGTAATATTGACCACATTTTAAATAAAACATTGAAGGCTCAATTTTACTTACCAGAAAAATGCACTTTAATAATTTAGCATGTGTAGTGCTGTATTTAAGAACAGTGAAGGTAACTAGCTCAAGTTTCAGGAAAGAATCTGTTTTTCCATAAAAATACTTTTTTTCCAGCAAAATTGCTAAATAGATGGCCTTATATAAAACTATAGGTTAAATGTCTACATGACTACACTTTCTTCAAATGGCCAAATGATTCTTTAGTTACTGAATGGTGATGCTTGTGCGTTTGCGGTCTCTGCAGGCAGTTCGGTGCTGGTGACGCATGTGGAACTGGCTCGTCCGTGTCCTGAGCTCCTGCACCTCCTGCAGCGTGCCAGCAGCAGCCGGGCCCCACCTCTGAGCTCGCTTCCTCAGACTGCCCACCCCGAGTTCCACCTGGTCCTCAGTACCCCCTTGTCTGTGCGAGCGCTACAGCATGGTGAGAATAAGTCAGATACGAGCACAAACACCGTTTCCTTTCATCGCCTGGTCCCTGACACTATCTTCTGCAGAGATCCACCCCTCGATACTGGCCAAGGTGCAGGTGATCGACTTCTCCCTGGCTGCGGCCGAGGTGCAGGACGTCCTCCTGATGGAGATCGTGCAGACCAGATGCCCTGGGCTGTGGAGGCGGCGACGTCTCTTCTTAAGAGATCAACAGGTTCTACTGGACAAACTGCAACAGGAAGAGGTCAGGAGAGGGAAGCATACTTGGAAATAATACCAGAAATGGTAGATAATATGTAGTTGGCTTCTGTAAAGATTAATATGATTAATTTATCAATTAAATATTTGATCAAGAGACCTAAAAACCCTTGGATTGGGCACGTTGAAGGCTGCCCGTATTGACTGGCTTCATTCTGTTTATTTCACAGACCTCCTTACTGCAGCACATCCTCCATCGGTCATTCAGCCCAGCGTCGCGGGACCTGCACTTCTGTCGCCCAGTGTCCACTTATCAGAATGCAGCCTCAGGCCTGCAGGCCGAGCTGGCGGAGGTGACCCAGGAGGTGGATCGCCATGATGCCATGCTCGCCGCCTTCCATGGGGCCGCCAGGCTGGCGGCGGACCTCTACCGGGCACTGCAGGAGGTTGCTCGCCTCTGCCCACTTTACCGCTTCCCGCTCGGTGACTTCCTGCAGGTGGTGAAGGAGGCCGTCGTCCTGAACGGGCACCTGGATGCAGACGGCAGAGGGCAGCTGCCAGCCGGCACCGTCATGGCGGCGATCGCGGACACGCTCGTGCGCCGCGTGCTGCGGCACTACCAGCCTCACCTCTCGCGAGACCATGTGACCCTGCTGTGGCTGCTGGTGTCTGTATCTCTTTGCCAGCACAACGAGGGCCCCTCTGAAGCTGAAAGGGTCGCCTTCCTCCACGGACTGGCAACAGAGCCCTCACCGGAGGCTAATGAGCCGAAAGCTCTGAGCTCGCCCTGTCCCACACGTGAACCGTCATGGATTCCTTTGCACGCACGCTCAGAGGTGCTCTGCCTGGAGAAGCTGCCTCCGTTCGCAGGTTTACTCTCCTCCCTGCGGGCGCATCCAGAGCAATGGCGGGAGTATCTGCGCTTCCCATCCTCCACGGTCACGGGGCCCATCCCGATCTCGGCCTTCAGCCACCTCTCCACCCTGCAGCGTGCTCTGCTCTGGAGGACCCTGCTCCCACACTGCCTGGCTGCCGTGGCGGACGACCTGGCAGCGTGCCTGCTGGGCCAGTCCGCCGAGGCCTCCTTGACCGGCGCTGCCCCAGAGATGATCTCCACCATCCTAGATAAAGCAGACGACCCGGTCATCCTCATGCTACCAGGGCAGAAGGGACAGCCATATACTCACCCGCTGCGCTGGCTGAACCAGGCTGCCCAGTGCCTGCCGGACAAAAAGGTGAGAAGGAATGATAGGATGGTTATACATTAAGAATGCAGAGCAACACACAAAAACTATAATGTTAATTAGGGTAATGTATTTTATTACTTTATGATCTGAAGAATTTCTTATTTAAAAGAATTCTAATATTTCTATTGAAGGTGAACATTCAGGTTGTTACCTTTGGAGGAAAGTGTCACAAGGAAGCTGTGCTTGCAGTACTGGATGAGGCTGTCCAGAAAGGCCATTGGCTGGTTTTTAACAATTGTCATTTACTGGACCGATGGGATGACGACGTGGTGTACAGGCTAACTCAATTAGTGTCCTGTACTGGTCAAGGTGAACTGAGGTTTCCCCTTTACCCCCTGCTCATGGTGTCAACAGATAATACTATGATACTTATGACATGATGATTGTAAAAACAAAAGAAAAAAAAACTAATATTTGTTCTTTTCAGGTAACATAACTGGTGTAAAGCAAGAAAAAAATCTGTGCCCAAGCAGAGATGGTAGTAGACTGGCACAGCCAGGCTTCAGACTGTGGTTTATCTGCCAAGCCCAGGTTCCCTTCTCCATTCCAGGTATTGCTCAGAGCAAGGACACCTAAGCAGTACAGGTCACTTATCGTCTGATTCACTCTGCTTACATGAACGAATCACTGCAATATCACATGCCAACCTACACAAAATCCACATCGCCTGAAGTTAACTTTATTTTAATTAAGCTGTGACTAACCCAGCTTTTACTTTTTTTCAAATTCGAAAGTGGCAGTGAGGATGAACGCGACATGTCTGGTGTGCAGTTCCCCGAGGGACCTGAAGGGGGTGCTAAGTTACTCACTGCAGCAGTCAGCCTCTGCCTCTACTTCTTCAGAAGCACTTCTGCAATGTTCCATCCTGCATTCAGTAATACTGCAGCATCAAACATACCTGGGTCAGGGACATCACTATAGCTGGTGAGAGGCAGTCTCTTGTGATAGCTGGGGAGCTATTCCAGCTTAACCTTAATCATCTTAATCTGATGGTTACATGCAGAACAGAACATGCATCTACGTGGCATCATTCCAAAACCAACATCTGAGCAAGCCCAAGATGTCCGAAACAGGCGATAGTTTATAGTAAAGGGTTCTTCATGGACACAGACGAATGGGATCAAACCATATCTGCTACTCAGAGAGCTTGATGCAGCTCAAACTCATATCTTGCATTATTTATGTCATACTCCTTGGCAGAATCCTGGCATCGGTTTTTTTCAGTAAGCATTATGTTCTTTGGTCTCCATCCAAGTTGCATTAATGAGAAGCTTCCATGCAGGACACAGGAGGACTTGCTTGCGTTGCTGGATGCTGAGGTCCAGATTGCAGGCCGCCTTGCTGACCCAGCTGCTGTGCTGGAGGACGTCGCAGGTGCTGAGCTTTTCCCCGGATCAGAACTGCTGAACAACTGCTGACATACACTGATGTTTTAAATCATTATCAGCACTCTAATATCCAGGCTTTTCGCTTCTGTCATTTCTGAAACATTAAATTAATTTTATAAACATGAAGGGCCGGTTTCCCGAACAAGGATTAAGACTAGTCTTGGACTAAATTGCCGTTTCAATGGAGAATCACCATTGTAACTCAAAGCTAGTCTAGGCTTAGGCTTAATCCTTGACTGGGAAACTGGCCAGAAATTTATTTTATAAAATCTTCCTACAAACTCCCCAATTGCTTAAACTCAGCCTGGTAAGATTTGCATTCACTTTCACTAACTTTTCCTCACTGTTTCCCTTAACAGCAAGTTAACCGCATTCCTGTTCCGTCCTCAGCTGCTTTAGTGTATGGAGGACAGATTGCAGACTTGGTGGATTTGGAGACTGTGCAAAGCTTGGCCAGAGTCTGTGTCAGACCGTCGCCTTCTCAGTGGGACAGTGCCTCCCTCTCTGAACTCTTCAAGATATCTGGGTGCTCTGGTAGTCACCTATGTCTCCTCTTAAAACCTCATACAGCGGACTGTGAACAATGTTTTGCTGCAGAAAAACAGCCCATTATGTTGGGAATCATGATTTAAACACTGAAATTTATGAATTTGATGTCCAGCCTCTTTATGCAGACAGTAATTCTCGAGTAACCCGGTGTCATTCCTGTAACAGCATTCCGTCATCTGTGTGCCATCACTTTTATTTCCTGGTCTCAGGTTTGGCTGAACAGCTGAATGGACTGCTGGGCCAGGTTCACGGCCTCCCCCACCACAGCGACCCCACACTGCTGGGCTCTATCACCAGGCTGGACGTGGAGCTGGTGAAAGAGCAGAGTCGCTCCCTGGACCTTCTCCTTCAGCAGCTGCCCGGCCCCTGGGACCACTTACCAAGGAGCAGGATAGAAGGGGACGACCCTCCAGTGTCTGATCCGCAGCACGTCAGGGCCAGACTGCTGACCCTGAGGGACATGCTGGACAGAAAGAGAAGCCAGAGACCTGTGGCCACCGGTGCAGTGTTCCAGCGTCCCCTGTGGCGTTTCCTTAAGCAGGAGATGGACTGTCTTACTGAGGTTGTATCATCACTACTTGCAGGTCTCACACACTCTCCCCAAAACAACGCACAGGCCTCCCCTACTCCCACTCTTTTAGGCCTGTCCTGCGTGGAAAAGCAAGCAGAGCTCCTCAGTGCCTACCTGCAGGAAGGATCCAACTGCACTTACTGCCTCTCTGCGTTCTCCAACCCCCACGGCTTCCTAGCGGCCCTGCTTAGGGAAGGAATCCGGGACAAGCATGGCGACATCAGCCAGGTCTTCCTGCACTTCCAGGTATGACCAGTCGATTGAGGTCACAGCAGTATAATTACTTGCAATATTTAACTTTTAACCGAAATGTACACCTACTCCATTCACTTGCATTCTCCAGAACATTACATCTGTAGTTACATACAGAAGCTTGAGGGGAAACAGGGTAATATACCCATTTACTGGCATTATAGCAAAAAAATGGAATACCAGTTGATGATGTACCACTTCCCATCAGCACATGTCCTGTATGACACACAGCACTACACTTCTCTCCATAACGTCAGGTGCTCAGTGCCGTAGGGCTGCCAGACTCTCCTCCTGATTCTGGGGTTTACTTATGTGGTCTGGAACTGCAAGGAGCACAGTGGGACACACAGCTGGGGGCCCTGCAGGACACTTCCTCTTCCACACGCTGGCCGTTTCCCGTCCTGTGGGTCCGACCTAAAAGCAGGGCTGTGAAGTCAAGCTGGTCTCAGGATGACCCTCCCCCCAGCGTTCTGTCTTCCCTGCCCCTGTACCACTGCCCTCTCTACCTGGAGGCGGCGTCTGCGGACACCGGAATGAGTTTGGCCGAGAAGAATATAATCGCACGGGTCCCTCTGGCAACCGAACTGGATCCAGGGCTGTGTGCAGTGAGGCGGGTAAGGCTGGTAAGCTCACTGCGACACACTGAGAGCTACACGTTGCCACAGTGGCATTAGCCCATGGGTTCCCAAACTTTTCAGCCCACAGTGTTCAAATTAACAGTGCCAGAGACTCACGACCCCGTCCCTGTCCTGATGGGCTCCCCTTCAGTAGATATTGATCACCAGTTGAGATTACAGTTAATTTTTTTTTTATAAACATACTCTGGAAATCATCTCGCCTTTGCCCATCAAAAACAGTGTACACTATATCATAAAGCTGGACCAAGATTCAGTTCTATAGGTTACTACAAGTTATTACAAGGTAAATGAAAATGACGATTCAACTCAACGTTTTAGGAACAGTTCTTATTTTTTTTGCCAAACTGGCTCAATATAAAACAATGTACATAAATAAAACCTTCCTCATATGCAAGTCTGTTTTCCTTTTTTATACAGAACATTTCACATTTGTACAACTGTATACAAATTCCATGACAAGTAATATTACAATCTGCTTAAAAAGGCACTGAGAAATGACAGCTGGTTTAGCCTCTATGACTTTTTGCGGTTGTGTTGGTCTGGAACCACAATGCCGGCATTTCCCTTAGAGCTACTAAAGTTACTAAACATTAAGAACATTTGTTATTTACAGAACCAAACGTTGATGCCAAAATGCTTCCACACTCAGCACTGCACCATCAGGATTCTCTGTTCTCCAGTGACCTGGGTTCATGGGATTTTCTTAGCTTTGCATCCGTAGAGATGCTCCTCTCAGCTTCTGCGGTACAGAGTCTCGATGCTCTGGCTGCAGTCTCTGTCTTTCCAAGCCTTCCCAATCCATCCAGTCTTGTTTCCAGACAGCGTTGCTTCTCGTCAATCATCACCGTTTCTTGTACATACACGGCTTTAGCTCCAGGCCGTTAGTTTTGCCTTTCTCTGGAGCATTCCCAGTCTTCACAAACTCAAAACTGTAAAAATATCTGTTTTCTATATCCTGGAGAAGGATAATAAACAGCAGCATTTGTTTTGAGCCAAAAAGCAAATAGAGCGGAAATGTGTATCGGCAGAGGGATATAACCATTGGCTTACCTTGGAAACCAACTTGAACCCAAGAGCAGACAGGGCACCCACAAAGCTGCGTACGTTCTCAAATCTACTGGCCACCTCTGCTATTTTCAGCACACCCCTACACAGAGACAAAGAGTGATTAAAAGGGGCAATGCCAGCCCTGAGGAGCATGGATATACATACTTTGAAAAGCAATTATGTACCTTGGATCTGCAGCTATTTAAATATCATGATGCTTAGAATAGAATACACTAATGTGTTGTGTCCAGAGAGAAGCTCTCAAAGTGGTCTGCTGATGTGGACCAAGAGGTGACGGATTTAGTTGCTAGGTTTTAGGATCTTGACATGTGCATTACTGAACATTACACTGCAAATGAATTAGCTAGCCAACCACTGATGACTTCCTACATAAACACAAGCCTCTGTGTTTATGTAGGAAGCATGACAGAATAATGGGCGAATTAGAAGTTGTTCCCAGTCTGCCCTGAACATGCCCAATCCCCTGACCCTCACCCCATCACAAGTACGCGACTGGCTTCCACCAGGAAGTCCCTGAGGTTGGTCCCCATGAGGGAGAGACAGAACACAGCAATATCCACACTGGCATTAGGAAGAGGAACCTGCAGGTAACAGGACAGAAGCAAAGTGAGTGAGACGCAGGGAAGGTCAAGCTAAAATGCGTAATAGTGACAGCAGCACCATGTGGACAAATGCAACCATATGACTAAAAAACATTTTTTAAATGCGATCTATGCACCTGAAGGTAAACTTTGCATAATTTAATAAATATACAGATCTTTAAACAATACTCTTCAACCAAAATAATTCAACACTAAAGACTAGAGGGTTTTACAAGATACAGTGAGTTTAGTAGCATGCATATTTACACAGCCAACCGGAGGAAACCGCAGTCTTGCATGTTGCATGTAATAAGTCCCAAAGGGTTTGCATAGCAGACTGAACATATAACACAAAAAAACCCAGAGCAAACTCACATTAGCCATGTCGCAAACCGTAACAAGGTCGCAGACAGGTGCCAGGTCAAAGCTGTGGACTTTGTTCCTCACGCTGCGTGCAATCTTGCAGTCCCCACACCCAAAATCGGCGACTACCAGGGTGGCTGGCCTGAAACCGAATGGGAGGTTTCTCAAAAACAGTACGTACTCACTCACTCATGCGCACTGCCTCTGTGCTCCCAACAAGCGAAGTCATAGTTTTCAACCCGGAAGTGCCTCCATAACTCACTTGTGCTTAATGTAGGCAATGACGGCATCCACCGGATTGGCAGGCCAACGCTGAACCTGTGTGGTAAAGCCACGATGGTATATGTCGAAGGCTTGGGGGTCTTGCTTAAACATGCGCCTGGCCGTGCTGCTGGTTGAGGTGTACAGCTGCTCGTTGATGTAGCGGAACCGTGCTGCTTCCAAGCGCTGCTCCATCCGGACCTTCAGGGCAGCCGAGCGGTCCGTACTGCCCTCTGTGGTCTTCCCCCTCTCCTCTTCTACCCCACTGTGACTGTCCTCCATCTCCTCCTGCACGATTCTCCCCTTGCCAACTGCCTCTCCATGCTGTAGCATCTTCTGCAGTTTTTTCTTTTGTGCACTCTGCTGCTGAACCTCAAATTTACTTTTGATCTTGGCATCTTTCTTCTCTCCTCTGTTCTGTGAGGAGTTCACCTCCCCAGACTTTGACACTCGGCATGAAGATTCACCTACTACCTGCGATTCACCTTTGATCCTGCCACGTTTATGGTTTTTTTGTTCTTTTTGGGTGGTGTCACCACCCACGGACACAGCATTTGCTTCTACTGCCCCTGCATGTTGGTTGTTCAGCTGAATATTGTGGGTATCCTGCTTTCTCTGGTTTGTTTTACTCTTCTGTGTTGGAGCACCTTCATCCTCCATTAACAAATCCGGTTTTCCACCCTTTTTTATCTGTCGATTTTCATCTGCTTTGGGGACACTCTGCAGCTTTTCATTCTGCGTGTACTTGTTTTTACACTTCCTCTTGTTCTTCATCTTGTTCTTCCACTGCTGCCGGCTTAGCCGTGTCTCCTCCTTACCTGCAGTCGGGCTCGTTTCCTTCTGGAAATCCACGCCCTCGCCTTCATTTACTGGTTTTGTCTTTTTCTTGCCCAGGGAGCCTTTTGATATGAAACAAGTTTACAAAATACAGTAAAACCCACCGTACATCATGGACCTGGTGGATCATCAGGCCTACATCTCAAAACTGGCCACTCATTTTCAAATAAACTGAGATCATTATGCAATAGATAGTTAAAATACTTACCTTCTGGTATTTTCTCCTTTTTCTTCCTTTCTGTCACTATAGTTCCAGGCACCACCTCCACCTCTTTCTGCTTGCTTTCATCTTCAGCTGGTGCTGATCTCCTGTGCTTTTTGCTCCGTTTCTTCCTCCTTTTAGCAGGCAAGGTTGCTGCTTCTGTCTCGCTACCTTCGCTGTCCTCATGAGCAGTGCCGTTGGTCCAGGTGGGAAGCGAGCCCAGGGTATGGAGTGTTCGCAGCAGGCTTCTTTTCCTGCTAATCGTGGTCTGTCCGGCAAAAACCAAAACAAATGATAAAGAAGGAGTCTAAGGTGTGAGCACATACAACCATTCATAATGCATTACAGTACTCATAATCTCAATGTAATACATCTGTAAAGTATTATTTTTGTCCAAACTGACTAATATATTTGCAGTAGATTCCTTAACTGACTGAATTTGACCAGATACTCACAAAAACAATATCCATACTAATCACTTCATTCACTCAGGGTAAACTACGAATTTACCGTAGTATTGATGTTTTCTGGCATCGGCGTGCCATGGATTACTGCTTCCGTAAGAGCTTTTGCCTCTGGACCATCGTTCCATTCAGCCTCCTCAGCGAACATGCTTTTAGTGAAATCAACGCTGCTGACACTGAAGTGCTTACAAAATAGTGGACAGGACGAATTAGGATTTGATTTGCAAATATAAATCCCATCAATCTTCATCTAAGGTCACTAGCTTTATCGTGATATAATTTCTATAACTTTATGTCTCGAATTCCCGACATTCTTTAGCCACCAAGCTAATAAATTTAACATTACTGTGCCAGTTGTTACCAGAAAACAACGCATTACAGACAACTACCTATATTTTTGGGACAACTGGTGTTACCTTGGACGTCTGCTGGAGGAGACAAGATTATACTGTATTTAACTGAAATTGTCCAAAACACGTGCTCACTGTAAAATCTATGAACTACGACAGGGTCCCCACTGCGCATGTTACCCAGAAGCACCATAGAGCAAACGGTCCATACCCAAGCGAAATACGTCATCGTTCTTGCAATGCATGACGGGACACTAAGCTTCCGATACTGGGAAACCCGATTAAGCTAAATGTCTATAGAAATGCATCACTAAATATATTTAATGAATGTATTAAAGTTGTTCTGACAACTAAAGCACGTCACCCCCGAGCATATACGAACTGTTTTACTGCTAACACTATTAACTATACTATTTATTTAAGAGTCAGCGAAGCATTTTCAAACAGTAATCTAGGGTCGTTATTATCTTAATAAATAAAAGCACATTCACTGTAGTTCCATGAAAGTGTTATTTATGTGTTGTGTTTGGTATTATTTAGAGAACACCGGTACATTCACTATGCACGTATAACGCAATTGTTTTAAAATTAGTAGCCCCGGGCTAAGGGGATGTACTTCCGAAAGGGGTCGCTGTGGTGAGCGATTCGCTCTGGCATTCCGGAGAAAGGTCTCGCCCCCACGTAGCTGAGCAGCTTTACAAAGAGCCTGTCGCTAGACCAAGGGTGTGGACAGCAGGGGACGAAGGGTGGTCGGCTTGGAATCGTCATTTTTCCGGAATCTGGATGAAACGCGTTAACCCTGATTAAAAAGGTGAGTAACTTTTTCTAAAGGGTGCTCTTTAGCTGCGTTTAAGCGGTATAGCCGACCTTTAGCTAGCCGTGTGGTTGGCGATTGCAGCGGACATTTGGCCTGTGATTAGTGGTGTAAGTACGAAAAGACCCGCTGCCGTTTACTCCGTCCCGCTAGCCTCTGAGGGACACCGTAATGTACAGAAAAAATTCTGAATTTTATCGATTTAGTGAAATGTTCTGTGTGAAATAATATATAAATATTAATATTTACACTTATTTATTGTTGGCTGCATTGCAAAAGTTTCTATGTATAATTGACTTCAATCAGCTTTCTGCTTAAAGTTTGTGGCGAGCTATCAATCTGTAGGTAACCGCTGACTGCTTTGTAGAGTTATAGTTCATTACATGTGCTAGGCGACATTTATATGGCAGAAAGAGTAGCTGCAATATTAATTGTGGCTAAGTAAATGACAGCTTTGGTACGTTTTTAACTTTGAGGTGTTTCAATGCGGTTTAGAGACCGAGGCGCGTACGTGTGGTTAGTGCGTGAGGTAGCTTTGACTTTATAGGGGGCAGGGAGAGTAAGACGCGAAAGGCTCCGGTTATTAGTTTACAGATGTACTTCTGTTGCCACAGATTTTTTTCAAAATAAAATTCCGGAAGTTGTGACTTATATAAAGCATTTGTAAGGCATCTCAACAATTTCGCTGAGTTTTTCAGTACACCTCAGTGTCTGATAAAATGAAAATGCGAGACATCAACATGTGGTAGTAACGTAACGGCATTATGAGCCATTATGAAATATGCTATTCTTTATACTTGAAATGAACATGTGTGCAGGTACGTGGCAGATGGTATCTGTCCTGCAGCGGCTCATCTCGATAAGCGTCTCGTATGTTGTTTAAGCGCTAAACATGACACTGTACTTTCAATTTGGTCATACTTTTGTTATTTTTACTTTATAATGGCCAGCATTGTTCTATTAACCTACATGTTAAGTAATACACAGACATATAAGTTCTACACTCTTTTGTCCATACATTTTTAATGGTTTAATTTTACTGAAATGTTTAGTGTAATCTATTTTAAGTGAGCATATGACATTTTCTTGCACAGTTTAGACATTTATGTTTATTCTTTTTCTACCACAGTAGTAGGATAGAATAAAAGGACCAGCGTTCAGTTTCTGTAAGCTCTAATCAGTAGCTCAGGCCAGAGGCTGTGGGAGTCTCTGTTGTGCTGTATAAGGTTGTGGCAGTGCTGTCTTGCGCAAACCTGGACTGTTTGCTCAATACGGCTTGTTCTTCCTGGGTGTGTCAGCTTTATTTTACACCTACTCAGAGCAGGACTCTGCAGGCTATAGATTGGTTTTGCCTCTGAAGACCGAAATTAGCCCAGAGTTATATATATGCACGACAGCAGGTTTTGGTATTTAAGTTAAGCGGTGTTTTGTTGCAGGTGTTATCCATGGATATTTAGAGAAAACAATTAATTTAATATGTTTTCATTATGTAATTTGAAGTTCCAGTTTTCATGCACTTCTATGTCTTTGTCTTCGTTGTCACGAATTTACATACCTGACATGTTTTTTTGACATGTTGCCAAAAGCCTGCAAATCCTGGTGCTTCTTATCTCTGCTGTTGCCTTGTGTGTTTCAGCACTGTAATGAGAGAACACCTCTGTCACGTAGCTGAGCGTCTCCGTGTCTGCGTGGCCTTGTCTGCACCCCCTTGCTCCCTGTGGACGAATGCCCTCCGGGCCCCAGTGGAATTTCACGTGCTGCGTCCCTCCCGCATCCAAACCCGACAGCCTCAGCGCTGCGCCAGCCTCTAGGGGCACGCCGTTCAGTTAGGGGATAGAAGAGGGCGCCACCATGGATGACATTTTCACCCAGTGCCGGGAGGGCAATGCTGTGGCTGTGCGCTTGTGGCTGGACAACACCGAGAATGACCTCAACCAGGGGTGAGTTTCTATGGGATGGCAAGCGGGGGAAGGTTGCTTCAGTGTGTTTGAACCCTGCTTTGCCTTGGTCTGCTGAGAAGAGGATGGAGACCTGCTTTTGGTGCACTTAGGAGCCGAACTGAAAAGTGCCAAGGAATCACAAATGTGGTACAGCTATATTACGGAAATATGACTGTTTAAAAGAAATGGATAATATACTTGGAAAATAAGGCTTGTTTTGAATGTCAATCAAGTGATGAAATAGTTAATAAATGGCTATGATGGACATATCCAGTTGCATCTTCCTAAGGGCCTGTTCGGACATTGGTACATGTTTAAGATTTTTAAGCTGGTCTTGGGTGAACTTCTGCTGCATTACATCACGTTCTTTATAAATGGGTCAATCTGTGGTGAAGCGAAGAGCTGTGACTATTTTGGTGCATTTAACTTTTCTAGTTTGGTTCATTGGGAAGACAGACAATTTTTCTTTTTTTTGTTGTCTTGGAAAGTACCCTTGAGTTGGCCTGTAGTATACCTGTTCTCAGTTGCCTTAGAATCATGAAACAGCCTAAGTTCCTAAGCTGATGATATAGTAGTAAACTCTAGCACTGCAAGGCTATTTGTGTTCAAAGTTAACAGCTCAAACGTGATCAGAACCTTTATTTATTACTGAAGGTTGAATGTACATCTGTATATTTCTGAAAGGGCCCACATTCTCCCATATGCATTTTGTGCAGCTGTGAGAAAACTAATATAGGTCATTTATACATTTGGGGCTGTTCATTGCCCAGCTAGCTGGGAGCTGTTGGCTTGTGTAACATCCTTGTATAATTGGTTCCAGACCAGGTTGGTAGAGGCTGAGAGTCCCATGGAGAGGTATTTTGTTTTTACAGGTTTCTTTTTATGCTGTGCTCCATTTTCTTTACAATAGGGTGTCACTTACACAGCTGATAGACTCACGAGATGATAAAAGAAAGCTTTAAGCGCATTCGCCCTGGTTAACCATATATAAGCACTGTCTCAACTAGTACATGAATGCATGTCTGAAATAAAATGGCTGGAATGTGGTTTGTGCTTTCTCATGAGAGTTATAGGATCTGGTCTCTGGTATCAGATGGCCAGTGCCATCTTGTGGGAGGCTGAGGACCTCGGGTTTAGACAAACAGGCTCTCTGGGCCTCCACTGCCGCAAGCAAATGACAGAAGCAGTATCCGCTCTGGCCTCCTGTCGCGCCTCTGGGTAACTCGACACGCAAAAGCAGGGAGGCCGGCGGTCGGCGGAGAGGAAGTTGCCTAGCGTAGCCGCTAAATCCGGCCAAGCCCTACTAAAAAGGGTGTTGGAAGTCAAGTCTCCAAATTAGTGGTGGTCACGTGGAAGGCAGTTAAAGTTGTGCTTTTTTAAAAATCTGCCCTTAAATTGCTTCTGCCCTTTTAACATTATATTAAATATGATTCTGAAAGGCCAGTGTGTTCTTATGTAGTAAATGGCTTTCAGTGTTATATACTATAAACGTATGCACAGTGTCCAGTAGTGAAAAGGATGTGGTGGGAGGGGTGTTTTCCCCTTTCCTGTACAGAGAATTGTCCTACCCATCCCCACTCCTTTCCTAAAAGGGAAAAAAAGTTTAAAATTTGATATTACTGCTTCTGGTGTAGTAATATTGTGTATGGTGCATGCATTTTTGGATTGCGTGTGAAAATCTGTTCCTTTGGTATGTGTGTGCATGGGCATTCTTCAAAACGTATTCCATTAGCTGATTGCTCTGCTTCATTTTTTTTTCTATTCAGCAAGGAACACCCCTCTGAGCCTCTTGGAGCTCTTCTTTTAATAGTGATTGCTTTTATGGATCTATTTCTTTGAGGGGGGGTTGCTCATGTGCTCATGCTGAGATTGATTGTCAACTTGCATGGTTGAAAAGGTGATAGTGAGATCTAGGAAGGCTCAAGATTTCCATGCATGATGCTAAACAGTGTATTCTTGGTCATTGTCAATGTCAAATAACCACAACCAAAAGGAGGAAAAAACGATGACTGTAAAAGACAGAGAGAGATGTCGTTTTTCTTGTGAACGAAAGCGAAACATTTTTCTCCACTTGATTCTGACTTCCTCTTGCCCAGCACTTGATACTTGATAGCATGTTTCCTTTTGGCCTTGCGTGCATGACGGAATGACTCCCATTTCCCACAGATAAAGTTCAAGAATGTCTTTTGATCTGTTTATTCCCTGCTGGTCTTCAGCATAAATAATCACAGGAATGTATGTGGTGGGTGTGTTGCATCCATGCTTGTAAAGATACATATGTACAACTAAATATAGAAATTTGATCATCTTGAAGTGAAACTGCTCCTCTCCATAATGGGGAATTCAACTCTGAAATACTTGAAAAATGCTCCCCATTATCAAAGAAATTTTACCTTCCATTTAACCCGGGGAACAATCTGAGTTTCTTCTAAAATAAACTTTCCTATTCATGTTAGACCTTTTTCCAGTTTCACAGTGTGCAAGGTGTGTCATGGCTAATAAAATGAGAACCTCACCTTCTGGGGGAAAAAAAACAAAGTAAAGCTCCTGGCTTCAAACTGGTATTGGCAACTGCTGCACACCTGGAGACGAAAGACGGTCGAGGTTAGGGGTAAAACACTTACTGACTTCATGGTAAATCACTGTAAAATTCCTGAAGGTTAGTAGTATTACTGTTTCAAATTGTAGTTAACATTCAAAGTGCAGCGATCAACCACGATTTTAAGTACTCGCATTAAACGCTATCCAGCATCAACCAATTAGCAAGAGTCTCCCGGATGTATATGCGCAAGCGCATCATGCAAGGCGGGTTTACTTCATGTCAGTGACATCATGGTGGAAGGCGGTTATAGTGATTTTCCAGTCTGATAAGAGGATTCAGTCTGATGTGTGGTTGTATTTTGGTTTTTAATCTTCATGACCACCACACACTACTATATTTTGAATGCAAGGTAATTTAACCTGACTTAATGCATGATGTTGGAACTTCGGAATAGGGTGAAAAATGTCGTGGTTTTTAAAAAAATTATTTTATATATTTTTTTTGACTTGGTAATGGCTTGTCAGTAATGTAAACTGAAGCTTTCAGTATTACCTCCTCTTGTAAGTACACTACATGTCAGTTGTGTAGTGGAGCTTGAGCCTCAAAGCTAGCTGAATGCCCATTTGCTAGTGATGGCCAAAATGATGTCCCTTGAACCATTTGCGGTATTTTTTTGACCCCACTAGATGGTGCTCTTAATTTTCTTTCGGGAATGCTTGTCACCGTTTTCACCCCTAATGAGTGACAGTGTACACAAGGCAGTGTCAGTCACAGCACATAATCTTAGTGTCCAACAGCCTGGAGTGCTGCAAATAGCCATAACTTGTCACAGCGACATGCTGGGCTTCTCTTCTGGTTGCTACCCTTTGCCGGTCCTGTCGGTGTTGAGGAGAACATAGGAACATAAGAAATTTACAAACAAGAGGAGGCCATTCGGCCCATCAAGCTCGTTTGGGGAGAACTTAACTAATAGCTCAGAGTTGTTAGAATCTTATCTAGCCCTGATTTAAAGGAACCCAGGGTTTTAGCTTCTACTACACTAGCAGGAAGACTATTCCATACTCTAACTACACGCTGTGTAAGAAGTGCTTCCTCAAATTTGTTTTAAAATGTTCTCCCGCTAATTTCCACTTATGGAAAAAAAGACATAATGATATGAAAAAGTTCATTGTGTATATTGGGCCTTGGAGGGCCCATTGACAGGTTTTTTTTTTTTGTGTGTGTGTGCACATTTAGTGTGCACAGGCTGGCAAAATACTGTATAGCGCTCACGAGATCCCTGAAACTCACATGCAGTTTACGTTTTTATTCTCCCAATTTTGTATATCGAACTCTCAAATTAAGTTGTGCTCATGTTTTGGTTATTGGTGTTCTTCCCCAAAGAAAATGTGTGCAAAGCTAGAAACCAGAGTCTTGGGACTCTGATCAAGCCATCTGCATATAGTTTTGAAGCGTGAAAATACTAGTTGTAGATATTTTTATTGAATTAATGTAGGGCTGTGCAATATGGACAAAATAATCATATTGCGATTTTTTTGAACGAATATTGCGATTGCGATTTTATTTGCG
>JAODLC010000040.1:16669342-16679589 GCA_026781145.1 Hippopotamyrus pictus | reverse complement strand
ATCGGTTAAGGATTAATGTTCGGTTAACGAACGGCGGTTGTCGGTTGGGAAAATTAACCGAAATGAGCATCCCTAGCGATATATCAATATTATATCACACATGCACAATAATCGCCAGGGCTTCAGATGACAGACGAAGCATTTGGCCGGACGCCAGCTTTTTGGTGCTATACGGACATAAATTTACGCCCATAATTTGGTAAGAGGATTAGTAGTATGGCTTCAATTAGTGGAGCACTCCACATAATACTGGTTTGGTATACTACGGTTTGGTATAATACGGTTTGGTATACCTCAGTGCAATATGCACTGAAGTCGCGGTGAAGAGCAGCCACAACATCTTTTAAAAGAGGAGTTCTTGTGGATAAACAAGGTAAAAAGACGTTGGCGGTGTGGTGGTACTTTTTGCAGTTCAAAGTCTGACATTTATTAAACCATAAGGATATGCCGTATTTATACTAATAATGACTTTTGGACGTCATACAAAGCCTCATTAATATTTTAGCAATACTACTAAACTGCTTAAATTGTGGGCATAAATAAATGTCCATATTTCACCGAAAAGCTGGCGCATGGCCAAATGTTGCGCCTGTCATCTGAAGCCCTAGTAATTATTGCACATGCACAATATCGATATATCGCCCAGCGCCATCTCCAAGCAAGTCATAGTTTGGCTTATGCAGCCCTCTTGTTTGCTCTAATGTGCCATTGGTGTTATTAACAGCAGCAAAATCTAACGCTCTCAGCCAAATAGCCTGATCGAGTGGCTGATCTATTCTGAAATTGTACAGTTAAAATTTAGTTATGTTTGTATAAAACATTGAATAAATTTACATAGTTTATTGGTGATTTCATGTACATCAGTTTTCACTTCTTAACAACTGTATAAAGTAATGTTTTTTATACAAATCAACTCGGGTGAAACAATGTAAAAATGTACGTCTTCAGGGTTGGCAGCTGTCACACATCTGGTATGACACCCTTTCATACTCTCTCTCAGGCAGGAAACCCTATGGCTTAACTGAAGGCAGACGACACTGACTTATGCTGCTGGATTGTGCCAACAACACGACCTCTGCTATGCCCCAAGCTGCTTTTGTGTACTGGCCCCTTTCTGGTCAAAGCTCGGGGTGGGGTGGGGGGGGGGACGGGTGTTGGGCATGCGCATAGCACCTAGGCCAGTTTGAGTCCGATTGAACATATACAGGCAGGACTAAATCCATTCACAATTGCATTATCTGGGTGTCTTAGTCTGACTTCGAGAAATTCGATTTAGTACAATTTCAGTCCGACTAATGTTCACATGTACTGTAAAATTCCGGTTTTAGTCGGGCTAACACGATAATTCAATTTTTCTTAGTGTGCATGTAAATGTAGTGACCGAGTACCAAAATATACCACAAATATGACTATTATGAGTTTTACAGCTTTTTTTGGGGTGACAGTTACACTGTGTAGTCAGTGAGGATTACTGACTGTGGCCCATTAAAAAAAAATGAAAGGTGTGATACTGTTCCTGTATAACTCATAGTATTTGCACACTTCAGTCTAGCTTCTGGCTTTGTGGGCATCTGAGGACAACTTAATTTGAGAGCTTTAAGTAACATTGAGAGCATGGGGATAACAATGGTGTGCACCTTTTAGGGGTTTTGTGAGCTCGATTTGGTATTTTGTGTGCATGTTGTACTCATGCGAACAATTTAGTTTATCATACCGGTTTCGGAAGATGGATGGATGGAGTACGAACAAAATTACAAAAATAAGCTTGTTTTTGACGTCTGTGGCCCCTCCAGTGCTCTGTACTGTCACTCTCTGTAAGATTTTATTTGAGACTTTGCAGTATAAGAAACTCTTGGACTATTCCAGTTATGCAATCATCTGATGTATTGGCTCTGAAACCTCCAGCATTACGTTGTGCTCACAGTGTTTGCTTGGCCAGGAACTGGATGTGAAGTCTATTAAGTTAGCATTGGGGAGGGGAGGGAGGTTGGAAAAGACTCCCTTATTTGGTGAGGAAGGTTGATCGCAGATCTGGGAATGCTGTTTAATAATGGGCACGGCAAGCTGGGGCCCTGCTCTACTCCCTGGGGCCAGTGTTTGCTCGACCAGACCAGGCAGCTGAATACCCTGCCTAAAGAGTATGGACCAGACCTGGGACGGGGTGAGGCCTCCGTTTGTGGTCATGGGGGGGGATATTGCATTCCTTTCTCTTCTGCTTTATATCATCATGTAATCAAGCATTTCCTTTAAACTTTTCTCATTGGCTTCTGTACTGGAAATGACATAAAGGACTGCCTAATTTGTACAAAACAGGAGGAATTTTGTATAGTCACTTTTCCAGTACCTGGAGATGACTTTTATTATTTTTTAAATAGTATGAAATCCTGACTAAAATATATGAACAGTGTGTTGTGTCCATGAGCATCTCTTCACATTTGTTTTGACACAAAGCTGAAGGGGAATTCTCCTGTACTTTTAAATAGGTTTGGGGTGATATATGTATATTAGTGGGTTTGGGGTCTATGCCTGTCTACTAAAGGTTGTGGGTTTAAATACTCTGGCCTGCAGAATAATTATCTCACTGCCTGGAAAGGTCCCTAAAGCTTGCTTGGTGGGTTGGTATTGGATGCTGGGTGGCCTTGCACTCTCACCCCAGAACTTATACAGTTGCACAAATAACAAACTCTGTGAAATTACCCCTATTACATATGGTGCAGCTGTCAGGTTTGAAAGACTGTGGGATCAGGTCATTTATACAGGCTGGCCTATGTGTTTTACTTGCGGGTGAGGTTCCACCAGAATGTATCCTGCATGTAATACTCCTTTGAATGTTAAACACCTTTTATTGTATTGTCCTTTTTTAATTTCCTTTTTAGTGAAGTCAAGCCAGAGGCTTTTTTAAAACCGAAAACTAATCTTCAACATCTTATTTAGATTGTTTTGCCTGTTAGTAACTATTTCTAATCATTTATTATGTTTTAACCTTTTTATTCCATTAGTCTGTTTTATTGTCCATTTGCTCACCATGAATATAGCCTTGGTTGCTGGCATGGTGTTAAGCGTAAAGATAACTAACTATCCCCAGAACTTAAACCTGTATATTTCTCTCTCTTACCCGGAGAGATGTAAAAATCGTGCATATGGGGATGAATCAAGTACATGTATTCTGTTTAAGAAACAAGTAGAGATCTAATGGTACACAGAATTCACAGTTCGGTGTGAACTGCAGTTCTGGGTTCGCAGTTTGGTACAATTTTGGCACAGCAGGGAAAAATAATTTATTTTGAAATTTGTTGTTGAAGATGCGAAGACAGTATCAGTTGTAAACCAAAGGCAATGCATCTGTCGATGTGTCCATAAAAAAACAGATGCTTATTTTCATATTGTAACCATAATTACGTAAAATAAATAAATAAAACCAAAAAAACATAACATCTTAACAATCATAATGAAGTAAATCCCATGTTTTCTACTACAAAGTATGATCATACTGTAGCAATAAACACCCTATAGCGTAGTTTTTGTTCAGCCCGGTCTGAATTTCCTGACAAAAGCGCCTTAGATGCCACAGGGAGACTTAGTATCAGAGGCGGTTTCCGCCTTGCTCCTGTTAAACAGGCCCTCGGATGATAATCTCAAACGAATTAGCATGTTGGATGTTTCCATAAACATAGCCAACAGTCAGTCTTGGTCTTATCTACTATTCTCTCTCTCTCTCTGCTGGTATTGTATATTATTGGGAAATCAAAATGTTCCTAAACCACTGATTATGACCGAATGTAACCAGCATTGGCCGTAACAAATGAGCACAATTATTCACAATTAGCATAATGTTTTCCATGTTGAACATCTGCTTGTGATTTAGGTTCATTCATTTCATTGTGCGCCAAACTGAAAATGATGTACCGAATGGTACATGCACTGTAACAGACCTAAAACACGTGAACGCTGTGTGTATCTTCAAGATGAATGTGTGTGATTGGAAGAAAGGGTGGCACTTTGATCTTCACTGTTTGGTTATAATTGGCTGCCCACTGGTCTGTTTACTGGCGGGTATCTGTGGCTGTTCTGTAATCACACCTCAGCTGATGCTTCTCTGCTATTGGTCAGTGTATGGCCATCTGGTCTAGGCCTGGCGTAATGCCGCTGTGATAAACAAGGTGTCGACAAGTGACTGTCGCCTGAGCCGTTCTCGGCCGTCTGGTGCTAAGAGCCCAGTAGCAGGTGCTCCACCCTGAAATAGCCAGGCTAGGTATTTGTAAGGTGTATGTCTGTGTTTTTTTTTTTTTTTTTTTTTTTTTTTTTTTTTTTTTTATTGCAGTACTATATACACATATTTTTACAAGTACATCTTAGGACCCAGTTCACTGTGACGATACAGGGAGTAAGGAGAAAAAAAAGATCAGGAAAGGAGTGCATTTGTGTGTTAGGCTGACAGGCAGCGGACCACACCTGCCTGTTGAGGGCACCTTTGTATACTCCAGTTTTGTAAACTCTCACATGTGGTTTTTATGGATTCTGGCAGATCCGATAACAACAGTAGCACCATTTCGTAGGGGTGTAGCAATGCACCATGGCATATTTTACAATTGAGAAATATGACTATGCACATTTTAGGAGTGTAATGATGCACCGAGAATTTACTATTGTTAGCTCCCTGTGTTGTGTTGTGTTGTGTTGTAGGCATAGTCTGTTTTATTTTGAGATTTTATTTTTGCATTTTGCACTGGAGTCTGCAGAATAAAAGAAATGGTTGGGAAAGCAGATTTTATTTTGCACATGCACATGCAGAATTAGAATTGTGACTTAGTTAATTTTCAGTCTTATTTTATTGAATATATTGTTAGTGCATTGAATCTGCAGCCCTGAATCATCTTTTGAATTGAATCGTGAGTAGGCTATCATTACACCCTTACCACCTTGCTTCTTTCCAGACACTGGTTGTGTGTTGGGAGGGACATTTTTTCAGTGAGGGTGGGCTGGGTGACTGCCTGCCATTTCCATGTGTGGTGTGCAGTCATTATTCCCAGAAACTCTGATGGAGCGCATTAGCCTGTTTGTTTGGACAGGGTGCTTCGTGGTGCTGCTATAGCGGCTGTGAACGCTCCAAAGGAATAAATTACGCTGATTTTTCCCTGCCTTCTTTCCAGACCCCATTATCTGAGCAAGTACAGCTGTGTTGCAGAGGCCATAACCCAGGTGTGCAAAATATTGAGGATCATTTTAGGACAAAAGTGTGGTTGAGGCATGAGTTGTGGCTGACACTCCTGGGCAGAGCTTGTGTGATGTAACGGGCATGCCCTCGACTGGCAGCAGGGAGGCTGTGTGTGTGTGTGTGTGTGTGTGTGTGTGTGTGTGTGTGTAAATCATTGGTGATGACTCCTCTCAGAAGTGTCATAGGCAGAGCTGGGAGAGTGCGGGAGAGACGTTGGGTGTTGATTGATGGCATCGGCAGCTGTGGAGGCACATACAAGAGAGGGAGTATTCCCAGCCCTTATAAGGCCTGCCTGTTGCAGAGGCCTGTCTGACTCCCTCCCTGCCGTTTCACTCCCCTCGTCCACTACAGCAGTCTTCATCTCACTCGCTCAGCCCGCTGTGTTTTGAAGCGCGATCCAGCTACCGAGCGGTCCAGCCGCCAGCTACAACCTGACCTTTGACAGAAGCCATGCTCCTGTCATGATCTTTCATATGCCTTCCTGTCTTTAAAACGGTTTTCAAATAGCACTGTGATAATGTAATGGGTGTTGAAATTCCCTTACAGTCTGTTTTACAAGTCGTACTGCATTGATCGCTATTTTCCAGTACAGTACCAAATGTGACCGGCTGGTAACATTCTGGTAAACTTCAGAATTCTGGTACGCATTAGAATTCCAAATAGCTTCTCTAAAAGGCACATTTCGGTAATATATGTATGTAGCTGTCATTTGTTCTGAAAGTTTCACCAATACCAAGTTGAAATAATTAGTGACACCTAATACAACACTGAAAGTTGCAACGCGTTCTGCTGTCTGAACACTGCATGCTTAATTCTTAGTCTACCATAACAGGTGTGTATTTAAAAACATCATGGTTACTGCAGGTAACCTTACAGTAAAAAATGTTACTTCCTCCAAATTTCATTGTATAATTTAATGTAACTGCATATATATCCTAATGCAGTACTCTTCTCAAGTTCTCATGCTATAGTACCCTGTCCGGTGCTTGGGATACAGCTTTATTAGAAATGTAATTTTAGCGTGTTAGAGTGAATGTCGGTGTCGTCATTGTGTAAGTGAAACTTGCAATATTGTGATATTCTGCAACTCAGCCTGGCCTCTTCCAGTAGCACTGGATTTATTTTGCGAAAATTATGTTTGAGTAATCTTAACGTGGTGGTGGTGTTGTGGGCTTATCTGTTTTTTTTTTGTTTGTACTCAGTATAGTTCTGTTGTGCAAGTTTTTTTAGGGAATTATACATATGGTTGGTCCAGAGAAACTGGGAACTTTTGGAGTGAAAAGTAAGTTAACTTGCCTGCAAATTAAAGTAAACCACCTGCAGGAAAGAAATCAATTCTTGGATACATTACAAGATTCATTTTGAAGTGTACATTTTACAAATACTGTGTACCTTCTGAAGTGTGCATTCTCTTTTGGGTCTTATTTGGAAAGAGGACCTGAAACAGCTTCAATAAAGCACCTGCTTTTTTTTCTTTGAATTTCTGTATAATTCAACAGGAGACTGGAAACCTTGATGCCAGTTAAGTATTCATCAGTCTTTCACATTTTAAATGATATTTCTTAGGCTTGAAGTTTAGCAGGAATGTATTTTGTATGTCTTGGCTTGCAGTGAGAAAGGAGTGTTAGTATTTTACCAGAGCAAACATGCTCTTATCAGCACTCAGATGCAGGCTGCCTGACTTTGGGCGCGCAGCATTCCTTCATGGGGAAACGCGCTTGTGACGCTTCCTGCTCTTTGTCCAACCCCCCCCCCCCAGAGATGATCATGGCTTCAGCCCCCTGCACTGGGCGTGCCGTGAGGGCCGCTCCAACGTGGTGGACATGCTCATCATGCGGGGGGCCCGCATCAACGTCATGAACCGCGGTGACGACACGCCCCTGCACCTGGCCGCCAGCCACGGGCACCGCGACATCGTCACCAAGGTGGGGAGCCAGTGACACAGCCAGTGAGGTGGCAGATGAAGGGGACTTTTTCTGCTCCCTTCCCACATTGAACAGTAGTGTTTGTTCAGAGTTTAAATATGTTCTGGTCCCTTTTCGCCTGTCTAACTCAGTTGCTGCAGTTGATCACCTGTCATGTGCTGCTGCTATGCTGAGTTAAAGATCATGTTGCTCTGCTTGTTGGAGTGTTTTTTTCCCCCATTTTTGACTGTAAACTAAATGTGCCATTGGCCTGACTCAGACCCGTTTACTGTATGTGGTCATGGTTGTCCTCCGTCTCCCAGCTAATCCAGTGCAAAGCAGATACCAATGCAGCCAACGAGCATGGCAACACCCCACTGCACTACGCCTGCTTCTGGGGACAGGACATGGTGGCTGAGGTCAGTTCTCCCTCTAGTGGTCTCTTCTTGAAATACACCTTACAAGTTGTTTGAAAATATCACCCAAGCACTTTAATATCTTTACATACAAGGCGGCATTAAAAAAAAAAAAACTGGGATCTAAACATTTCGTCTGTAACATATCATGCTCTTTCAGGATTTGGTGGCTAACGGTGCCCAAGTGAGTATATGTAATAAATATGGAGAGACACCTTTGGACAAGGCTAAGCCCCACCTTCAGGACATTCTGAAAGGTATGCAGCCTAGTGTCTTAGTCATCCCACTGCCTCCACTCACTGGTTCATCCTCTCATGGCTCTGTGTCTAAGTGTCACCTTTACATTCTCTCCTTTGTTACTTTGTAACGCCTCTCTTTGCTGCCCCCTACAGAACGTGCAGAGAAGCTTGGACAAAACTTGAATAAGATCCCCTATAAGGACACCTTCTGGAAAGGCACCACTCGAACCCGGCCCCGTACGTCGCATTTTAGGATACTGTATTTGCGGGAATTTGCGTTTTGCATTCCTGTTTTACTTATTTATTTTGAAAGATCTTTGTCATTTTATGAGCAGTCACATGCAACAATGTAGTTGATATTGTGTGATTACCACCCCCTTCACATAGTGTTCCTTTACTTACTTTTTCATTGTAATGGGAATCTTTGTAATCATTCACTGATGTGACTATTATCTTTGCACAGGTAATGGCACTCTGAACAAACATGCTGGGATTGACTTCAAACAGCTGTCCCTTCTGACCAAGATTAATGAGAATCACTCTGGAGAGGTGGTCATCTTTAGTAGAAATTCAGTCATTGTCTTTTTATTGTCTAATTGGAGAACAGTGCTAGCATTTTTCATGTTTAAAGCTTAATTTGTTATTTCTCTGTTTACCTTCAGCTGTGGCATGGGCGTTGGCAAGGAAATGAGATTGTGGTTAAGGTGCTTAAGGTTCGAGACTGGACCACCAGGAAGAGCCGTGACTTTAATGAAGAATATCCAAAACTGAGGTTTGCAGAGCTGTTAAACTTTGTGTACTTCTTCACCAAAGGGTTCGTTTAAATGGTCTTCCATGTGTATCGGTTGGAATGTGTGTTTGTGTCCCATCTTGCCTACGGCTCATTCTCCATGGTCTGTGTACTTTTGTGTGTGTTCTTTTGAGCCTTTCTGTCTTGTCTCCCATCCTCTCTGTGTACCATCCCTGTCCTGCCCCCACCTCCAGGATATTCTCCCATCCAAACGTGCTGCCCATGCTGGGGGCATGTCAGTCGCCTCCTGCCCCCCACCCCATTATCATCACACACTGGATGCCCTATGGCTCGCTCTACAATGTGCTTCACGAGGGCACCAGTGAGTACCTCTGCTTGATTACTTTTATCTGTCTTATCAGTAGAAGTCATTCACTTTTTGTATAAACACACCTTTAAGGGGAGTCTAGGACAGTTGATGACTTGATTGGCTGATAACATTAAGCGCTGTTTAATAATTTAACCATTAGTGTGAATTTACTGAAAAATGTTTATTGGTATAATAGATGACCCCCATGGCATTTGCAGCCATCTGATTACATAGATGTTTAATCTCCTGCTGTTCTTGCTGCGCGTCAGACGTTGGCTTGTCGCTTTGAGGTCTCCTTGCACAGCCGACCTCGGGCTTGTCTCTCGGCAGACTTTGTGGTGGATCAGATGCAGGCTGTCAAGTTCGCGCTGGACATCGCGTGTGGGATGGCCTTCCTGCACACGCTGGAGCCCATGATCCCTCGCCACTATCTCAACAGCAAGGGCGTCATGGTGAGCCACTCATCCTTCCCACACGAGCACTGGTCGGTCAGTCAGTCCGTCACATCTTGTAGGCGTGTGGGTGATTCCTATATTCTCCCACATATCCCTCTTTAGCCTTTGCCTTGGTACGCTATTCCTTGGTGCTTAGCGGTTCTGTACCAGATAAAGAATCTCTACTGTATACTGTTGTCTTATTCAGATATAATGCTTTTTATTTATGTTTCAGACCTGTCTGTTGGAGTGTGTGTGTGTGTGTGTGTGTGTGTGTGTTTTAATTAAAATAACCCGATTGCAGTCATGCCTGTGAGATCTGTGGTCTATAGTAGTGGTCAGTCTCAGTACATAGAGGAAGTGTCAGATAAACATGGAGGAGTGTAAGTGACAGTTGGCACAGTATGGTGCTCAGTTATGTCCATACTGTTTGTGGATTCATGAGTTTGCTTGTGCTTGATGGGCTGAATTTCCTTGCTGTGACTGACAGATTGATGAGGACATGACAGCCAGGATAAGCATGGCAGACGTGAAGTTCTCCTTCCAGTGTCCGGGCAGAATGTACTCGCCTGCTTGGATGGCACCTGAAGGTACACTGTCTCCAAATCTTCACATGTGCTGTCATGTCCTGTTTTATTCAACTTGAAGCACAACCTAGGATATTTTGGGGATTATACTTATCCCATTCTGAACCATATATGCTCAGATGTGCAGGAAATGATTAGAGCCAGTTGTCATATTCTGTGTTATACTGTTGTGTGTGTGTGTGTGTGTGTGTGTGTGTGTACAGTACTGTACAAAAGTCTTAGGCAGTCCAAAGAAATGCTTAAAGCTGTTTATCTGGGTAGCAAGTGTACTATGGCTTAGAACAAAAAACACAATTTAACATTAGAACATGTGCAAACTAAGAGTAACACAATAAAAACTAGTAATAATTTC
>JAODLC010000040.1:16650260-16665306 GCA_026781145.1 Hippopotamyrus pictus | reverse complement strand
ACACACACACACACACACACACACACACACACACACACACACACACACACACACACACACACACACACACACGTATACACACACACACACACACACGTATACACACACACACACACACACACACACGTATATACACACACACACACGCGCACACACACACAGCCTTGCAGAAGAAGCCAGAGGAGATCAACCGGCGCTCTGCGGACATGTGGAGCTTTGCAGTGCTGCTGTGGGAGCTGGTGACTCGGGAGGTGCCCTTTGCTGATCTCTCCAACATGGAGATTGGGATGAAGGTGGGTGGGTGGGTGAGGCATGCCTAAGCTCGGCCTCATATTCAAAAAAGCCCCACAGCCACTCAAACTACCAGTTCAATTCCATAAGTTCACCAATTCCCAAATGTCTTATTTCCCTGTGTCACTTTACAGTTAAGGCATTTATTATGATGAAAAAGACCCCCCCCCTTATGCCTGTCCCCCTGTGCCTACAGGTCGCTCTGGAGGGCCTCCGACCCACAATCCCGCCTGGAATCTCGCCCCACATCTGCAAACTCATGAGGATCTGTATGAATGAGGACCCAGCTAAGAGGCCCAAATTTGACATGATCGTGCCCATCCTGGAGAAAATGCAGGACAAGTAACCTGCCCCCCATCCTCCCTCACCCCCCAGTGCCCCAGTGGACATGTCGCACACCAGTATTGCCTTAAGCATCTCCTCTCACCTCTTATTCTGCTATCGACACCACTATCTATTGTAAGCTTCTGAAAATGGCAACTCTGTCTCATGCTAACAGTATATATATATTTTTTAACTTTTTGTTTTACTTGCCAATCCTTAGCCCTTCTTAGTGGGCATTGAGAAGAGCTTCTATTTACAGTAAGGTTTTAATCATGTGGACTTTTTAAAGTTTTATGCCTTGCTGTTTGACTGAATGGAGGCTTTGAGACTGCGACTTTTTGCCTATTCCCTGATGGTCATCCTCCTCTGAAAGCATAAGGGACATTTTAGGGCTCATGAGCTGAAACTCAGATACTGTAAAGAAACTTTTATTACTGTTAAAATGAGCTGATACATGAGTACATTGCCTTATGGGTGACTAAGCTTTGGGGCCTCTTGTTTGTCTCACAGAGATACTCAAGTTGGTTTTCATCATGTGCCCTACCTCCAACTTTCAGGAAGTGACTTTTTTTTTTTTTAAAAGGTATTCTTTAGAGGGTGATGTATTCAGTACTAGATCACTGTAACTTCCTGTTTGCATTCTGAAGCTGTATGGCTCCTCTTTGGCCACAAGGGTTGTGTGTATCTTTGGGCTGTCAGAACTGTCTGAAATTAAATGATTCTCCTTCCTAAACCTTACAGACTGTACCGTATCTGCTATCCTGCACTCTCGTGTAATATTTCAAGGTTTTATTTTATATAAGTTCAGGAGAGTAATCCAAAATCATTCTGCAGATGCAAGGGTTCATGAAGAATATTGAATGGGAATGTGGGCCTGAGACAGCAAAATTTCTTTGTTTCTTTGGTATCCTTATTTGTTTCTGTTGTCCAGTGTTTTATGCGGTTGTACACTGTCACAGCAGCTTCTTGTCCTAAAAGGTCAAAAACCAAAACAAAGCATGTCTTGTATGTAATTTATATATAACATTAAAAAGAGACATTACATTGTTTTGTTTATTGCATAATTTTTAGATGCTGCATACATGCACTGTGTTGACGTCTCTCTCTCACTGTTTGAGTCTCTGTGTACTGTTAACTTACTCCTGACTGAAACGTGAACCCCTGTGGCACTGACTATTGCAAATACGCCTAACTGCAAACATTTCTGCCAGCCTGTGCCGCGTGTAGGTTTCTTCAGATTAAATGTGTGCACTGCAGCTCAGAATATGGTTTTATTATAAAGTTGGCCCAGTGCTTAGCAGCGTAGCCTCACGCCTTGGGGGCTCCGGGTTTTATGTTGGCCCTTGGCTACTTGTGAGCAGAATCTGCATGTTCTGACACGTGTTTCTGGGGGTTTCCTCTGCATGTTCTGACACGTGTTTTGGGGGTTTCCTCTGCATGCTCTGTGATGGGCTCCATACACACCATGACCTTAATTTGGACCAGTGGCAGGAAAGACTATACTATAAACAGTTACTATACTATAAACTATACTATATACAGTTATGCATGATAACTGTAGTAATAAAGTAATAATACCATAAATGAAGATCTTCGGTAATTTTGCCAGATATGTTTGTGTTGCTAAACTAAATGTAACTGGTCTTAATATTGCCAAACAATATTTTGTACTGGCCCAAAAATTGCTCTTAATTATCGGAACAAGTTAAAAATAATCAAAGAATCTCATTTTGTGGGTTTCCTTTTATAAAGACCTGAATATAGAAAAATTCAGCTTTTCTTACGAGCACTGTGGTTCTAAGGGATGATTCACTAGGAACCAGAGGCGGACATTTCAGGTCCAGAAAGTAAAAATCCATGATTTTGTTTCAATCAACCAGTTGAGCATAGAGTCACAATCACATTGTACTCAACTGGTTGGTTGAAACAAAATCCTGGTTTGGATTTTTACTTTCTGGACCTGAAATGTCCGCCTCTGCTAGGAACCTCCTCAAAGGTAATAATTATCACAGTCTAAGATTGCATTGAGCTAGAAACAAATGGCTGAACAGGGCCCTCCACTGCAACAGTGTAACTATCCATTATACATCTACACCTCTGTGTCGCTGTTGGCACAATGATAGCTGGATATCTGCTTTGCTGAGACAGTTTTACAGTGTGTCATGGTATTTTGATGTGATGGTGGGAATAACACCCAGCAACTGCACTCTGGAGGGTAATTTGGGTATCTGTAGACAATCCTAAAAATACAGCGCAGGGCCCAGGATTTTCACAGGTAACAGTGTTTCCTTTACCATCCCATTTGGTTGGGAGAACAGACTGTAGGTTCCATCACCTTGGCTAGTTAATTATTTAAGGTGGGGAAGGGGAAGGGGAATAATTAGATTTAATGAATTACAGCTTGGGAAAAGAGTCAGTCTTTTTAGTGTTTTAGTTTAGGTGAATTTTACTGTCTGTATGTCTCAGTCTTTTGAGTTCTGCCTCATTTTCACACTGTCTGCAGTCTTGGTGAAAAACAGGCGATAATCTCATCGATTTAATTTCAGAATGTTTCACACCATAGCTCTTTGGTGGTAATCCCCGTGCATGGAGATAATCTGTGAAATGATGTTGAGAAAAACCAGACGTGCTCCCAGCTAATTCTGCACCTGCAGAGAATGCAGTGTGAAGGAGAAAGCATATCAGCCCTGGGCTGTAATGCCTGTCCAGGCCAACGCACTCACTGCATTTTTATTGGAGTTGCAGTACCAAAGTCTTCTGATCGCCTCACTGAGAAACTGCACATCCACCATTACTGACTGTTTATCACACTTTCTGCTCTCAGGCCCACCTGTCCTGGTAAATGGGGGGGGGGGGGAGCTAAGTCTGTATGAATGCAAAGGGCCCATCCGAGATGAAGGGCCTTGAATCCCTGACAGTTCCTGCCTCTTGGACCCTGCCATCTTATACCGGGAAACCACCTTTCCCACACTAGCAGGATTCCAGTGGCACTGGGCCGAGCAGAGTTGGGCATTTCAGATCAAGAAACTACAAATCCAGGGCAAGATGCTCGTGCGATGCACGAGTCTGCGGCAGCCATCAGACCCGGTCAGGCTTCTGCTTTCACCTCCCTGGCGTCACACTGTATTTTTAGGCTGGACTTTTTCGTTTGAACATAAACCCATAGAAACACCCCATGCTAGCATACTTATGTTCTATATACTGTCACGATTCTGTCAAACCCTCATACAAGCAGTTTGTTTGTTTGGATTTAAGAAGATGTGAAACGTGTTTTGCTCTCTCAGGTTAATAGCTCAAGTGCACTAGCACTTGTAACCTAGAACAGGGAGATGGAGATGAATGGGGTCAAGTGTTCATCTCTACCCAGTAGCTTTCTAAAGACCACATATTTAGACTGGATGGTGCTGTATCACACTCGAAGTATACAAAGCAATAGTATTCTTACGCTGGTAAAAATGAATTCAAGGTATTAAAGGTCCTGGTACCACAGTAACACAGCATAGATTTGTTACTACAATCTTTTAGTCAACAACTAAAGATGGAACATTTGTGACCAGTTTTGCTAAGCATGTTAATATTGCATATTTCACACATATACGGTACCTTGCATTAATTTCCATTAATTCCTTTTCCATAACCACTTACCAATATGTATTTACAAATATTTAAAAAAACAAGTAAAAGGATTGCTGGACGCTACAGTAAATGTAGGTCACATTGCACAGATCTTCCGCAAGAAGACTGAAACTACTACTGCAACTGAAACGCATACCATGAAGGTTGATTTACTGTGGTTCTAAATAGATGTCAAATGTGGTTTGGAAAGCATACCTCGCAAGTATTATACATTCATTCTTTGTTTAATGGAGATTTATTGGGAAAAAAATGAAAGCATAGTCGCGGCAAATGGATTTGCCCTTTCTGTGTCCTACGCGATGGATTTACATGCAGCCCATGACTGCTTTACTGCTTTATTCAGCTTCTACATAAGCCAGGAATAATTTGGCTAGATGGGAAATACCAGTAATCAGTTCATCAAAGGCATGGAGACAGATTCCGCTGTAATTACATGTAGATATTATGCCATTATTGGTATGAAAATGTGACTGCTTTATGCAGTATATTTTTTCCTCAATGTGTCCATCTTATTCCTTAATGTTTGGCTTTTACAATCATAATGAACCTCAAATTCCAGTCTCCCTGTGTCACAGATGAGTGCCTCACCATGAGTAAGGGGACTTTGGATCAGTGTGCCACCCTCACCATGCCACCCTCACCGTGCCCTCTCGCTCAGACAGATGCAGGCACGACATGTGGTACAGAGTTCAGATCCATCTGTGACCGAGTACACCACATGGAAAGCTACAGTTATCGTCACAATACAGTACTGTCTTCATTGTGTGGCTTGGGCTAGACTGTGATCTCCGGGTTGAATTATACAAATAATATAAATACGGACACAGAGGACTCTTTAAGTGTCTATCTACTAGTGACTATCTACAAATGTTTCACAAAATAATCTCATATAAATGGTGATAATGTAATAGCTCAAAGCAACACAAAGCCCTTGTTTTAACAAAATCACAGGCTGCTGGAGACCTTTATGTGCACAGACCTGCTTTGATCTCAATGCCAAATTTGAAACTTGTCAAATTGCTTATTTTGGTGGTAAGAAAAACAATAATAATTCTGGTAATAAAAAATAATGTACTATCCTTTAAAGTATTTTTAAGATCCATTAGTCATTTGTGTGGCGTAGCATAGCAATCCATATTGGTTTTCGCAATGATTTTTGACATGAACACTCATGGTTAACTACTTCATTCATTGAACCGTTTAGAAAACAAATTGTATTATCCACTAAATTTTAATGTTTAAATTTTAAGAGTTTAAACTAAATTGTTAGGCACTTTGTTAAGATTTAAAGCTTTGATAATAATGAAAAATGTATCTTTTCAATTTGTATTACTTACAGCATTTCTTTTAAAGAATGGAGGTTGGTATTGAATATTTTACTTTTATTTGACCACAAATTTGAGAATAAGGAATAGATGATGAATCTCGCTATTCTTTATAGAAAATACAAAAAAAAAAAAAATCTGCAAAAGCATAACTGAAATGGAAACATTTCTACAGCAAAAAGTTTGTATGTGAACATATATTTACATATTGGGTATATATCCATTTGGCAAAAAAGAAACACTGAGTTCACAAAAGTTATTGCGTTATCATTTTCCACAGTGGGCCTGAAATGAGTCAAGTTTAATATGGCAAATACTTCTCAGTGTCGCATGTTTAGTTTTATAATTGTTTATTGCTGATGTATTTAGGCGTGTTTGACCTCTTGGCTACATGAAAGTGCTACCCAACTAATCATTTTAGCTAGTTTAGTCCTGTGACCGTCAATTTTATTTACTTATTTTTTCACTGCATCATCACATTACAATAACTTTAAAGCTTTCTGGAAGCTTTTAGGAAGATAATAAATCCAGCGTACTTCAGGATGATAGTGAGGAAAGGCAGCATTAGCTGAAATTCACGAATACGCAGTGAATTACAAAAGACAAGCAATTGCTCGGGCAATATTTGCAATGTTGAATATCCTACTAGCAAACTGCAACTACGGAAAACTGACAAATTTATATTCACTGGAGCTCATGATTGGATCATATTATTGTTTCGTGTGCATGTCAATCTGTGGTAAGTCCCTTGCTGTTTAAGCCTACTGCATCAGCACTAATCTCTCCTCTTATTGTGGTAGTAATATTTCAGGAATCATGTTTTTCTAATTATGGCTGTCAACAATCCATGTTTCCTCCATTGTTTAAATTCCCTTGAAAGCGAATGTGTGTATGTATAGAGTGAGGTACACCTGCCTGCAAAAAAGCCTGCTACTCCAATCAGCAAAACACATGGCTGCCACAATGCGTAACAGCATCTACACCAAGTCAAAATGTTCAGTTACTGTAGCATTACAATGGCTAAGACATGTGGTCTGGGTGATTTTAAACGTGATATACTTGTTGGTGGTTTCAGCATCTCAGAAGCAGCAACCCTCCTGGGATTTTAACACGCTACATTATCTTCAGAGCAGAGAAAGGTAGGATAAAGAAAAAATACCTTGCTAATTGAGGCCAGAGCCAGATGAGCCAATCGCCAGACTTTTGTTAAAGTAGCATGCAGAAAGGCATGTCAATTCTCAGCTTAACAGTGGTTGAACTGGTTCTGGAGACAGAGGGGAGTCTTGCCTGGTACTATGCTACAGCATCAGTGTATCACTGCACTATATAAGGCCTTCTGTGGTCTGTAGCCATATTTGTAAAAACCATGTCCGTGAAACACTAGCTGCGGTGCTGGACGTCTGCGGTGTACGATTCTCGCACGCGGTAACGGTTCCGCTGAAATGCCCCGTCCCACGGGAATCGGATGTCAAATCCGGCCCTGTTCTCCTCTCACAGTACAAACCACCTGGCAGCGTGCCGGAGTTCAGTACACAGCTCACAGGCACCCGACAGACCAGGCCCTAAACTGACGTCAGACCATAACCCGCCCCCGAAATAAAGTGCCAGTTCTTTCTGACCCGGACACCCACCATGCAATGGGCGTTGACAGTAAGTCTGAACTTAATTTGGATTTAGTCTGTGAGCCCATTTGCTGCAGGGACTGGCTGACCCTACACTGTATGTTGCTTTGAATAAAAGTGTCTGTTAAATAAATGTCTTACTTGTAAATGCCTTGTTCCCTAATAAATTAGGTCTTGTTACTACACATCAGGAAACTGGAATAGAATTATCTAAATTGTATTTGCTGTGAATACTGACAGACCTGCATAAAACCCACAAACCTGCATGTTAGATGTATGTTTCTCTGCTATGTCTTTGAAATGAAGCTTGTACGGAAAAGTCTGCAGTGAGCTGATGAGACAGCAGGGGGAGCCACTGAACAGTTTATCCCATCAATTTACGTTTTGCAGCTTTATGCATTCCGCTGTACTATATCAGTAATATTGAAAAATTAGATTAAAAATGTTAAGAAAGCAAATCCCTTTCAACCATCAACAATACTGATAATTTCACACTCTACACAGTACCCAGATAGAACCATCCATGTATTTTGTCCTGATTTTGTGAGGCATTCTATTCATTTCAGGATTGTTTTTTTTTTTTTTGATCGATTCAAGTTGAGTAGTCTTGTTTGCAGGAAATATATATATGCAAATTCTAGTGTCTTGGCCCATTAGTGACTTGTTTTCTATACCTTTTGTGTTGATAGAAGAAAACGATTCAAATCAGGCTTTAAAAGCGTAGCCCTTCTTCCTCGGCACACCAGCCTGTCCTTTACAGTATGAAATGTTAATCTGAGACTTGCCAAGTGAAGCACAGAAGCACCATTTCAATGCGATTTTTGGAGGTTTTACTTTTCCTGCCAATTTCAGTCTGTGCAGTCTGAGTACATGCGAGTGACGCGACTGATGAACTGCTATGAACGAAGAATAAAAATTGATATCGTTTTGTATGGCAAATACATGAAAAGGCCTTTTGATTGCATTTTTTTTTTACCTTTACGAGAAACTCTGGCTTTTTGTTAAAGACTTTGTTACTCATTGATAGTTTCAGTTATTTCCAGACTGTTTCTTTTCGAAGCTATGTTTGATTCTTCTTTTCAAAAAATAACTATATCCACTGTCACCCATTTATCATCTTCAGTTGTCTTTATGACCACAACTACAAGTAATGCGCACCAGTGCTCGCTTCACCAATCTGAAATGGATCGTATGCTCGTACTACACAGAGCTGGCTTATAGTGCTACGGAAGTAGGCGTAGTGGGAGTAGGAAATCTTTTGTGGCAAGAAATCATAGTGAACACCTTCATTTTGTTTTGTTTTCAGCATTTTTCCTGTTATGGAGGATGTTTTTCCTCTGGCTATTTTCCGCCGTGCTCTAAGCTAAGCACACGGCTGCGCGGCACGAAAGGCCAGGCTGACGCTCTCTGAGGAAGAGAGACGAGCGTGTTTCTGAATAGCAGGCTGCAGCTTATTAAGTGCACGGCCACCCTGCCGGCAACTTCCTCACTGGCTCCCGGTCACATTTATTATGCGCCACTCGGGCCAATTTGAAGAAACACGAGGCATGCTGGACCCCCCCAGGCCGCGTTCCTCCTCTGCTACGTGCACGGTAAATTGCATTGTTACTTGCAAATTTGTCCAAGTAATCAACTCTGTCTCAGTTGGGGTGGTAAACCAACACGGGCCGTGATTATATTCCTGAGCGCCGTGTAGCTTCTGCTGGGGAGTGACGGTGGTGGAATGACAATGAGGGCTTTTCCGGAGCCTCATTCTCCGCTGTGTCTGCCTGCCCCCCATCCCCAGCATAATGTGAGCCCCTGCTCACTTACCTACCTCGTCTGGATAAGCCCAGTGTGCTGCATGGATGCAAAAGCATGCCGTCCTACGGGCGTCTTTATGAAATCCAGCACGTTTTTCTCCAGCCAGTGAGTGCCGGTATCTAACTTGTGCTCGAGGCTGCCGTAAGTAGAAAGTTAGAGAGACATTATGACAATGTGTGTGGAGATTGAGGCCAGGCTGTAATCTGACTTCAGGTTTGTGGAGGTGGAAGCAGCCTTTTTTAAGACCGTCAATAGCTTCTTTTTCTAACTGTGTCCAAGGCAGCGCTTCTGCTGATTCACATGAATCGGTCTTTTTCCACCAGTTTCTGTGGCGAAAGACTAGATTAAGGGCCCTGGCGCCGGGGTGAGCGGGATTCTCCTGCTGTTTGCTTTCATTCCGCATCGCGCCTACATTAGTTACCATTGCGCCAGTTAGAGCCCATTTCACAGTTTCAACTTTGGTTAGCCTGCTGGCGATTTTCAATTCGAGATAAGACTGCTCTGCACACCCATTTACATGTATGTAAGAGTTTAATTATCTTTTGAATAGTCTATGGTTTACAGATTACCCAACGCTTTGGATGTAGCTAATTTTAGGTTTATAATGGATTAGTATAGATGTGCTGTAAGATTTCTTGAGTGTCACGCTAGATGTGTGACAGTTGACAGCCCTGTAATTTTTAATCGCATTAAGTTTTGTAGGTGTAGATAGGTATATGATGTCTCACCCTCCTGGCTCTCCCATGATAATTTATGTAAAGAGGAAGTAAGATCTAGGGAAAGGGAATTTTGGAGTGTGTGAGTGAGACAATCAAGGGAGAATGGCTAGTCTTTTGACGACATACACATGCACATACATACACAGTCATTCTTGGACAACGCAGGGCAAAGCATGCTCAAATACATACTCTCACTCCGCAAACATGCTTTGCAAATCAATTGTTAACGTTTATAAATTAAAGATCTTTTGGTTATAGGTAAAAGGAGAACTTCCTGTTCTTGTTGTAAGTAATTGGGTTCAATCGCTATAAACAGATTCCGGCTAAATTTGAACGTGTGCGTTGGAATATTCCTGACGAAGCCCGGCCAGCGATCTTGAAGCATTTTTGGTGAGACATGTGGCTACAGCGCCTCACTGCTTTGCGGCCCCGTCTTCCTCACACAGAGCCCAGCCAACCCCCCCCACCCCCCAGTCTCACTCCAAATTTCTCTCCTCAGTGCTGACATTCAGGCCTCAAAGAAAATGTCACACCCCCATGGTTTATTTGTGAACATTTGTTGTTGAGTTTGCTTGGAAGGGATGGCGAAAGTGAATGTCAAAAACTTATTTACTACAAAAGAAATTCTTTCCTCATGGTTTTGTTGGTTCTTGTGCAATTCGTCTATGATTCTAACCTTTATTTCTATGAACAGAGAATATGAAGACCCCCCCCCCCCCCTCCCCGATATTCATTCTATAGGCCTGCGCTATATTGCCCCTCCCGGCTTGACTGCCCTTAACTGCAGCCTCTGTGATACTACTGTGAGACTATGTCGACTAATCGCGGCAGCCCTAAACACGGATGCTGTGGAGGCCATGCTGGACAGCTATTTTAGCATGTGCACCCATTTCATGCTGACAAATTAATCAGTGCTCAAAATGTGTCCAGTCCACTTTCCCATTAGGTTTCTATAATGACCAGAGTCATCTGAGGGAACTCGGTACTCCCTCAGATGTGGGATATCATACCAGTAGTGACCGTCTCCTGACAGACGCTAGAGAACCTGTCAAGACAGGTTTGCTTATCATTTTTAAGTGGGTTAATGACTGCACAGATGTATCCTTACCTGAAGGCTGAGAAGACGCTACAGCATTAGCCGGATGGACTTTGGGAGGGTCGTCTTGCCCCTAGAAGGTCTATGTAAACAAACTCCCCACACAGAACGAGCGCAGCATCAACCTTGGAGGTCTGAAGGTCATCGTGCCACCTGCTTTGCTATGTGCCACCAACTGCAAAAAACGGCCATGGAGTTTATGCTTCTCTAGGCTGCTGGGCACAACTGAAGCAAGACAAACGATATATACATAGAGGCTCTGGCAGGCACTAGAAGCAGAGAAGAGGCGCGACTAAAGGCATGACCGAGACTCCCTGTTTAGTTGGTTCGCTGTAATTGGTTGATTTTTTTTCTGTTGATTAACGTTTCTTGTGCCAGTTTATTTAGTATAGTTATGGTGGCTATGTTGTGCTTCCTTTGCTGAAATAAGTCTATGTTTTTCATTTGCCCAGTGTGACAGGAAGTTAAACTAAGCTGGGCTTAACAAAGTACGCTAAATACAGAGATGTTGAAAACTAATGCTAGGAGGTGCTCAGTCTAGAGAATGACGTCATCAGCATTAGTGTCTTTTTCGTGTGACAATCTGCTGCACATTCCCAGATAGCTGTAGGTAAGGACTTGTAATGATGGTGTGATCATGTTACTCCAGTGGTGTGTGTGACTGAGAAGACTGAAGCCCCATTTGTGCTGGTTGTCACAAAGTTTTAGCTGCTGTGCCGCAGCCTCTCCTATGCCAAACTCTTTCAAAGTCAAATCACTTCTTCCGGGTTGAGCTATAGTACGGGCTAACTGTTCTGGATGGCTGGGTCACTAATCGCCGGTTCACCCAATTTCCATTTATATTGAGCTCTCGATGCGTGACTCTGGTGACACTAGCACCAGTTTACCTGTTTGTCTGTCGAGCTTGAAGACAAACTTGCCTGGATGAATTTTTAACACTGCATATGACAAACAGGCAGAAAATCTTTTCACTGGCTCTAGTTTATGGCATCTCGGTCACCATAGAGATGATTTGCTTTCTGACAGTGCTGTCATAGAGACATGTTGCCATAACGCCCAGCTTGATGAAATATGGTTGAACCTCTGTGTTCATGTCAGGCTGGGATGTATTCACATCCTTTACATGGATTCTTCCCATAACATGGTGTTCTTCCCATTTAGACATTAAAAAGCAGCACATTGAACATGTTGTTTCTTGTGGTTCTTTCAGAAATCGTTCTGTTGGTTGATTCTTTAGTTTTGGGTGCAGAACCAATTTCAATCCAGGTCACCTCAAGGAGAAGCTCTATGATGCTGGCTAATTATTAACCTGACATTTGAGAGAGCTGTTAGCTTTGAGAGATTACGTTTGTCATGTGAGTGATTTTGTTCGTCATGTAACTTCATCCTATGGAATACAATATTATCAGAAAACACTTGAAATATTACAACGGAATAATGGAAAGTTGTCACAAGATCATTGACAAATGATACCAGTTAAACTGCAGGCCGCTGTGTGCCTCCACTTGCATTCAGTTTTCCTGGCTTCTTATACAGTTTGAATAAAAATCTTTATTGATGCTGGTCTTTTTCACTATATTGACAACAGCTGTAGTAGCATGTTCTTTTACATCTTTCAGACTTTGGATAACTAAGGGGTATTGCAAATAACTAAATGCAAGTATCTGAGTTATAATAAAATAAAAGCCCACTTGTTTGACACATTTAAATCAATATCATTCTGTATGTCCCTTCTGAGATTCCATACTTAATCACAAGAGAAATATCCAGCAGCCATTTGTCTGCAATGCTGTGCCTATAATGATATTGAAATAACAGTAAAATTAAATAGAGATATTGCTTAAATGGGAGCCCTGACGCAGGTGGATTCAGCCTTATCTGTGGCAGCTGTGAGGGTGGGTACAGGGACACATTATTCTCGTAGGTTAGTGACAACAGGATGGATGTGAATTAAGTCTTCTAGGGCTGACTTCCACCTTGCCATTGTGCCTTTTGTGTTTTCATTTATTTCTTACGTTTTATTTAGTTTGAGCTGCCATTTCGCCTGACTCTAATATACTTTAATTATACATTTTGCATTGTATATTTAATCAAAGGCAGTGGTGACAATTGTTTTCGGCTACAGGTCTTTGAATAATAATTTTTTAATCATCTCAGCAGTCTTTTAAATGCTAATTTATTCAACTAAATGCTAAATGCTTGGTAAGGTGGGGGAGGGTGGATCTCCCCGTTTAGTCCCGTTTCTCTGCATATGCATTTATCCATTTGTTTGCACTGAGGTGCATATGACTTGTTTAAGTGTGCCTTCTGAGCGGATCAGAAGTTGCCCTTGAGGTGCCCTTCTCCTGTGTGTCGGAGTCCAAGGCAGCCCCCCGCCCCCACCCCCTGTGCTCCCCCTTGGCCAGCCCCCTCAGGGAGGAGTGAGCCGTTTTAAGGCTGAATATGTCCAGACACCTCTTTTTCTCAACCCTCTGATCTTCATACAGGTTCCTAAAACAAAGCACCCCCATTAATATTTATAACCTGCCGGATGGGAAGGGATCAATAGACACAGTGGGGGTCGGGGAACGGGGGGTGAATAATTACAGTCCATCTGTATTTTCACCCTTCCCATTATTTTGAAGTGGAGTGACTGCACCAATGAGAGTGTTTTGGATGAGTGTGTTTGTATCTGTGCATCAGCGATGTGTTTACTGGGAGAGTGTGTTTGTGTCTGTGCATCAGCGATGTGTTTACTGGGAGAGTGTGTTTGTGTCTGTGCATCAGCGATGTGTTTACTGGGAGAGTGTGTTTGTGTCTGTGCATCAGCGATGTGTTTACAGGGAGAGTGTGTTTGTGTCTGTGCATCAGCGATGTGTTTACTGGGAGAATGTGTTTGTATCTGTGCATCAGCGGTGGGTTTACTGGGAGAGTGTGTTTGTATCTGCGTCAGTGGCGGGTTTATTGGGAGAGTGTGTTTATGCATCAATGATGTGTTGACAGGGAGAAAGTATTTGTGTCTGTGCATCAGCGGTGGGTTTACTGGGAGAGTGTGTTTGTGCATCAGTGATGTGTTTACTGGGAGAGTGTATTTGTGTCTGTGCATCAGCGGTGGGTTTACTGGGAGAGTGTGTTTGTGCATCAGTGATGTGTTTACTGGGAGAGTGTGTTTGTGCATCAGCAGTGTGTTTACTGGGAGAGTGTGTTTGTGCATCAGCAGTGTGCTTACTGGGAGAGTGTGTTTGTGCATCAGCGATATGTTTACTTGGAGAGTGTGTTTGTGTCTGTGCATCAGCAGGGTGTTTACTGGGAGAGTGTATTTGTGCATCAGCGGTGGGTTTACTGGGAGAGTGTGCTTATGCCTGGGCATTAGCAGCGTTGTAGGATGTTCAGTATGTTCAGGATGTTCAGTATGTTCAGTATTAACAGACCGCCCCTTTCTGCAGGAGAGCTCCGGCATTGGTCCTCTGCCTCAGGTGTGTCTGCCGCGTTTCTCATGGGTTGGGCTTGATGCCCAGTGCCATCTCTGCCAGATAGCTCAGCCCTGCAGAGTGCAGGCAAAGCGCATAAGGCAGCCCCCATAAATCAGGCAAACTCACACACCAGGTCTCCCTACACTCCACAGTACGCAGAGGACAGGAACAGCCCTGTTCTCACCTTGTCTTTCACAAGCAGTCATGCAGACAGTTGGGCTGTATGTTGGGTGTAGCCAAGGTTTTGGAAAGAGAAAAGGGTAGAACACTCTCAGCAGCCTTAATCATGTTCTGTGTCCAGGAATTCCATTTCCCATAGTGCATTGCAGCTGGCATCCGGCCTACCAGTTTGGAGCTGAAGAATAATGCGACACCACTTTCTCCTTCAGCCTGAATCTCAAGCGAACTTGCAATCTATGCACCTGTGCAAACTTCAAATGTGTTTAACCAGCTTTTCCAGGAAATGCACCCCAACACCCCTCAGCTTGCAAATATTAAGTAACTAATGCGGGAGGTAATGCGATTAATTCTTATTAATAGTATTCATCATGTGTCATAATGTCTTGGGATTTGGATATTAATAACTCTTCTGGACAATTAATTATGCATACAAGTGTGTGTGTGTGTGTGTGTGAGCGGGTTTACCTATCCTTATGGAGACACAATGTCCCCATAATGTGATAAATGTCTGTTTTTTTTCTCTTATGGGGACCGGTTTCCTGGTCCCCATAAGGGAAAACTCTATTTTATAAAAATCGGTGACTGCTATGAAAAAACT
>JAODLC010000040.1:16629613-16650076 GCA_026781145.1 Hippopotamyrus pictus | reverse complement strand
TTAAGGTTGTCATAGTTAGCATTAGCATTTTTCCCATTGAAATGAATGAGCGGTCCCCATAAGGATATGTTTACCCTTCGTGTGTGTGTGTGTGTGTGTGTGTGAGATCGTATACATTTATAATTTCCTCACAATTTGATAAAAACCTGTTATTTAATGCCCTCTGTGATGACAGCCCTGTCGGTGTCACAGCCATCACCAGTGTTTACCTTCCTTACTCGCTTTACTGTGATTTCTTTAGATATTCTTCCTGCCGGTTATGTTTAACTTAAACATTCCTTAATTAAAGCATTTGTTAGTATTTACTTTATTACTAACTGGAGTGCATACAGATTCTTTATGCAATGTTGTCAGTTTAATATATTGAAGTTACGTTTTTTTATTTTTTGGGTACCTTTAGGTCTTACTCCTGGGTAAAGGTTGCAGATGGAGTAAAGTTGACTGCAGAGTTACAGGAAATTGGACTGTAACACCTTCGACATGATATGGAGATAGTGGGGTTTTAGAAATTTAGAAATTGCATGATTTTTGTTACTGTCCTATTGAGTTTATTGTAATTTGGTTTAATTATTTAATCTGTTCCCCCTCCTATGTTTCTTACTGGCCAGCCACTGTATGTAACTTTTGTTGGGCAGTTTATTGGTTTGTTGTTACTGAGTTTTTGTATATAATTTGTAATGAAAATTCCTTTTTCTCTGAAATAAGCAAATAAGTGTTCATTGCCTATGCGATGCCCTCCATCCATCCATCCATCCATCCATCCATTTTCTGTACCTACTGGTCCTATTTCAGGTCCGGAGCCTATCCCAGAGGCTGTGGGTTCAAGGCACACCAGTCACTCATGCATGCACACCTACAGGCAGTTTGGTATCTCCAGTTAACCTCAGCATGTTTTAGGACTGGGGGGTGGACTTGCTAACTCCACACACATGGAGCCACGATGGAGGCTGTAAAGGCTAACCACTGCACACCACCCCCCCCCAAAAATCAAAAAACTAATCATGCCAATTTTGTTTGATAACTTATGGTTGCATTTGTAATAGTTAGGACGATGTTTTTGCCATAGAAATGGATGGAGAGTGTGCATGCATGAGTGACTGGTGTGCCTTGAACCCATAGCCTCTGGGATAGGCTCCGGACCTGGAATAGGACAAGTGGGTACAGAAAATGTACGTGTGTGTGTGTGTGTGTGTGTGCGTGTGCGCGTGTGCGTGTGCATGTAAGTAATTGTTGCCGAGAGAAATTTGCTGAAATGAGTCCCAGCATCACTTGCTTTGCCTGAGGACCCTCCGTACACTTCAGCCTGGCTGCTGTTTGCCTGGGGGTTTTTGGGGGGGGGGGTTCCCCCAGCCCACGGGCTTTGGGATGGGCGTCTGTTTAGATCAGGGATGGCCAATCTTACCCGCAAAGGGCCGGTGTGTATGCGGGTTTTCGCTGCAACTCCCTAATTAGATTACTAATTAGAGGACTGATTGACTGAAGAGTCCTCACACCTGGGTTTGAACAGCTGACCTACAGGTTATCCCAAAGACCTGCATACACACCGGCCCTTTGCAGATAAGATCAGCCACCCCTGCTTTAGATGCCCTGCCTGCCTGAGGAGAGGCTACATAAGCAGCCTCGTAGCTCTGTGCAGTCGGTCAGCATCCTACTGGAGAACATCATCATGCTTCTAGTCTTCAGAGACACAGGAGATGTCCTGCCATAAACTAGTGCGGCGTCGAGGTAAAGATGCATCCTGTTATCGCAGCTGCTCCCCCTACAGAGCCACACGCATGTACAGAGCCACACGCATGTACAGAGCCACACGCATGTACAGAGCCACACGCATGTATGGCAAAGTTACAGTGCATGTTTCACTGTCTGATATGTGCTGAAGAGTGTATGTTACTGCTAGCACTCCTCCTGGGACTTTGCTACTTTCAGTGAGTTGGGTAGCACTGAGAACGATTTGATTTATGAAGAATTTTCCTGGGATAGTCGCTCCCATTCTAAATGGTCTTTAAATATGCTGGTTTATTAAATGGCTGATACTGGAGAAGTGTGATGATTTACAGTCTCTGCAGGATGTTGAGAACATGTGACTTGGAGGAGAGAATGGAATTTATTTACTCAGCTGAACTGCAGGAGTAAAGACATACTGTAGATAAACAGCTGGAAAATATCCACCTGTCAGTCCAACATGACCCCGGTTAGTTATAGAGTGAAGACACAGAACTAGGACTCGAAACTGCTACCAAAGTATAAGGCTGGTTTAACAGGGACATACATGTTAAAAAGAAAGAGTACACAAAAATATACATATCATAACAACACAGAAATAGAATGCAAAAATGCATTGAAATGCATTATAAAACTTGCAAACGGGATTCCAAACATAATCGCTTTAAATTTAGATTTAATTATAAATAATCTTTGGAAAGCTGTAATTTAAAATCCAGTAATGACTGTATGAAAGCCAGTCCATTTGTTGAAAACCACATAGTGAGAATGGGTGTCCATTGTTATAGGCAGTATGTTATTTGTTAGTGTGTTCTCTGTGACCACAGACCGACCAGATGGGGAATCGGGGCTCAGCGGACCCCAGGGGGCGACCACAGAAATGGCTGTCTGACCCAAGGCCTGCTGCCCGTCCATCACCAGAATGGGATGTGTCTGCATTCTGGGCGATTCGTCAGTGTGAGCGATGCTGCTGCCTGGCCAATAGGCAGCACAGCGACACTCAGGGACCTGCTTGTGAGAAGGCGCTGCCACCTGGCAATGCGGAGCACACAGCCTGACATGGGAGCCTGAGCCTGACGTGGTGCCCTGAGCCCGACATGGAGGCCTGAGCCTGACGCGATGCCCTGAGCCCAACATGGAGGCCTGAGCTTGATGCGGTGCCCTGAGCCCAACATGGAGGCCTGAGCCTGACGCGGTGCCCTGAGCCCGACATGGAGGCCTGAGCCTGACGCGGTGCCCTGAGCCCGACATGGGGGCCTGAGCTTGACACTGAGCCCTGAGCCCTATACTGAACTCTGAGCCTGTGGCGGAGTGCTAAGTCTGACACTGAGCCTGATGTGGGGCCCTAAGTCCAACACGGAGTGCTGAGCCTGAAACGAAGCCCTGAGCCTGACGTGAAGCCCTGAGTCCAACGTAGCGCTGAGCCCGACGTGGAGCATTGAGTTTGACACTGAGCACTAAGTCCAACACTGAACCCTGAGCCCGACATGGAGCCCTGAGCCCGACACTGGGAGCTGAGTCCGATACAGAACACTGTCATAGAAGCCCGAGAAGCTCTTGGCGTGAGAAGGAGACGGATGGATGCCACAGATGGCGCCTGGGTCTGTGCTGTTACACGCCGATGTAAATGAGCTGAGTGAAGGAATGCTGTTATGCTTCAAACAGCGAAGTCTGTCTGTGAGGAGGGGAGTTGGGGGGGGGGCACTCATTCTTCTCAGTATTTAAAAGAAATGGTATGTGGAGGAACACAGCCATCCTGCCTGCCTGCATCGTACCTCTTTCAGCTGTAAGAGGGTGACTTTCTGCCTCATAAACCTCTAATTGCAGTGATGTGACCCCGCCTTGCCCCGCCCCACCCTCCTCAGGTAACCTACTAATCGTTTCTTATTTGGATGAGCGACAAGTCGGCTGCCGCCCTGGAACTTACCTGGTATGAGATTCACCCCCCACTCCTGTTTGGCGGCTCCTCCTGTCTGCCCCTTGGTGCCCCCGCATCCCCGGGAGGATGCCGAATCACCTAATTAAACTGAGAGCGCGTCAGCCAAAGCCCCCACCTGCCTCATTAAACCAGCAAATCTTTCCAGCAACCCACCACCCCCCACTATTTAGCGCTGAAGAAAAAAGTCCCACAGCTCCTGACAGAGAAGGTCAGATAAATGTGAGCGGTGTTGGGGGGAGGACAGGAGATTTACCCCGGCTTTTCTGATTGGATACCGCTGTGGTGGACAAGCTCACACTGGCCAGGGAAGGACATGGGGAGGGGCGACATGGGGAAAAGAGATATAAACAGATTCCTGCACGTGTTCATGTCCCCCACCTGAACTCTGATGCTATCATGCCAGTTTGTTGCAGAGCGCTGTCGAGGTGATGGATGAAGAATGGCCTTATTTACAGGGACCCCCCACCATCATAAACAAAGACGCACAGGACCGTTTAACGTTGATCGCATCCCAAATGTAGGCTGGCCCACAGACCAGTGACAGGCAGACGCTCAATCCGGCCTTCAGGCGTCACATGGGCCCATGTGGTTATGGGGCCCTGCGCGATCAGGCCCTCGGGACAGTGGGATAGCAAGAGCCATTTACTCAGCATTAACGTCCATGCAGTCAACTGTACCAACAATATATAATGCAATGTTGGATAGATACGCTGCTAAAGCTATAGTTGCAGTGGTAAATTACTGATGGCTTCAGTACTACCAGCAGCACAGGAATGGAGACAGCTCATCCGCTTGACATGGGTTAGGATGTCTGCCATTGTTTCACTGGAATGCCAAAACAAAAATGAGGGACCAGTGTAGAACAAACCTCATTATGAATAATAATGTGCAAACATTCTTTTAATCCACTCCGGAAGCAATCAGAACGACATCAGAATGATTCTCGCGAAGGTGGTCTGATTATTGCTGGTATGGAGCAGGACTAAAATATTCACTCTTTGTTGCAAAAATGATGAAGTTACATGATCTACTAGACACTTTTTTTCTAAAGCTACGTACATTTGAGAGAGATCAGGTCAGGTATCCCTGAAGAGATTTTGGGTTGCGGGTCTTGCTCAAAGGTGCAATGGTGAAATGATTCTTTCAGCCTTGGGATTTGAACCAGTGACCCCCTGCTCCTTAAGCTTCAGAAGCCCTCCCCACCCAGAGACAGACACGGAACCTTATGCTTGTATGTCATGCTACAGCTTGACGATGGGAAATGAATATTAATAGACATTGAAGTTAAGCAATGGCAGCCTTGCATATAGAAATGATAAAGAACACCTGATTTATTTTCTATTTTATTGTTTGCATGTCATGCCTCTTCTTGTATAAATAATGGGATTTTCCTCTTTTATATTCCACAGTACAGTATGCTGTGACATTTTGCTAGCTAAATTAACTGCAGGTCTGAAACAGATCCATTAAACAATCATTTTGCAATTTGTCCCTGCGCTGTTTAGTAATTAATGGCATTTGTAATGGTGGATAGGAAATTAAAGCGACTCATGCTTTTTTCTCGTAGTTGCATTAGCACGCTAATAGGCTGTGTGTCCATTTGCGGTTATGTTCTTTTATGGGCATGTGCTAGGAGCACTGAACGAGCCGATTTCTTCAGAATGCTATAGATTGCCCGACAGTTAATATTAAGATAAATGTCTTTGCACCAACAGTGTGTTATTTGCACTTATTAAAACAAATGCCTGTTTGACTCACCAGCTGCCATGGACTATATGCAAACTAACTATTCCATCACATGACCTCCAGCTGCAGGACCACTGATGCACCTGGGATTAATAGGGTGGTGGGCCCTCATAGTCCTTGGTGGAAGTCTGCCAGTTTGCGTTCTCTGGTTTGCAGAATGATACCCCAGATGAACCCTCGACAAGGCCCTCAACCCCAACCCCTCCAGGGGTGCTGGACACTGGCTGACTCTATGCTCTGACCCCATACCCTGCTGTCTTCTGTATGTGTATCTCATGTTCAGCATAATGGTATTGGTTTAAACCCACTTTCCCCTGGCTGTAGGTTTAGCTACCATCCTCTTTTTGGACCTGCCTCACTGGTGTTGTTTAGATGGCTTGCTGTAAATTATACGCTCATTTACATTATGGTACAGTCATGTATTATATGTGTCTGTATCTGCATAATTCAGCTGACCTTGAGTTATAATTAATCAAATCTGGTTAGCACCCTTTCATTGTAGTGGCTGTGTAGCACAGTGAGGAGTTGTTACTGTGCTGGTAGATTTTGCCTGGCTATGTGCCTGGTCGGGGGGAGGGGGATCAAATCCCCTGTCTTACCGTGTGGCTGCGTGTCTGCTTGAATTCCAGTAGTTACATGTACTAATGTGACTTGTGAGATGCAGCCTACACATTACCAGACTGACATGACCTGTCAACTACGTGACGAGTTAATTCATCATGTGAATTAAATGGCCTCGAAATCCACTGCTGGTTTCTTCTCATACAGCAGATTTGTTTATATTCAGATTCTCTGGTGCCAGTTTGGGCCCACTGTTTGAGTAGAGGAGACAGACCCTTGGGAAGTGCCTCTGATTGGTCGATGCTCTGTCACCTCAGCCCGATTACCCAATCCCCTCCGTACCTAGAGCCACCTAACCGTGTGGGTGTAGTGTGTAGATAGACTTAAGAACTAGATCAATTTACATAAATTACTAATAGATCCATATATTTCCAAAGCTCACCATCATAAGCTCACCATAGCAGCGTTTTTGACGTGCTGGATATTTTCTACATGTTTAATCTTGCTCGCATGCTGTGATGAAATGCTCACATATTCTGCACCAATGCCACAGACCACAAAGCTGAAACATTCACATTAATTTTGCAGTTTTAAGCAGGCAAAATGTTGGTTGCAGAATTTAATTCCACTTTCCTGCTGCCCATTCTGGAGCTGCTAGATGCACAGCCCTGCTAATGACCCAGGTGCCTGGCCCATCGCTGATATTTACAAAGCTAGCTTGTTTGCTTCCATCGGAGTGCATTCATTTAAGTGCCATGTGAAGTCCTGCCATAAAATCAATATTACCTGGGAAACATAGGATGGGCTTTATTCCCGCTTTGCACCCATTACTTGTGGACTGTGTGTAGCTGGTAAAGGATTGGTATCTACCAACAGAGGGGGCTAAAGAGCTATCCCAGCTACTCATTGGACATGTATCTGGAGACTGAAGCTTTGCATGCTGTCTGTGTTACTCACAAGAGGGGGGGGGAGCATCTTTTGTGCTCAATTCTGGTGTCTGTTGTTTGTTTTCCATAAGTGGAATCTGAGTGAAAATCCTCCTTCAGACTTGTATAGATACACTAATGTTACAATGTGGATTTAGAAGGCTTTATGCTACCTGCCATTGTTTTTGGGTGTGGGGGTATATTGATGGTGCCAGCGACTGAGGACGCCTTAAATCTGTGCACTTTTGGTAAGTGGTCGGGCTCAGTGCAGTGATGGCTCCAAGCCGAGTAGCCGATGCCCAGCCAAAGAGTCGACGCTTTGGACAGCTGTTTCAACAGAACCTCAGAGACGAAGCCGGAAGCTTCCTTCCATCACAAGACAATCCTGCCCGCGCTCCAGTGGCCAGGAATCGCAGGCGGCATTCCAAGGTGCAGGTGGGCCAGCTCCCGGACGGCTTTCCGTCACAGACTCTGCAAACCGTCTTAGTGTTATCTGCTGTGGAACTTTCTCCAGGCTGCAAATCGCATTTTAAACCGGATCTCCCATCTACAATTCAAACGGCCTCCTCTGCATTTAAGTTCACTCCGCTGTTGGCTAATTTCAATACTATTTAATGTATTTGTGTGTATAGCCAATAAAATGTACCACACAAAATGTGGATGAACATAAAATTAACAGTGAAGGATTTTAAAGAAGTAGCTGCTTCATTGCATTAAGGCAGGTTCCGCTACACTGTAGAGTTTGGAAATTAGGTTTTTGGAAAAATCAGTGGTTTATCTTATCCAGCAGCCGTCTTCCTTCTCTTCTATCCATGCATCTCCTGCAGCTGCGCAACCAGTGCTGATGACGCAGGCGGCCTGCGACTGATTCCCGTGTGTACAGAGCATGTGTCCTCATGCGTGTTGTGGAGGGCGACAGGTGTTTCGTGTTGGCCTCTGTGGCAGTGTGGGGGTGGGCTCAGGATTTACCGTTAGCTCCACGCTAAAATGCTGAGCCTGGGATCTGCCATGGTTAGATGCTGAGCCTGGGATCTGCCATGGTTAGATGCTGAGCCTGGGATCTGCCATGCTTAAATGAGATCCTGGCACTCGACAGCTTTCCATCTCATTCCTGTGAGAAAATTGGCCAGCAAAGGGCTCCATTCAACACAGACGCCTCCGTTTCATGCAATTGCAGAATTATTACTTCCATAAATATTTGATGAAAGGAGATGTTTCATCTATTCATTACAGGGAGAGGGTGGTATGTGTTCATTAGTGTGGGGATGAGTAACAGTCTTTAATACTCTTTGTTTATGCTGAAAGGTCACATGGGAGGGGCCCCCATGAATATGCATATGGTAGTCCAGGCTCTCCCCCCATAGCCCCCATTGACTTCACACACAGCTGCTTTTTCTCTGCCCTAAATTAAAACAATTAAAGTGGTGTTGGTGACATGCAAGCATTGGGATGCTGGCAGTGCACCCCCCCTCCCCCATCAGGACTTCAATGGCCACATGCAACTGGGCTTTTTCCTGTATGACCGCTGTGGTGCGCCTTGGCCACCAGGGGGGCTCATTTCCTGGTTCAGTATGGGGTGAGAGGGGGAGCACATTTGAAATGGGGTGGCCTGGCTGGCTGATGGGAGGGGCTTCAGCATCCCCCAGCATCTGGCTCAAAGGGGGCTCATGTTTATGTATGTAGCTGGTCGCGTGATTGGGGGGGCACATCCCCCCGATGGCCCCACCAGTGCCAGCCATCGAAGGCTCCGCCCCAGCTTTTAATTGTGCCTGGCCTTGCACTCCCTGCCCCCCCCATCTCCTTACCCTTCACACACCCTCATTATCGCCCTCCCCACCATATTTACTTTACAGTCACTGTTCCAATTTACGCCGTAAAACTTGTTAGGTGCATGAAAGATATAGATATGTGTGTGTGATTTATCCAGCTATGGCTACACAAGCTGCCTGATTGGGAGGTTTTCAATGAAACCATCTATACCCAGGGGAAGCCTGTGAACATCCCACTGCGCTCACATAAGATACCTGCAGGACATGTCTTACCAAAATATGTTGATGTCTACTGATATCTGACATATATTAGATATGTATTCTTTAAGTATCAGCTGCTTGGGCTCCAATTAGCTAAAATGCTGATTATTGTCGAGGATTCACTGTATCTTCATAAATCTCTGAACACGGCTGGAAGAGAAACGCGTCGGCTTTCGGGTCTCATCAGTGTTAACCTTTAGATGGGGGGGAGGGGGGTCCCCAGCCCCCCACCCCCACTGTATTCCATAGTCCCTCGCTGTCTTGACATTGCGCCAAGACCGGTACTGTCATGAGGGTGGATTCTTCTTCGAACGCTAGACCTTCTTCTGTCTCTTTGGAAGAGTAGATAGTCAGTTAATTTGGTTCAAGGTGTTTTTCCAGCAATAAGAATTATATGCTATATTATACCCTTTCATGCATCCATCCGTCCATCCATCCTCTAATGCAGGCAGCACCTGGTATAATGCAGGGGGTGTCCTAGATCAGATGCAGGTCTATTGCAGGGCACATACTCATACAGTTCACACACATACTCATACATGCTCAGACACATACTCCAACACATTGACACATATATTAATACACGTTCACACTCTGAGGGCTCACAATACCCCCTAGCATTCAAACCTTGGAGGCATGAGGCCACAGAGCTACAACTGACCCACAATACTGTCCTTTTTACCAGCACTGTTCAGTGTGAGTACCTTGGCTGAGCATTAGAGCAAGGCAAATTCTGTAACCACTAAGCACAAATATCACGCCTAACGGCGCTCAGTGTGCTCAGTGAATAAACCTGCTTCCTTTCAATAGGTTTCCTAAGTCCTGTATTTGCATTCTCAGTATATTTTTGACAGGAGGCACGTCACAGTAATTTTTTCGCACCAATACTTCATTATATGTTGTCTCATTACATATTGTGCTACTGATACAAATACACATCCTTCCTTTTGGTTATTGCAAGGCAACACAGCGTGTAATTAAAATGGCATTTTGATATGTGCCTGCTTATACCATTACAATACAATCTATACTTTCTGTAATTGCTATATAAGGAAAGACCACGATAGTCAGGAAACTGGACAGAAGCACATATGCATTACATCAAGAGATCAAGGTAGACTTCAGGACCTCTGAGAGAGTGAGCGGTGCCTTTAGCGGTGACAGGTGTCTTCAAGGACACCCAGACCTAATACTACTGCTCAGACTCCTGATTAACTCTTAATCCATAATTAGAGAAAACCCCAAACATCACTGCAACATAAGTGTCATTGTAAATCTGTTGCATTGCTTCAGACAATAAGAAACTTAACACATGGTCAATTTAATGCTTTGTAGGTGTCTATTAGTAAATGCACTGCATGAAAAATGTGCTTGAATTTTGCTGTTATATGCTCGAGTCACTCGTGGAAATTTTCCGAGCTGATTGAAAAAGAACCGCTTCACACAGTATTTTGCTTGTTTTTAATAGTTTTGTTCTTTTTAGTTCCACATGTAGTGAGAGTTGAAGTTAAAGTTTAATTTAATAAAATCTGTGATGATCCTTCAAGATTAAAAGCTGTCGAACAAGCAAATGTTCTGCACAGACAGATTTATATTTACCTTTAATTTGAGATCTGGCTCTGAGACTAAGGATCTGTGCCAGTAACTGGAAGGTTGCTGGTTCAAATCCTGTGAATGCCCAGATTGATTCTACTCAGTTGGGCCCATGAGCAAGGCCCTTAACCTGCAATTGCTTTGTCCTGGATATGACGTTAATCTACGTCCAGCCCTGTAAGGAGGTCCTCCAACTTACAGAGAAAAACTTGGGGGTTGGTGGCAGGATCGGCACTCCAGCCACCGGAAAAAAAACTCTCACTGGCCCATTTGGACTAGTGTGGTGCTGAGGTATCACCCGCCACCTGGCTGCACTCAGGGTATCAGGGTGGTGAGTGTGGTAATGCACTGCAATCACTGCATGCTCCTTTCTTCTTTAATGTACAAGGAATGCCTAGGGAAAAAGAGACCTTTTGATGTCAATGTGCATCATGTAGATGAATTATGATTCTGAACCTAGGAAAAATATACCTAGGAATTTTCAGCAGAAACTTTGGAACTTTGCTGGGGTAATTAAATAGCATATGATTACAGCAGAATTCATCAGGTACAGGCTGATGGATGACTAAATCCCCAGGGGAGGTGAAACTGATGTTCAGCCAGCTGACTGCTCTTGGCCAGAAACTGTTATTACAGTGGAGATGCTCTTCTAATAACATGCATGATCACTAGACTCTTCAGCAGAGACCTTCCACCACAGAGCCCCTCTTGGCCTGCATGACAGCCATCGTGCAGGGAAATTGCATTCTCCATGGCCGATTATTCCTACAAGAGTAAATTTCGGTGTGTAAAATTTAAAAGGTGAAAAGGTGCCCGGCATGTTTTTGCCGTGAAATCCGAGAGGGAGATGCATCTGGATGAGAGGCAGAGCTTTACACGCCGATTAGCGGGTCAGACAACGCACACAACCTATGCATGTTTCTCTCCCGGAGCAAAAGTGCCCTTTAAACAACATTATGCATATTACTGTCAGGAATCAAAGCTCAATGACACCCTTAATGCACCTGACATCAAAGGAGTGCCGTCAGCAGTTTATAAGCCTGCTTTCTTTCAGACGGGTACATTTGGTGAAGCAGACATGACCAGAAGCACAAATTAAGCAGAAGATCCACAAACCCATTGCACTGAGCTTCATTCATAGTCCAGTATCTGCAGATCCCTGGTTTGTAATGTATAAATAGACACAGGTCCCCACAGCCCTGACTGGCATAAGTGGTTTGACGATGGCATGGTTGCAATTAAATTTGTATGGCATGCAGACAGGGCTAAGAGGTTCAGCTAAGCATTAGAATGGCATGATTTCAGTGGTATTAAATGTGGTGTGATTCTTCCTGCCAGGCATGGCGGTTCCAGTATCTCAGACAGCCGCCATCTTGAATCTGTTCACGTATTACATTGTCTAGAGTTTACAGAGAATGACGTGATGGGCAAAAACACCCATTGAATCGCATTTCTGTGGCTAAAATCAGAGCTCAACAGTGGCATGCAGAAAGCCTTCTCCAAAATCACAACTCGCAACTCTCAAAGTGCTTCCCCATGGATTTCTTCGAGTTCCCCATGGTACTTCACAGAGGTTCAAGGCTGATTGATGCACGTGGGAATGAAGGGTAGCCTGTCTGGTCTGATCCCACAGAAAAGCTACTGTAGCACAAATTGCTGAAAAACTTAATGCTGGCTATGATAGAAAGGTGTCAGAACCTAGAGTGCATCTCCGCTTGCTGTGTATGAGGCTGCATAGCTACAGACCAGTCAGTGTGCCCATGCTTCCCCCTGTCCACTACAGAATGTGAGCATCAGAACTGGACCATGGAGCAATGGAAGAAGGCGGCCTGGTCTGATGAGTCATGTTTTCTGTTACATCATGTGGACAGCTGGGTGTTTGTTCATTGTTTACCTATCTGAGGAAGTGATGACACCAGGATGCACTATGGGAAGAAAGCAAGCTGGCGGAGGCAGTGTGATACACTGGACAGTGTTCCTCTGGGAAAATATGAGTTTGACACATACCACCTACTTAAACAGAACAAGTACGCCGCTTTATGGCAACAGTATTCCGCAATGGCTGTGGCTCCTTTCAGCAGGATAATACATCCTGCCACACTGCAAGAATTGTTCAGGAACGGTTTGAGGAACATGAAAAAGAGTTCAAGGTGTTTCGGTGGCACGAGGGGGACCTGTTACGCAGCAATGTCTGTCCTGTCATGACTGTTGGACTGTGGGTTCAGGAGGAATGTTATTTAAGTTCACTGTATATTTATTGTACATGGCTGAGAAAACAATAAAGCTTTAGCTTACATATTTTTTGAATAATGTTTTTTAAAATCAAGCTTATGTATGAATATCTTGTGAATCTGAACACTTACATCAGCTTGACTGATATAATATCACATATAATATCACATCAGCCCAAAAGGTGTTTTTTTTCGTATGACAAACCCTACACATCATTCAGATGTATCTAAACCCAGTCAGAGAGAATGCCAGGCTCTTTTGCTCAGCAGCACGCCATCTGATGGGCGGTTGGAATGGGGTGGTTTCATCGACACCCTTGGGGTATTTTGTGCCGGTGATCTGAACAATCCATGAAAGAGATTTTTTGCTCTCTAACTTAATCGAACAACACTGCAGATCTACAAGAGCTGGACCATTACGCTCAAACATACTTAATACTTAATGCGGTTTGATGCTGTATGCTGGGGGCTTTTCCCATATTTCACAAAGTCCCTCTGAGGCTGAAGACTTATTTTCATCCCTTTCCTATTGTTCAATCTGAGATTAACATTGCAGCTGATTATTCTCCTAAGCAGCATTATTCTATATTTCAGTGTAAAATACCAAGTATTCCTCAAGTGACTCACAGATCTCGTTTTTGTACAATTTTATGCTATTTATTTCCCTAAAAGCAAACACACCAAGTTCATTTCCAATTCAATGCATAGCTTTTGTTCTCAAACGACAAGCTTTGAGCCATTAAATATTTTCGTTATAACACAGCGTCACCATTGAAGTCTGTGCAGATTGGGCATTCTTTTTAAGTCAACCATTTCCCATAAACACTCAGGCAAAGGTGCTTTGACCAGGTCAGGCCCCAATGAGGCTACTTTTCTTCCAGAAAACCAATGACTTTAAGGAGCAGGGAGGGTGTGCTGGGAGAGGGGTGTGACTTGAGGTGGGGACAGGTACAGGACACAGGGATGGCTGGAGACAGCAGCTGGTAGTCTCACCCAGTGCCGTGATCTCCTGGACCATCAGGGAGCTAGAAAGAAATAAACAAGTTTGACCGAAAAGCAAAGCAAAGGAAGAAAATACGAGTAAAAACAATGGGAGATCACCCTTAGCAGCACAAGGCTTGGTCAGCTGGAAAACCAGGCAAGAGAAGCCAACTTGATGATCCAGGTCTGCTTAGTATCAAAATGAATGTGGATGTCAAGGGGGTGGGCGCATATGGAGCAACCAGTCATCTCCAGCCTTCAACATAAGGGGCGGAGCTTCGTGACCATGTGCTGATTGGCTGTCCAAAACACCCATGCTGAAATTTTTACAGGTGGTCACTATGCATCGTTCGGCAGCTAGCCGACTAAAGCGGTGGGCAGGTGTAGGTCCCCCAGGGCTCCGTCGTGACACCAGGGATATGAGGGTTTGAGATTTCAAAATACTCTCGCCCTTTTACTGTTGCAAGCTGAGGTGTTGAAGACGCTTTTACATTTTTTCCCCACCTCAGCATCCTCAGCTATTGTCCAGGTTTGTTTGAAAGGAAATCCACTGTGACTGTTGCCATGGTTACTCTGAAAATAGATTGTATCCTAAATTTTAAATGCAAGAGTGTGTAATCTTGATGTACTGTCTATTGTGAATTATATTTATGTTCTGTCATTTCTGTTATTTTTGCCTGATTGTATTTAGAGTAGCCACTTGCAAGTTCCATGAATCCTTTACAATTTCTATCATGAATGAAGGATGGTTAAGTTTTGTCAAAATACTCAGAGCCCATGGTAAGCCATCTATAGTAACACGGAGGAGGCCTTCCCATCACACAATGCTTTGTTCAAGCTGGTAAAAGTCAATGAATGGAGAATAATATCTAATAGTTGAAGTAAGTTACAGTCAATGTTTGGTCAAGCTTTGTCTAAAGAAGCTCAGAGTACAACACATGGCAATTACTTTTAGGGCCAGAATTCACAAGCATTGAAAATTCTGATGTTTTACAATCTAACTAAACATATACTAGGAAATTCAAAATGCACAATGAACTGAGTAACAATGATTTCATAGTCATTCATGTGATTTGTTATTAATGTGATGCTGTTAGATTGTTATCCACTTGTAATAATTACCTAGGGCTCCTCAAGATCTGATAGATGTGTCAATTCATAATGCATATGTTTATATTATTGTGATCAGTGTGCTTTTGGCTTAAATAAAAGATCGATCCGTCCATCCTCTATTCTCACTCGTGTTATGCAGGGGTCCTATCCTAGAAGCTACAGGCCTTTGGATGGAGTGCCAGCCAGCCCATTGGCAACTCAATTCACCTTAGCGTGTCTTTGGATTGGGGCGGGTGGACTAGAGAATATGGAATGAACCCCACAATGACAGGGGAAGAACATGCAAACTCATGCATATACACAGAGTCATGGGGGAGAGTGCAGAGGCCGCAGAGATGTGAGATGATAACGCCGACCGCTGCACCATGTAGCATGAATTGATTTTTTTCCCCTTTTTTTATAACCTTAAATTGACTAAGGCAGACAAATGGTAAGCAAGCTGTTAAAGACTGGATTTCCAGGAAGGGAATTGCTAAAGTGTTCAACCTGATGATCTTATTGAAGCAAAGCATTACTTTGTGTATATTATGTGCTGTTTACTACACCTAGAACCTGGAAAAAGCAAGTCAACAGAATTATGACCGATCTAACTGACATTTCTCCAACCGACCCGTCACTGGTGACATGCTCTTAAATTTGGAAAACGAGAAGCTCACCAGTCATCAGCATAATTAGAGAGCAATCGAATAATAGCTTTGGTCAATAACACCATTTGTAACTGATCTTGAGTCTGAGTCAGAGCTGTCCAGCATCCGATAAACTTCCCACGCAATTTATATAATGTTGCCTGTTCAGGAAATCGTTTGGTCTCAGAAGGATTAATCAATTGTTAAAACTGCGTGAAAACACTATTGATATCAGATCTCCAAAGGCTTCAAATGAATGCCTGTCAAGATACGTGACGATAGCAAATACGCCATTATGGGACAGGTGGCAGTCTTAGCCAAACCGGGTGCTAGCCCACCCCTATTTATTGCCAGTAAATCCTTGCAGGCCGAGGCTGTTTTGTGGGATTAAGGAATCAGCTGGATTGCAGAGGTACTGAGTGACGTGGAATTAAGTCTCCAGTCTCTGCTCATTCCATCCTCACCTATTAGCTGCTGCGGCCCTTTGTTCTCTCGCTAAGTACCATTCACTTACACCATTCACTTATATCATTCACTTACACCATTCACTTATATCATTCACTTACACCATTCACTTACACCATTCACTGCCTTCCAGCCATGCAGCCTCGTCAAGTGGCCGGAGTGAGAGAGGCCCTCATGCCAGATGGCATCTCTGGCACACACAAAGGCCCTCCGCTGCCCGCATCGCCAGCTGCCATGTGTGTGCTGACTGGGTTTTGCTAGTCCTGGGGGGGACACTCAGCTGCAGATGATGCCACAAGTCCCAGCAGCAGCAAGCATCCCAGACTAGCCTGCAGAGGTCAGACTCACAGCTGATGTGGAGACAGGTTTCTGTAACAGTGGTTAGCAGCCTGTCACAGACCTTTAGTATGATTCTGTTCATTTAAATTCTGATTCATAAGCTTGTGGATGGTAGTGTGCCAGAAGTACAGTGCTTATTTGCATGTTAGGGGCATTTGTAGAATGTGACCTAGCTAAGTAAATCTTTACTTGTTTGTTTTTTAGGCACATCTGTTCACGGTGCAGCAGACAACTGCAGCGTCAGCTGCAAACACTCCAGGCGCGAAGAAAAAGTGAAGGAGATGTTAAAGAAAACAAATGTATTACATACACAGGAACCTCAGCCATTTATATCAGGGGTCTCCATATATTGTGCTTGAATAGTATACAATGTGCAAGATATAACAAGCTTATATTAAAAATACATCCATCTTCCAAAGATTTACTCTGATCAAAGCAGCAGGGATCCTGTAGCAAATTGCACTCGACATAGGGACCAAGTTGTGGCTACACTCTGGATTTAATGCCAGTGCCCATACAGTGAGCACTCATTAATGCACTATAGTCCATTAAGAGACAGCAAACCTGCTGGAGGAAACTGGAGTATCTGGAGAAAACTATTTTCAGCACGGGAGGAAAAGGAATCTTACATGCAGAAGGACTCACCCGCCTCCGACCCTGCAGGTGTGAGGCATAGTGTCACCCCCATATTCAATACTGCCTTTAATTCGATGAATAGTTACAAATAAGGTGAATAGTATACTTTAGCCATTTGCAAACTCGATAGCACTGGCTTTCATCACTTCAGTAGGAAAACACAATATGGTGCCTTTCAGCATCTTTCAATTCAGAAGGTTACAATAGAATTTATGCTGCCAATCGCCAAGTCAATATAAGGTTATTTCAAGGCACTGGTAGTTTTCTTTCTGTTACATTTTCCATGCTATCATTTATACTGTCTTTTCGCAGATAATAAAACGCCTAGGCCAGTCTAACCCAATACTTACTCAATACTAGCACTTACAAGGCCTGAAGTTCTCTTTGAATACAGTGCAACTTCCAATTAAATTTGTGTCAACATGGCCAATGACATAACTCTGTGTTTATGAAACTCAGAAAGCTATTAATTTCATGGCTAACAGGCTTTTATATCCTTTTGTTAAGCTTTAACCATTTAACATGCATCTGAAGTTGGAAATTTATAGCAGTACTGTAGATTTACCTAGGCTGATGTCCTTCTCTTTGACTGAGGTTCATGCTACTTCACAAACTTGTGAAATGTGTCTCTAACGAGGATCTGCATGCACACTCCCCCATACTTACAAGACCTTCTCCCTGCTCTCCATCTGTCACGATTGTCCAATCTTATGCTTTGCTGTCCAACAGAGGACTCTGGCAACAAAGCCGCCATAAAGATTTATGGCAGGAATTAAAGTTTTTGACGTCGGCATCAGGGCAGTGAGCAGCCCTAAGTCCTGTTTCACTGGAGGGCGTGATTTTGAAAAATAGCGATAACCTGCATCCCTGATGTATTGGACTGCAGGCTCTCTCATACCTCACTGCCCCTTCATCATGGAGAAGAACATCTGCATCGCAAATGATTGTGATTAGCTGGAGGACAAGAGGACAAATGAAAGGAGGTAAGTTAACCAGCTGAAAACTGAGCGAATTATTCTTTGAATCCTTCTATTATCTGTGATGTTACCTGTGAGTGAACCTGGTACTACACCAAATCTCAGTCACCAACAGAAGAGTGCAGATCACAGAGGGCCAAGACACTGGTATTTGCTGTGATTCTCTATATTTACACTTTGACTCATTTAAATTAATATCCACTTTCACTACGCTTTTTAATATTTCACATCCCTGAGTTTGATTATGCTGATTAACCAACAGAGGGTGATACAGGTAAATCGTAGTGAGAACACATGTTAAAAGCACATTATACATGTCACAAGAGCAGCAAGCCACACACCCAGTGAGTCTTGCCCAGCCACCCGTAATAATCAAGACAACCAAATAGCACAAGGTCTCAGTTCCTCCTTTGGGAAGTATTGGGTGTTACACTGTACTTTTATGGCAGTTTTCCACTGCCACCATGAACCGAGCTGTACCTGAGCCAAACAATGAAAAGATGGTTTTCTACTATAAACTATGCAAGCTGTTCCCGATCTGTGCCCAAGCTGACATGACCCTGCTTACACTCAAGGCCGAAAGTGAGACTGATCCGAGCTGATTGCATCGCCACCATCTGATTGGTTGAAATGCACGACAAGAAAGAACTTATCTGCATGGATTATCTGAAATAAAAACGGCATAGTCCATGTATCATTAGTAGTATCACACACTGTGATGTATTGATTCATTGCTGATAACTTGGAACTTGAAAATTTCCAATCTCTTACTTGAAAAAGTACTAAAGGACAGACAAATGGAATGACCTAGTAATGCAAATGTATTAGTGGTGAAATGGATCATAGTTAATCCGTGATCTGTACAAATCCCCCACCACGGTTCGGCACACATGTAAGATTACTTGCAAAGTTTACCCGCAATAGTGTGAGATACAGTCTTACTGCCTCTGTTACTTTTTAAAGTAATAATTCCCCAACTAGATGCTATGGAAGTGCATAGAGGACATGCATTCAGGGCTTGCCATTCATGTCTTACGACAGGGGACAATTCTCCACTGCATGGATTCAATAGCATTAGTCACAGCATTTTTAGCAACCCGCTTCCCTCTTTCTGTTGACAAACATTGTTCGCATGTCTAATTACATCATTTTTTTTCCCAAGATAACTTTTTTTAATTTTGTGATCTCAAGAAAATAACTTGTGATTTCGAGAAAACAACTTCAACTATGTGGAGGTCAAGAGAAAAATAGGTCGTAATCTCGACATAAAACATAGAAAGATAATGATGGATGAGCTTCTGTAAGATGCAGAGTCGCAGTGAAACCCTACAAACAAAGCAGGTACGTGTCCATGTGAAGAGGGCAAGTTAAACCTTCCCTGCTTTAAGTGTTAAGTAATGAATGGAAAACAAAGTTATATATCTCTCCTTTTTTCTGATATGAAAAATGATCGGATGTGTGAATCAAAACCATGATATGTTCCAAACTGATTTTTGTGATCCATTGCAGCCCTAATTCTAATCGTGCTCGCATTTGATGCTAACATAGAACAGAGATCCTCACAGACGTGCTATCGGAAATTAGCGCATAGCAAATCATGTTGCACACCTTGTCGAGAAAGGGTTGAGAAACACTGCTTGAGGGCTACTAGGGACGGGCTCAGCCATGCTGCCATCCTAATAACACAGGAGAGAGGTTAGAATCATAATGTTTCTTATTATAACATGGCACAGTTATTTAATATAGTGCAACATCTCTTGAATACCAAGTTCCACAAACATTCCTTTCCATAAACCTTTTTTTCCGTTGGCTTTTTCCACAAACTTGGTCTCTCCAGAGGATCCTCCCAGACGGGCCTGCCACTCTGCTTCTGGAGTTAAATCAATGAAAGAGAATTGAGTGTTGGGGGTTAACTAATAGTAATTGGATTTAGTTCCTGGAGTCAAAATCCCAGTTTCCTGCTACCTTGGAAAGAATTCCATTAAGGTTTCAGAAGCGTGCAATGTGCATTAGTGCAATCTGAATAGTTTTTAAGGTGACCACTAGTGGAAAATTGTGTCCACAATGGTCACATAATTGGCAAGGTAAGTGTAATTATATATGACTGGAATCCAATTGATAAATGTAAAATACATGCCTGAAGCAAACATGAGCGTGTTCCCATGGATCAGCCCGCTTTTTGGAGCACAGATCTGTACTCTGTGACGGTCTACTCTTCTGGCTGAGCCTATCAGTAATCCTGTCACCTGCTCTCTGCAGGATCGTCCTGTTTGATTGAATCTGGCATTTTATTGCATTTTCTATACGCGTCCCAGCTCATCTGCCTTGACCAATCACAGCGAATGCAGGGAAAAAAGAAACGGACAAACTGAAGAATGAGAGAAGTCAATGGCATTGATGTCAGCATTAATGTCAAAAGTGTCGGCGAGCCACTCTGACAGTCTACCTTATAACCTCTCTTCCAAGATTCCTGCTTATCTGTAGGAAAATTGGCAGAAACACCAGACTGTAGAAATTCAATAGGTATTGTATTTTCTGTCTATTCAGAGTTAAACGTAGGATAAAAAGAAGGTATTTT
>JAODLC010000040.1:16594265-16615138 GCA_026781145.1 Hippopotamyrus pictus | reverse complement strand
CCACCCCCCACCAATGCCTCCTGTTGGAAACCATGTGCATACCAGACATGCTATCCCTTGTAAAATACCAGATTTAAATGTTTAAGTGTTCGTTGACTACAAAGGGCAAATAAACTGCCCTCTCACTCCAACTTAATACTTTGTCCTTTCAACTTATTCAGTATTAATTTACTCTCTAATTATCATGGTCTAATAGCTACAGGTCTGTCTCATTATTCATTTTCCCTGTAGCCAAAACAGGGGGCACCTTGGTTGCTTAGTAGTAACACTGAAGCCTTGCACACGGCAGGACTGCCAGGTCCTGGACTGTGGACTCCCCCATGGTATATTTTGCCAAACATGGGGGTCCCCATGATAACTTTTGCTGAGCAACACATTTTGCACTTTTGTACTTTTGCTTTTCACTGGGGTTGTACCCTCAAGGGTCTGCCAGTTGTACCCTGTATGTGTAATGTTCTTTATACTTTGGGGATGTTCCTCAGAGTCCATTTATGTACCTTAAAAATAGGGATGCACCGATACTGATACTGGCATCGGGTATCGGGCTGATACTGCACTCATACACTGATACTCGTACTCGTACGGCGTCGATTCGACTTAGAATTATAAACCAGCCTTCACAGTCACACATGATAAATGTATCACATGCATGTATACAAGGTTTCTGTTAAGTCTGATGTTGCCGTACATGTAAAAGAATGATCACAGTCTCTTCCACGCAGTGAGGCAATAGGCAGCAGCTTATTAAACACTGGTATCGGATAGTTACTCCATATCGGCCGATACTCAAAGCGCAGGTATTTATATTGGTATCGGGACAGAAAAAGTGGGATCGGTGCATCATTACTTAAAAGGAGTTTAAGGTAAGTTAGGACAATTCCCTATAAAATTTGGAACATAATATGACTGGTCTGGGTTGGGGGCTTTCATGATATGCTTTCATGGGGCCCAAAATCTCTAACAACAGAGACTGGTAGGGAGCATAAATGTGGACTGGCTGCATTTTCAGTGTTTATATTCAGTTAATCTAGAACAGTATTTAGCTATGTGTACAGAAGCACAATATAATTCACCATACAACATAAAAAAGTTGACAAGGACAAGCATAAATTGCACTTAAAGTAATGGTTGAAGAAACAAGAGTCACTTGGAGAACATCGACATTGGCATCGTAAATAAAAGCATGTTAAAAAGATCCCTGCAAGTAGCTTATGCTGCAGAATACAAGTGGCAAAAGGGAACAAGTAGAGAATTACAAGCACAGAAGAAAATGTCATCCTCAGTATCAACATACCCATGGGACACAATTGATAATAAATTACAGTATGGTGGAAAAATTGGAATAATCTGTAATTAAGTCTTGCAAGAGCTGAAGGGGAATCAGAAGTTATTAAAGAGGAGCTCTGGAGGCAGGACTTTGTAAAAGTAAAAAAAAAAAAAAAAAAGAACTTCCTAGGGGATAGTTAGAGGAGCACTCACTGGAATTTAGATGTGGAGCAAAGGCTAAAAGGAGATCAATAGCAGACAAAGACACCTCGGAGGGAGTGAGGGTTGCAGAAATATTTATGCTGATAAACTGAAATAAATGCATGACTTCCTTACTTGTTACATTGACAGAGATATGTCAGTGTGGGAGTGTCCACCTCATTTCTCTGAATACATGGACAGCCAGCGTTATACCACACCTGCTGTCATGGTTTGGGTGACAGCAGGTCCAATGATTGCTGCTTTGATTTATGTGCCACGGCTTGACTACATTTCATTTAATTGACTCGAGAAAGCCAGTAGGAGGAGGAATAGGTATGTTTCTGGTAATACTCCTGGTTTCCTGAATAGAAAGCATGTAAACTGTCTGATAATTGATGAGACCCAAGGAACCGATTTTTCGGTTTGGCAGATGACAGGCGCTGCCTCTAAATCAGGAAGCACACTGGACAGAACACAAATCCATCAGAAAGCACCACCTCACACACTACGCGCAATTAAGAGGTATCGGTTAACTTTAATGCACAGTTTTGGGAGGGAATATATGGAGAAAATCTGTGTAGATGCTGTAAAGAACATGCAAACTCACACAAATTCTCGAGAGGGATCAACATCACAGTCCTTGGAGATGTGAGACTACACCTCTGGCACATGAAATTAGGGACAGTAACCAAACAGTTTTAGTGAACAAAAACTTCAACATGACATGACAATGAAACTCCCTCTTAAAATGACACTGAACTGTCAAAACCAAAATGGCAAATTTATTCAAAGTAAATATATGACTTAGTTGTCCACCTCATTCCCTAGCTTCTCCTCCAGCCCTGTCTTCATCCAATCAGCTGACTCTGTAAATAACCAATAACAAGCAGCTTATGCTAACGAGGGTCATCTCTGTTAGCTGTAGGCCCCAGGCCACTCCTAGCCGAAACACTAGCCTGAAAGGTCACTTTGGCTGCCACCTGCTTGCATAATCATACAGAACCCCCCGTGACCTCGACGCTGGTTTCCAATGCAGCAATGCATTTTATTCTGGCAGTGTCTGTTTGGTGAGTTGCATATACATTACAGCATTCCCCCTCTCTGCTTGCTGCAGATGAGGCCTGTGATGGCAGGCATTTTTCTAGGACAAAATTAAACATGTTCCCCAAGGCTGGAGTCATGTCTGTTTTTCCATTCCACCTCATTGCTTATTCAAGGTAATTGTTCACATTCTATGCTAAGGGTCTCTGTCCCTAGACTACAAAAAAGCCAGTACTCGATTTCGAAAGCTGAGCGGCTGCCACATTGCAGGTTGGCTAACAAGCAGTGAATTATTTTTTTAAACAGCTAAATACTTACTATAATATAAAAGTAACTAATAAAGTAATCCTCCATCTACAGAGAATCTTTGGACCTCCAGAAGTTGTTTTTCCTCCTTTTTCACTCTTGCACAATTTTATTGTTTAAAATTCTATAACCTTAATTGCTTGTAATAACCCCCTTGACTAGAATGAATAAGTAAATCTAGAGTTCTGTGATCTCTGTGTTCTTTGGGAGCATCTCTATCTGGTATAACAACTACAACTCTGAGGATCACAGAAGCCCTGCAGAGGGCGATAAGGTGCACAGAGGCAATCACCAGAACAGAACTATCCACCCTGCAGGACATCTAATGCAGTGTTTCCCAACCCAGTCCTCAAGGAACCTGGACAGTCCACATTTTTGCGTCCTCTTAGCTCCCAGCGCACCTGTACCAGGTATTTGGTGTTCCTGATTGGCTGGGAGATGGGAGGGAGCAAAAGCATGGACTGCCCGAGGACTGGTTTGGGAAACACTGATCTAATGTACATCCAGCAATGTAGGTCCAGGGCAGTGTGTCATGCTAGAAGGCACCCGGAGCGCAGACAGAAGCGACCAGGAGTCGGGGAAAATGCGGGGTTTAATCAAAGTAGAAACAGACAAACAGGCAGCAATGCAGGTTGACAATATAATGACCGGACTGGGGAAATAAACTGAGACGTGGACTAAATACATAGGATTAATGACAACAACAAGAAACAGCTGATCACATGGGGATTCCACATGAGGTTAACAAGAGGGCGTGGCATACGGAAGGAGCAGACGATTGGGGCAGGACAAGACCCCCCCCAAAGGCACACACTCTGGGCATGCCTAAAGGGAGCAAAGTGATGCAACCAGGGACATGACGGGACCTAGGGAGACAGAAACATCAACGGGGCACAGGGAACAGAAGTTGCACAAAGGACAAACAGGACAAGAACCCAGACAACAATTGAATAAACGCAGAAACAAAGAGGGACAACAAGCACGGGAACCTGGAACCAAATACCAAGGGAGGGGACAATGGAAGAACAACACCAGGGGGCACAGCAACAGGAGGAACAAAGGGACCAGCAGGGAATGAAGGCACAGAGGGATGGGGAGTAAACACAGGGGGCACAAAGGGACCAGTAAGGAACAAAGGTGGAGCAGGATGGGGAGTGAACACAGGGGGCAAGGAAGCCAAGGGTGTGGGGAAATGGGGAGCTGGAGGGACCCTCGTGGGCGTAAGGCGGGGACCGCCGGAGCCACAGGTGACTGTGAGGCTGGAACAGGGGCAGAGGGGGACGCCACAGGTGAAGGAAAGTGAGGAAGAAGATGAAGGGGCTGGCGGAGAAGGTGAGGAGGGAGGCAAAGGGAACTGTGGCGGAGAGGAGGAGGGTACCGTAGCTCACAGGCGGGCGACCCACGGGCGATCGACGAGGCACCGATGGTGAGGGGGACACTGCTGAAGGAACAGAGGACACCGTAGCTGCGGCAGGTGAAAGCACAACTCGCAGACTAGGGTGCGGGGGCCTCGGGCACCAGGACAGGAACCTTGGCCACGGGGGCCTCGGGCGCTGGAGCAGGAACCTCGGGAATGGGAGACTCAGGAGGCAGTGCAGGAGCCATCAGGCCAGAAACCATGGAGGGCGCTGGAGGAGGCGCCGAGCCAGGAACCACGGAGTGCGGTGAAGGGCCGCCAGGCCAGGAACCTTGGATGGCGGCACAAAAGGAACCACAGGTGCAGCCAGAACCTCGGGGGTGGCACTGCAGGAACCTCGGGCAAAGGGGCAGGAACCTCCGGGAGCTGAGCATCCACTGCTAGCATGGGAACCACGGGTCCTCAAGCAGGAACCTGAACCACAGGGGGCAAAGCAGGGACTGGAACCGTGGGAAGTGAGGCAAGAACTGAACCACAGGGGGCAAAGCAGGAACTGGAACCATGGGGAACGAAGCAGCAACCGCCAGGACTGGCGCAGGACCCTCGAGGGCAGGAACCACAGGGGCAGGGGCCAGAACCACAGAGGACGAAGCAGGAACTGCCGGGTTGGGAACCACGGAGGGCGGTACAAGGACTGCTGGGTCGGGAACCCGAACCTCAGGAGACAGAACGGGCACTTCGGGGGAAGCCTGCTCCGTCCTAAAATGGAGCAGCTTCCGCAGGCTCTGCGCCATCTTCTCCATTACCCCTGCTTCCCCACCTGGTGAAAAGGCAGCAAACTCCCCTTTGAGCTGCTTACATAGTGGGGCAGCCTCTGAGGAGTCTTGCATCGCCAGATCTCCCATCACCTGCCAGTATGGACCCTGGAGGGCAAAGAGGTTACCGAGGCGCCTGGAACACCGAAGGAGCGGACGATCGAGGCAGGATACAGTGTGCATTATCAGGGACACTCACCACCCATGGTGTAAACTGCACTCTGGTAGGTGCCTCCTGAGCCTTATGGCTGGGACTGAGACTGAGGAGAAGCTTCTACCACCAGGCCATTCACATCAAGAAACCACCAATTAAATTAAAATAAGATAAAACTGCAGTCTGCTCTATTCATATTTTCCCATATTTTCTTGTAACATATATATATTTCTATGTTTTTAATACTTATTTTAATTTGGTTATCCTTCTACCTTGTTTATTGCACAGACTAGATAAATGGCAATTTCATTTCACTGCTGGTGTACCACTACAGGCATGTGACAATACCTGTCATAACAAGACATGGGGAAGGAGGGACGTTTCATGATGTGGTTGTTAGATACCAACAGAGACTTTGATGATGAGAAAAAATAGGGCCGTGTGAGGTGAAGCAAAGGAAGGCAGGGCAGATAAGAGTGAGAGGATAATCAGGACACAGGGAAACACTGGGGGAACCAGTAACCAAGGACACTAGCAGAGAACACCAGTGACCTCCCCCACAGAACTTACACACAGCACTTACATTGTCTGACAGAGAACCAAGGCAAGGGTATGTACTTATGTACCCACGTGATAAGGTTTAAACAAGGAACAGGTATGGGTAATTAACCACTTAACAAACACATTAGGACTGGGAATAGGGAGGAAGACAGGATGGCCAGCGACATCTGCTGGCAAAATGGGAACATGATGAACACGGGTGGGGACATATCCTGACATGTTGAACATGTTAACATGTTGTTTAAGTTCTCAGGAAAAACATCCATAGAAACTTAACACACCATGCTGTACTTTCTTAGATGATTAATGCCATCGGCTTGTGGGCAATGCAACATGGTCAAAATGTAAAAAATGTTGTGAAAAATTAATGGTAAATTCATAGCCATACCCCCACAGAAGCCATCAATTTCAGGGTAATATTCAGTGTGTAAATTCTTTATGTTGGAGCAGCCATTTTAGGAATGACTTTATATAAAAATACAATGAATTCATTAAACTCTACTGACTCTCCTAACCATCCTTCACCTGACCCCATTCATTACATACACCTGAACTGTACATTGGATTGGCAATATAGGTGAAAGCATCCATCTGCCCATTCATCTTCAGGCCAGTCGCCCTGCTGAAGGTCATGGAAGGCATATGCGTCCCATGTGTGGTTTGGAGGCAGGGTAATCTTAACTGTGTAAGAGGCTATTCCATATATCATGCCTACAGTCTGAGCTGGAAAGTACATTCTGGCTAACCCAAGGTATTGATATCCTGGTTCCTGTACCACATGACTTTAGTGGTGGGTAAGGCTGAGTCTTTACATTTAGATGAAGTGCTGCACTTTAAGTGGACATTAATGGGCAGAATACCCGTAAAGTGAATAAGCAATAATTGCTTCAGCTTAATTGCCACAATTTATTGATTATTTTGTGTGGAATCTGTGTTTTTTTGTTTTTTTTTTTCTCTTCTCCGAGGGGGAATATCTTTCCCTTGACAAAACACAAATAGGTAATTAAATAGACGACAGCTCATCTGTCTACTGCATATTTAAGCGTAAAAGCCCTTATGAGGCGCTGACATGCAATCACATAGATCACTAAGGCACTTCATTTTATATCTGCCATTTATATCTTCTTTCCTCTTCGCATCGCTGGAAATCTATCAAAAACTACATCTCATAATTGTTCCAAGGGGGGGCTGGTGTTTGAAATTGTGTGAAGAAAAGAGCAACAGGTCCAATGAGGACTTCCTATGTCTGCTTTTTCTCACCTATCTCTTTCTGCAGCTTTCGGCGGATGTAGCTGCATTGAATTCTAAATGTCTGAGTAACAGTGGACAAAGACAAGACGCTCTGAGTCACACTCTGTCTGCCTTCATAAACAGGTGTGAATTGGGTCATTAGCTGTAGTAAATCTAAAGGAAAAGTAAACTTCTGCTATGTATATAAGTTGGTGGGGAGATTTCATCTTCATCGGTTCCAGTTTCCCATACTGTTTATTCAGTATAGGATGGTGGTGACTCTGCAGCTTATCCCTGGAAGCACTGGGCACAAGGATGTCTGCCTAAGCATGTAGTCACACAGACATGCACACACAATGCAAACAGACACCAGTACACCTAAAGCTATAGTTTTTTGACTGCAGTTGGAAACCTGGAAAATACCTGCACAAACATGTGAACATGCATACCCCTGCCAAACATCCATATGCATCCATGGGCCAGAATTAAACCCTTGACCTCGGGCTTAGATCCACTGAGCTACTGTGTCAACCCAATAGAATTATCTCCTGCGATGTCCAAAACAATTTCTCTTATATACTCTCTTATAAACTAAACTTGGATTTATTCTTTATGTCATTTTGGATTCAGTAACATGCTGCTTGTAGCATGTAATATGCATGAGACAATCAAATCCTGCAGCTTTCCTGTAGCTTAGAGAGCACAGTAACATGTGCTCAGAAATCAGATTAATGGCAGACAGTCTTCTCTGCAGATGTCAACTAAGTCAAGAACTGGGAGGGCAGATATTTCTTTACAGAGATTCATTGCATGGAAATCAGTCGTGTTACCTCATCTGAATTCCAGCTATAGTTAATCTACATGAATAGTACCTCAGAATCAATTTTACCAGGTTATTGTTGTCATAGACCTCCTGAACAACACTACAAATCCCAGAATGCACCTCACTGCCACCATCTCAGTCAAGTCTCCCTGGACTGCAATTCCCAGAATCCTCCATAGCACCGCCTCACCTGTTAATCAGTCAACCAGTTACACCTGCGCCTAGTTACCCCTGCTGTTTAAACCCTCTGTTTGCTCTGACTCCTTGAGAGTTTGTTGCCCTGGTTTGTGCTTCTGAGTGTTCCCTTTCTGATTGTCTTATTTGGGTAGTTTTGATCTGTTTTATCATTTGGTTTTGCCTGCCAATGGGGATTTGTTGCTCCTGTTTGTTTATTTACATGACTACCTGTCATGACCTGTTTTTTCTTTTGACTTTGGCTTGGATTACCTTAGTAAAACCTGCTCCGCCATCTTGGAAGTAGTTTTGCCTGTCCCATCCCATGAAAACTGTGAAGGGTCTTAAGATGCATGTTGTATGATGGCTATCTAAACCACTATTTTATTTCTAACTGGACCATGTAACTGAGTTACTTTTACACTGTATAATGAGCTAGTTAAAACTGAATCAACAGCATGATGTTGACATTTGATATTTCCGCACAATGCTAATATGCCACAGGGCTGTCACACTCCAGTCCATGTGTTATTGCATGCTAACATCTACAATAATGAGTTACTTAGAGTAGAGTAAGTTATTCATTGTAGTCTGCAATTATAATGCTGTTGTGGATTTGATTGTCTCATGCAGATGTCTGTTCAACTGACTTAAATTAAGTCTTGGATTTCGGTTATTACTTTACTGTTGGTTTGTTTCTGGTTTTAAATCTGCTTCAGATGTCTTATTTCTCTGGTTCTGCAAGTTGAATTTGTTTGGTTTGCTCTCTGGCTTCTGGTTTTGACCTGATGAATGAAATCTGGTATTCTGGCATTAAGAATACCTGGTTATACCTTGTGTGCTAGTGAACGCACCACATTCTCCATCATTCAAACCATCTTTCTTTTTAGTCACTTTTCTGTTGCAGCCACATCAAGGGATGTTGGCTACAGTCCCGTGGACCAAAAACTGTGATAATATGGACAATATTAGTCAAAGGAACATTAAGTCCTATGGGAATAACCTGGCACAGTGGTTCTTAAAGCGGTCCTTGGGGACCCCCACATGGTCCACGTTTTTGCTCTCAACTCTCAGGGACCCTGTGGGGGTCCACGAGGACTGCTTTAAGAAACACTCATATAGCACTTTTGTTGTTTGTCTGTTGTTCACCATATTTCTGCTTTATAACCTTACATCTCATATTCATGTTTAAAGTGATATACACACTTTAAACAGAAGAGTACTTTCTCCATTTAAACTGGTTAAATTCTATATGATTATATGTCTGATGGCACCTGTGATACTAATTTAGAGATTAGTCTGCTTGAAGTATTGCTACAATACAATTATTTAATCTAACTTCCAAACGGTATGATGCTGTCCACACCAATTTACAATGTCTTTGCAGAATAAGCATGAAATACGTCCCTTCCACAGCTTTTTGTTTTGTTCCACTACTAAACAAAGATAATCATTTATGGACGACTAACGAAGAATGTATTGAGAGTACATTATTTTAATAAATTGCATGGGTACACAAACTTCTGGCCATGTCTGTATTGCACTTATAAGAAAGTGATGAATCGTAGTGTGTGGTCCAGCTAACATCGTACTTTCTCATATGCAAGGTAAAGTATACTTATGACTTTTTACTTTATTTTGCCTTTTTCCCTCTTCATTTACTTTTTTCCTGAGTATGACACTAAACTGTATCCGGCCCTGCAAGAGGTTCTCCAGCATGCAGGGAAAAAATGTGGGTGTTGGTGGCTGAACTGGCACTGAAGCCCCTGTAAAAAAACTTCAAACAGCTCTGAGGAAGCAGCCAGCTCTTTGCAGGAGTAACCCACAGGAAGGCTGCACACATCATAATGCGGATTGGGAAAAACCCTCAGGAGCCTCATCCCTGGAAGAGTCGGGTAGGTCTTGTCTCTCTGGCAAGATGACCATCTTCTCCTGCTGTCGGAGGAGCTTCGGAAATTCCACATTTCAGTGGCGGCACTCTCTGAAGTGTGCAGACTGGGGAGTGGCCGGATCTCTGAAGGTGGGTTCACTGGTCACTCTGATGGCTGCCATACTGAGGGAGTAGCTGTTGCTGTGACAGATCAGCTTTTCCCGATGGTGTCCGATGTCACTCGTTTCGAGAAGCGCATTATGAGACTCGGGCTGAGGCACTCTCTTGGTGTCTTGCCTGTTACCGCAGTTGGAGCATAAAATGAGGTGAGTGATCTCAATGAGGGAGACATTTTATGCGCAAATTCACTCGGTGGTTGATGGGTATTCACTAGGTGACACTCCTCTGGTCATGGGTCACTTCAACTCAATTACTGGCACTGAAAGGGCTGCTTATGAGGATTGTGTCAGTCCCCATAGGCCTGGAGACCATGGTGAAAGTGGTTCCATGTTCCTTGACTTTGCAAAAGGTCAGGAGCTGTGGGTCTCTGGATCCTGATTCCAGCGCTTTGGCCAGCATCATTGGACTTGGTACTCCAGTACTGATGGTGTGGTGAAGGGGATCAATCACATCCTCATGGGCAGACACTGGAGGATCCTACAGAACTGCAAGGTCTACAGAAGTGCTCTGTTTGTGAATTCTCACCACAGACTTGTCGTTGCTACTCTGAAGATTCAGCTTAGGTCCAGTAGGCTACCACGTACTAGGACAATGAGGCTGGATCTGGCCAGACTCCAAGAACAGGCTATTTATAATGAGTTTGCATGCAGTTATGTGATGAACTTGCAGACTTGGGTGCAACTGCTGATTCCAATGTGATGTGGGAAACCTTCCGTGACAAAACCCTGAAGGTTGCTGCGGGTTGTTTTTTTGTTAACTGTATTCCCTGGAGGAGGTGTTTCATCTTGCAGGACACCCTGGATATTGTCAAGGAGAGGCACAGTGCATTACTTGATGGTAACTCCAGTCTGTACTGAGGACTGAGAAGGACAGCTGTGAGGACCCTGAGGGAAGATGAGGTGTTTGTTAGAGGAATCTGTCTGCAAGTGACACACCATCTATGGTCTAGAAACCCACGACCACAGAGGAATCGAAGCATTACACTCCAGATATGTTCTTCAGAGAGTCGCAGTCAGAGCGGGTGATGGAACGGTCCTTATGGATGACACTGCAGTTGTGACCCACTGGGCCGGCTACTTGAAAAGCTGTTTAAAGCTGATCCTCCAGCTAGGTGTCCACAGTCCACAGGCTGGCCGTCTGATTAGCTGTGAACCACCCAGTCTCAGTGAGATTGCACAGGTGGTGAGCCAGCTGGGGGTAGGGAAGGCGGCAGGGATCTGTGGTATCCAGGGTGAACTTCCCCAGGCTGGTGGTAAGGCTGTCCTCCTGGCATTGTAAGCAGTGCTAATTTTGAGAAGAATTTTTAATTTAGTTATAGTCTTAGTAACATACTGAAAATTGAATTTGGATTAAAGTCACTTTTTAGTCTTTTATTTTTGTTTTGTTTTAGTTAAGATTTAGTCAGTGGAACTCAGGAGTAATTTTAGTGATCATTTTCTCAGATAGGTTAATGATACTGAAGTGGATTTTGCTGAAGGGTATTTTCTTCTGGCTGTACAAATTCCCTTCAGAAGCAAACACACCTTATACATAAGCATGCCCTATGATGCTTCGTTATCCAGGCTGCGAATGTGTCACTGACTTACTGTACTTCTTTCATATATACAAATGAATACCTAAAGTGAGAAAAAGTACAATACAATCATCTTTCTTTCACAGGTTGTATTTATTTTCTGCATGCATCCGCAACACATACTTCTCCCTGTTTCATTTTTGCTATTTTATTAGGCCATTTTATACTGTAATAATTTTTGTTATTAGGGCATCAAAACGCCTGTCGAACACCCATTTAACTACGTATGTGCAAAACCTGTCTTCACAATATACAATAACCCTTCTTGAAAAACAGAAAGTACATAATACGGTAAATTTAGCTGAAATGACAAAAAAGGGTCATTAATGAGTAATTTCGGACTAAGCATTAAGTTTGCATGTTTTTCTTTTTGTTTACTACAGTTCACTTATCTTGGTTTAGTTTCCAAGATGACCCTTGCACGTGTGTGTGTGTGCGTGTGTGTATCCCTGAACACTAAGAACAGTATCTAAAAAAGCTGCACTTTTTACACCTTTCTAAATTGCTCCCTCGGGTTTCTCCTCACCTCATGCCTTGCGCTTTCCTTGGCTGTAGCTCACGCCACGCTCATGGCCAATCACAGCACCTTTCACACCTACAGGATCTGGAGTTGCCGACAGGTCCAGATATTTAGCCTGCTAGACATCTGATGGGCGTCTGCGACGGGTCGCGTTGTGAACAGTTTACAGATTGCGATCGAATAAATATTTATCAAAAGGCATAACACATTATAGCCATGTGTATTATGCGTTATGTATGGTTTGATGCTCATCTATAATGCACATACAGTTCAGAAAAAAAGACAAAAACTTTCTTTTCTTTACTGTCAAAAATTAAACCAGAGTAAACTTGTTCTGTTTTAGATCAATAAATATTACATATTTTTTGCATTTGTTAAATGTCAGAATAAAGAGAGAATTTTAATGTATTTTTTATCACTTTCATCAAAGTCAGAAGTATACATACACTAAGTTTATTGTGTCTTTAAACAAAAAGAAAACTCCAGTTGATTCCATTCTGAGCTTAAGAAGCTTCTGATAGGTTAATTTATTCCATTTGAGTTAATTGGTGACATACCAATTAACAAACACGCAAACACAGAGCCTCTTTCTTTGACATCATGGGAAATCAAGAGAAATCAACCAAGTCATCAGGGAAAGACTTGTGGACCTCCACAAGTGGTTCATCCTTAGGCGCAATTTCCAGATGCCCGAAGGTCCCACGTTCATCCGTTCAGACAATTATATGCAAGTATAAAAAACATGGGAATGTACAACCGTCATACCGTTCAGGCAGGAGATGGATTCTGAGTCCCAGAGATGAATGTTTTTTTGTGCGAAATGTGCAAATCAACCCCAGGACAACAGTAAAAGACCTTGTGAAGATGCTGGCTGAAACTGGTAAGACTGTCATTATCCACGGTAAAACGAGTCCTGTACCGACATGAGCTGAAAGGTTACTCTGGGAGGAGAAGTCATTACTTCAAAACCACCATAAAAAAGCCAGACTACAGCTTGCAACTGCACATGAGGACAAAACTCTTAATTTCTGGAGACATTTCCTGTGGTCTGATGAAACAAAAATTGATCTGTTCGGCCATAATGATAAACGATATATTTGGAGGAAAAAGGGGGAAGCTTTGAAGCCTCAGAACACCATCCAAACTGTGAGGTATGGGGGTGGTAGTATAATGTTGTGGGGCTGCTTTGCTGCAGGATGGACTGGTGCACTTCACAAAATAGATGGCATCATGAGAAAAGAAAATTATGTGGATATATTGAAGCAACATCTGAAGACATCAGCCAGGAAGTTGAAGCTTGGGCGCAAATGGGTCTTCCAAATGGACAATGACTCCAAGCATACCTCCAAATTAGTGACAAAGTGGCTTAAGGACAACAAAGTCAAGGTATTGGAGTGGCCATCACAAAGCTCTGATCTCAATCCCATAGAAAATTTGTGGGTGGCACTGAAAAGGCTAGAAGGCTTACAAACCTGACCCAGTTACGCCAGTTCTGTCAAGAGGAGTGGGCCAAAATTCCAGCAAACTATTGTAGAAAGCTTGTGGAAGGAAACCCAAAACGTCTGGCCCAAGTGGAACAGTTTCGGGGCAATTCTAGTCTATGTAAATTTTTGACTGATAAAAGTAATAAAAAAAATTCCAGAAAATTCTCTCTCTCTTTATTCTGACATTTAACAAATACAAAAAATATGTTAATATTTATTGATCTAAAACAGAAAAAGTTTACTCTGATTTAATGTTTGACAGTAAAGAAAAAAGTTTTTGTGTTTTTTTTCTGAAGTGTATGTAAATATCTGCTTTCAACTGTAGATACCTTTCTAATGCATTATAATGCTCAGTATAAGCATTAAGGATGTTTTGTACTGCATTATAAAGGTATCAAAATGGAAATGGTATCTATGCAGGCTCTGATTTGGGGATCTCAAGAAACTGAGTGAGAAGTCTGAGTGTCTGTGTTAATGAGAGTCCTGGATAAAAACCAAGATCCAAGCCGTTAATCACTTCTTGGGCACAGCCAACAGTAGTATGTCTGTCTGCGGGGAGAATGTCAACCTCATCGAGAGGTTCATTTACCTCGGCAGTGACATTCATGTCTTTGTTGACTCATCCTACGAAGTCAGCGGATGGATTGGGAAAGCATGGGGGGCCAAGATATCACTGGAATGGGGTGTGTGGTGCTCCTGATATCTTTGCAAGAGGAGGAAGGTCCAAGTCCTTAGAGTCCTGCTGCTCCCTGTCTTGCTGTATGGCTGTGAGACATGGACACTATCCAGTGAGCTGAGACGAAGACTGGACTCCTTTGGTACTGTGACTCTTTAGAGAATCCTTGGGTACTGCTGGTTTGACTTTGTGTAAGAATGAATGGTTGCTCAGGGAGTCCTGAATGAGGCACATTACCTGCATCGTGAGAGAGCGTCAGTTACAGCACTACGGCCATGTGACGCGTTTCCCCTGGGGGTGACCCAGCTCACAGGATCCTCATTGCTGAGGCCCCGAGCACCTGGACCAGGCCTAGGGGACGCCCACGTAACAACTGGCTGTGGCAGACAGATGAGCACTTCTGATGCGTGGGACTGGACCGTGTATTGGGTTAGAGGGGTTGCCAACTGGGATGCTGAGGTGTTTCGTAGTGTGGTGGGTGCACAAGTGCATGCTCCCCAACCTGACCTTTACCACTAATTTAAAAACATTATCAGACACCTCGGGAATCATTAGTGATAATGTTAAATATTCAGCCCCTGGAAGAAAGTTAAGCAGTGACATCAGACAAGCAGGCATCTATTCTAAGCAAGATCATTTCTACATCAATGTAGCTGCTGCCTTGACAGTTGACTCCCTTTCATTTGCTTCTAATTTGTGTAATTGCACAATAGTGGCTATATGCTGCTATGGATAAAATATATTTTTCATGTTAAAATGACAACCATGTAATTGTAAACAGAAGCTATTTTAAAGTAAATATATGATATGTAAAACCCTGTGTATTTTTATATATTTATATATACTGTTTAAAGCTCAAATTTACCCTGTGATATGTAACAAGTATTGTCTGCCATTGAATAGGGGACAGGATCTGGCTGTTGTTTTTGCTTATGTACACAAGTCTAGAGTATCCGGCCTTCTTGAAGACCTTGGATGGGGCGCTGGAAGGTGTCCCTCTCTGGGGACTCCACTGCCCTACTCACTCATGTGGGTAAGGATAGTGAAACCTGGAGGGTGTTTGGGAGGAATGGCCTGCCTGTTCTGAACCTGAGCGGTGCTCTGTTATTGGATTTTGTGCTAGCCACAGTTCGTCCATAACCATTTTTGAGCATAACAGTGTTCATAAGTGCACCTGGCACCAGAGCACCCAAGGCGGCAGATCGATGAGAGATTTTGTAGTTGTATCATTGGATCTGCGACCGCATGTCCCGGACGCCCATGTGAAGAGAGGAGCTGAGCTGTCAGCTGATCACCACCTACAGTTTGATATCAAGAGATTGAGACCAAATGATGGGGAAGATGCCGGATAGACCTGGTAGCCCCAAATGCATAGTGGGGGTGTGCTGGGAGTGTCTAGCGGAGGCCCCTGTCTGGGTAGGGTGGCCACATTGTCTGGATTTCGTCTAGACAGCCCACTGCCCAGGCTACTGTTGAGTGTCCACCTTTTAGCCCCCTTGTCCTTTTTTCATACACTTTACCCACCAACATTTAGCAACACCCCCCCCAGTCAGTCATAAAATGCGAAATCCCTGCACACTAGTGATACGCGGGTCGGGTATTTTTCCAACCCGCGGGTCCCGCTTTTATGAAATTATTTGGCCCGCACCACTGTATCTATTTTTACAACCCGCCCTGCCCCGCCCCCGTGACCATTAAATAGACATACTAGGCATTGTAATTCAAATGAAAACAGCCTTTATTTCAGCCTGAAAGCGCTTGGAACTGCCCTGTAAACTGGCAACAACATATGATTATGTATATGAACGATAAATCAGGTCATATTAATAACAAGATAATGATACACATTTTAAACATTTACAAAGCAGCGTTTGTAATCTAGGCTAAACAATTTTTTATTTTAGATTTGTATAGGGCAGGCCTACAGTTTACAGCCTACGCTAAATAACCACTGACATATGTCTTGACATGCTGGAAGTGCTTGTATGTTTTTTCACACGAATTGCACTTCACGTAGCCGATACTGCTGTCGTCTCCTGCTGCAACTATTTCTGAAAACCGGTCCCTAACATTAGATTTAGCAGCCTGACCTTTTTTTCTTTTAATGATGTAAATTCCCGACCTCAATTCCTCCCGCACCTCGTCTCCCATCTTCACTTTTATTTCTTTGTTCTTGTTGTGACTGGCAGCGGTAGCTGCTTGGCGCTTTCGTGACTTGTCACGTGACGTAACCTTATCAAAGCACTTAATAAAACATGAAAATAGATATTCCCAAATATTTAATATAGGCTATAGGGAATTGCACGCAACATACATGGACTTTTTATTTAATTTTGTTTTTAATGACCCGCCCCAACTCGCCCTGCAAATAAAGCGACAATTTCTTTACCCGCCCCAACCCGACCCGCGGGGTCCGCGGGTTACGAGACGACCCGCGCATCACTACTGCACACACATACTCTGGATGCCGAGAAAGGCCACCCCAGCTCACCAGCTTTTGATGGTGTCCTCCATGCCAGTGCTCGCTCTATATCTGGGAGATCTTCAGCTCGTACCTCTGGCAGAACTTCTCTTGCATCCTGAGTGAGGCTATGGACATTGAGCCTGACTGGGCCTTGTTCCGGGACCCCATCGCTGAGGCAGTTGTGCAGAGCTGTGGCCGTAAAGCTGTTGCTGCCTGTCGTGGTGCCAGTACCTAAACTCAGAGGTGGACAACAGCGGTGAAGAGAGCTGTCAGGCTGAAGAAGGAGGCCTTCCGAGCTTGGTTAGCTTATGAAGCACATACAGTTGGGACGCTAACAGGAAGTACAAATGGTTAAATAATCTATCTTTAAATACATTTCAACCCTTTCACTTGAATTGATAGGGAGAGGCTGCATTAAGCACTAATGACATGCAATAAAGTTTTAAATGATAGCTGCAGAATGCCTCAAACGTTCTCATAAAGACCTTATAAGTAATTTTTTTTTTTTTCAGAAAATTCACACAGTGTAATAAGTGTTCTTTCATTTTGGTGATATTGTTTCTTTGCAGTAGTTTTTCCTCAGCAACAAAACATGCGATTCAATAAAAATACGAGAAAATTTTGTTCAGAAGTTTTATTACTGAGGTAAGTGTAAAAAAAAGTTTAAAAGTACCAAAACAATTCTAAGATTCTCTATACATATGAATGGCAATGTAATGCACTAAAAATGAAAGCACAACCAGTCCAATGCCCATGACTTTTTTTGATAGAACTGCAGTGAATGTGTGTGTGAATGGTGTGTGTGCCTGGCGATTGGCTGGTGCCCTATCCTGGGGTATTCCCTGCCTAGCTTCTGGGATTGGCTCCAAACCTCTGCAACCCTGCATAGGACAAACAGGAACAGAAAAGGGATCTGTAGAATATGTACCAATGTTCACCAAACTCACAGCAAAAAACAAAAAAACACTGAATTTTGACAGGGAAAGTACATAATTAGGGTGGTGTGGTGAGTAGGGAGGGACTGGTTTGTCCTCCAGGGCAACTTCTACCATGTGCTCCCTGGGCTTGGCTGCCAGCTCATCCCAGCCCTCTGTGCTCGATGGATAATTCAGCGAATCACACAGCATAGACTATATAAGACAGTTATTTAATAGTGGCAAATAAATAATTAGCTATACAAATTTTCCTGTAAAATTGTATAAATGCATGCTGACTTTAGACAGTAGTTCAAAACACGTCTTTAGGTGGAATGCAGCAAAGGGTGAGGATATTTGTATTCATGGTAAAATGGCTGCGCTGACTCATACTGAGCTCAGAGAATGCCAAGAGGTATCCCCAGAAGGCTACCTCAACCAGCTGGTGCTCACGCACAATGCTATAATTCACCAATATCAAGCGGTTTGGACTGCAGTAATGTCACAACATACTAAAGTCAGCCGAGTCAAGGAAAAAAAAATCTGTCACCACTTATTGGGAAACATAGAACACTAAAGAAACTGAAATGACATGTGATTTATCATAAAGAAGACGCATAGATAGGAAGTCCAGGCCCCAGTGGAACTGGATGCACAAGAATATCATTACACCATTTTTCAGTAAAACAGGAAATAGACATATTTGTAGAAACAAATTACACCAACGTAACATTTGGTCCCCACAATATAGAAACATAATCCACACACACATGCATATACACAAAACACATTTAGTCGCCCAAGGTATGATCATCTCTACTTCCACTCTAATTCCCAAGTCAGAAATTCAGCAGAACTGTAATTTTTTTCTTGCACTTTTATTATGTCACTTTAACATTAATTTACTTTAACCGAATAAAGACTCTTTAAAGTACCTTTTTCTACTTCTGTTACGAATGCCAGGAATATAGTAATTGCTGTATATTCTTAACATTATTCATATCTTTTGACAGCAATATTCATATAATTTTATTAGAAATCACAGATATAGTCTTCTAAGCTTAGCACTGGAAAGATGATTAAAACCAAAGTGAAGAGAGAAGTTTCTCTTGGCCGTTCTTTAATCTCCCTGTAATCTCACCCCACTGAGGAGTGGGGAGTGTGAGCGCGGGGCAGGGGGCACTGGGGCTGCTCAGTGCGCTGCCGGAGACCCCCGGGGGCGGCTGGGGTATTAGCAGCAGGCTAAGCGCCTGTCATGTCACCGTCAGGATTACGCCCCAAGACAACTGGGAAGACAGAAATAAGCCCTGCGGAGCATTAATGTTCTTTTGACGGTAATACTGTGGAGTTTGTCTTTTGAGATTGCCTAGACATTTTACCTCTGTTCCCATGTTAATAGTCTAAGTATGTGCTATCCTGCATTTAGAGATAAGATGTGCATCCGAAATTCTTAATGTTACCCCTGCAACCAATTCATTAAACGGTGCACTGCGCACTGTTTTATTTATATTTGAAGAAATTGCTCATGAAAGCGAATAAGGAAGCAGCAGAGATGCTGCTTAAGGGAGGGGTACCTAGGCAATGGAAGCCCCCATCACCACTCACATTTTTATGCATTTCATTTCACGCCTCCAATTACTCTTTCTTAGTAATCCGCATTGAATTGTGATTATGCATTACCAATCTGAAATTCACTGCACAGGGAAGTCATTATCTCCTTAATGATTGCACAGAAACAATATACATTTACTCAACTGTGAAGTTAGGCCATCTATCAAGACTCAGAATTTTAAAAATTGTGAGAAATAACAAATTCCAGATTTAAATATATATTATTCACTTTTGATTTAAATATTGATAATTACAAGCAAAGCACCATTGATATAATTCTGTATTTGCCTCAGTGCACTGGCTTTCTAAGAAAAAAAATTGTCTAAATTATTCTGAATCTTGATTCAGTGCACTGTTGCGCCAAACTGACTGACCTTAATAATTTATCAATGAATAATTTCTTGCCCAATTTATCAGCCAGCCCAACTTTTTACTGGGGTTTTTCACATTTAACACCTTGCTAGGAAGGATTAGCTTGGTATTAAGGGTGAAGCACAGTCCCCAGAGGTCTGATCTCTTGACCTCAACACTACTTTCCTAATGACTAGTCATAGCAACGGGCCTCCGTTGACGGCTTTGGGGATAACAACCATAGGCCCTTATACACAAATGCCTTTAAAGAGCTGAATTCCTCACCACTCTGTGGAGCAATGAGACTATTCATTTTTTGACACCTTTTAAGTTTATAGTCTTTATGAGCAGCAGGGAGGGATGCAGAGAGTGACGGCTGTCTCTCCCAGCAGAGCCCTGTGAAGCTCTCAGCCTCAACTAAGCTCTCAGTATCTGGCCTATGTGAATTGGGCTCTCACTCCTTCTCGACCCCCAGGCATTGTGGTCCCAGGCAACTTTCCCCTGTCAAAAGGGAAGTAGGTGGTGATATGTAGGAAGTAGGAAGTAGGTGGTGATATGTAGGAAGTAGGTTGTGATATGGCTCCTTTTAGCTTGTTAGTATTTGTCTTTTTCCGGTTGACCTATTATGTCACAGACGAAAAAAATATAATAAGACTAATAATACAGTATAATCCCGTTACAGTGGATTCGCTTATAACGGAATATCATCTATAACGGATGAGGTCCACTGGTCCCGGCCGTGCGCCTTTGCGAACATGCAGGAAAACATTGGATATAGTGGACTCGCATATAACAGACAAACAATTTGGTCCCCAGGGCTGTACAGTGGTACTTCAGTTCTTGAACTCATTAGAACTCGAATTTCTTAAAAGTCGAACTAACCAGTTCAAAAAAAAATTACCTAGAACTCAATCTGAATCTCAGAAGTCAAACCGTGAACAACGACCTAAGATAACTTGTACGTTCGGGGAAATGAGTCACACGACACATCTCTCAGTGGAAACAAAGGGTAAAGCTTCAGTCAGCCTTGCATTCGCTCTGACAGCACCGTGCATGTTTACACTAACTGAATACATATATTTAGACAGTAAAAAATACATTTAGACAATTTTATTATTATATAATAAAATACATTTAAAAATAAAGATTTCTTATTCATTGTTTTAATATTAATAATAAACCATTAATACGTTTAATTATAATAATATTGTCGTGCCGAACGGGGACAGAACGGAGACAAAGGCACAGACGTCAGGGTATCGGGGAATATGGGGTTTAATTACAGGTAAGGCAGGCAAAACG
>JAODLC010000040.1:16574920-16590188 GCA_026781145.1 Hippopotamyrus pictus | reverse complement strand
TAGGTCAAACTGGTTTGTTCGACTTTCAAGAAATTCGAGTTCTAGTGAGTTCGAGAACTGAGGTACCACTGTATATACTAGTTAATCTTGAAAATGAATAATCATTAAAATTGCAAAACTGTTTTTTTTTCCCTATGACAGAGCAAAAATGTTTTAGTGACACTTAAATTCCTTGTGCTATAATATCCATACCAAACTGAAGGTAAGAAATGCCTGATCTTAATCTAGTTGACTAGCAATGTAAGCATTGGATGCGGATAATGTGGCATGTTAGTATCAATATTGCACATCGTCCAGTCCTACTACAGTCATTTCTCAAATTTAGTACAAAATACCCGACTTGCGTTGTGACATCATTTTGCGCTGGTACCAGTTTTTACACCAGTGGAAAACCAACACCTTGAAGTACCAAAAGTACAGTATGGTATGATGGAAAAGCACCCTTTAACTGAGCGGTGAATTGGACAGATTTACAGGGGTGCGCATTTCATACGAGCTGTACATCCTCTGCTATGCTCCAAGCTTCTTCCGTGTACCAGCTTCTTCTATTACTTATGGGTGAAAGCCCTGAGAGGGGGCGGGGTCGGGAATTGTGAAGCATGCGCAGTGTCTAGGCCAGTTTGAGTCAGATTGAACATCTACATGTGAGAGTAAATCAACTCCCAGTCGCATTATCTGGGTGTCTTGACTTTGAAATATTCAATTGAATACAATCAAGGAGACATCCTCTCGATCCTCGATCCAATGGTGTTTGTCTCGCCAGTGCCCAAAACCACTGCTGCCTCCTCCAAGGCGGCCTCTGACCCAGCAGCCACCGTATTGCCCAGGTCGGCGTCCGAAGTCCCCACTGCGCTAGCTCCCGAGGTGCACATTCTTGCTGTGCCGACTCTCGAGGCGAACCCCCTCATTCCACCGACTCCCGAAGCGCACCCCCTCATTCCGCCGACTACCGAGGCAAACCCCCTCATTCCACCGACTCCTGAAGTGCACCCCCTCATTCCGCCGACTACCGAGGTACTCCCCCTCATTCCACTGACTCCCGAAGCGCACCCCCTCATTCCGCCAACTCCCGAAGCGCACCCCCTCATTCCGACGACTACCGAGGTACTCCCCCTTATTCCGCCGACTACCGAGGTACTCCCCCTCATTCCGCCGACTACCGAGGTACTCCCCCTCATTCCACCGACTACCGAGGCACACCCTCTCGCTGTGTTGGCTCCCGAGGTGCACCTACTCCTCATGCCCATCCCAGAGGCGCACTGCCCAACCACACTGGTGCCAAAGTTTCCTGCTCCTGGACTCTCAGTGCGCTCAATTGCTGTAGCCCCAGTTCTTGTCCCAGCTCCCGACCCTGTGACTCCAGTTTCTGTCCCAACTCCCGACCCTGTAACACAAGTCCCCCTGGTGTTGTTCCGTCATTGTCCCCTTCCTTGGTGTCTTTGGATCTTGTGTTTCTGTCCTTGGTGTCCCTTTTCGTGTCTGCGTTTTGTCAGCTGCTGTCCTGGTTATTGTTGTCCTGCTTGTAAGTTTTGTTTTTTTGGTTTGTTGATGTCTTTTGCTTTTGTTTCCCCAGGTGCTGTTGTCCTGTCATGCCCTGAGTCCCATCGTGTCCCCTGTTTGGTCCCTTCAGTCCCTAAGTGTGTTTCTGCGAGTGTTTCCCCAGTCCGGTCATTAACATCGTAATGTCGCTTCTGCCATTTCCGTACTCCCAAGTGTGTTCTACTCGTAATAAACCCATGTTCACCCGACTTCCTGACTCCTGTGCCTGCTTCCCCACTCTGTGCCAGCGTTTTCATGACACTCTGACTGCTACTATAGGAGGAATTATTGCAAATTTACGAAAAAACTACTTTTGGTACAGTACTTTGCCTTTTCCATTGATTTCCAGTCAAGTACCAGTACCAAAAGTTCTAGTACCAAAAGTCCCAAACCAGCTTGTTCTTCTTTGGTACTGTGGTACTTTATGGTGGGTAATGCGTTCTTGTCAATTATGAAAATAGCCTGCCGCTGAAACACAGCAGTGCCTTGAAAACAATGACAAACTCAGAAAACAATGATAGACAAAACTTTAACTTCCTGCGCTATAATACCCGTACAGAATTGAAACTAAGAAAAAGCCTGATTTTTTATCTAGCTGATTCGCCATCTGAGAATAGCATGTGCCTAACATGCGATGTTGGCATTAATATTGCAATCGTCCTGCTTTATTATATACTATATGCAGCCATTTTTCAAATTCAGTACAAAATAACCTGCCTCGCATTGTGATGTCATTCAGCAGTAACAGAGCTAGTGGAAAACACCTTGAAGGACTGTACTTTTGGTACTTTTTCTAAGTACCAAAAGTATGGTACTGGTGCCGTGGAAAACACCCTAAGTGTGTTTCCCTGTTTCCATTATTCTGAGTAAAACATCTGATGAAGGTTATCAAGGGGTTTTATTCCGGAGCACAGGGTATTGAATCGGATTGATAGGAGAAGTTGGCCTACAGTACACAGGTACAGACATCATCATTTACAGGGACTATCAAATGATTGTCAGAGTGCACAGCATACAATATCCCACTGTGGCGATATAGGGTGGCAGTCTAATCAGTGCCAGTCAGGCCTGAGCCAGGTGAGACCTTGCTGTTGCCCTGCCTATGCTGGAGCTCAGCCTGCCATTAAGCTGTCATCTCAGAACTTCCATTCATTGTCTGGTGAGTGTGAAACATCAGAACAACCCACCGTGAGGCCTGAAGGTTCAACAGGACTGGTTATGTTTTGTGTGCAGATATGCGCAGGAGATCCGTCTCCTCATCCTGTTGTTATCGGTGGCTGTGCTGACACCTTTTATCGTTACTAATTAACAATCCCATATCCAACACCAGTACCTGCCATTATTCCTCAAACTTCACATCTGCTCAACAGTAACCTTCTAGCATGTTTTAGCCAACTTACCTTGATTACCCTGATTTTACAGACAAATGGCAGTTCAGTTTCATTGCTGAGAACAGAATAACTATTGTGCCAATATAGTGCAATGAAAACTGCAACCTTGTGCTTAAAGACCATTGTATGCAATGGATGCCAACACTACTGAATAACTGAGTGGTAGTCAGTGATAGCTTAATGATGATATAATCCATCAGGTGCCAAATTAGGCAAGTTGGAGCTTTCATCTGATCTTATTCCTCACTTTTACACTTTCGATACTTTCCTAATGGTCATTATTGGAAGTCACCTTGGGCAATGACGAAGGGGCTGGCTTGCTGTAGATAAAACCAGTTTAGCCCAATAGACTCACTACTTTCGAATCTGAAAGTCTTTTCAGTAGTTTTGCGTAAATTTCCCATGCAGTAACCCTGCTATCATCTCACTGGACATAAGCAAACATGCATCTGAAAATGTACACGTGCTCAGACTGACACCACTGTGCCAGAATTTGGAGATGCAAAACTGAGTCCAGAAAAAAAAAAATTTAAATGTAAAAAAACACTGAAACCCTGTTATAACGAACCCGTCCGGCATATTCCAGGGAAATGAAGCAAACAAAGCATTTTTTTAATTCCCACTTTTATCTTCTGTACAAACACAGCAGCTAGGTGTCAGATTAACATCCTCTAAGGCACTGCAGCCACAAAATCGCTTTAATTAAAACTGTAGGCAGAGCTGAAATGTAGTTACAGACCCATTTCTGCTACTGTTTGCTAATGGCCTTCCCAGTTTACTCTCTGTCATCAAACTGAGAAATTTTCCCACCTCGTATGTCTTGGTTGCCAGAAATAAGTCTGGAACACCAGTGCAAATGCAGAATACCTTGCCTTTTATTTGTCATAAGCTTAAAATCTTTCAAGGTCATTCCAGACTAACTATTTGCACAGCATAGCCTTCGCTTGTCAGGGCGGCTCAGTGGGTAATGCTGATGTCATGTGCATTGGGGTTTTGAATCCTGCCTCCATTGTGCCTAAGTGGGCTATCCATGTTCTCCCCTTACATTTAGGCTATGTGGTATATCTAAATTGCCCATAATGTATGACTATGTGTGTATGTGGCCTGAAATGCACTGACGTCTTGTACACCAAGCTTGTGACTTGGGCTACATGAGATCCAGACGACTGCAGCTAAAGATGGATGTTTGGCTTTCCATTATCTTTTAGTAAATATTGACAGAAATCGGGGTATCTAAGTACAGGTAAAATGGAAGACCCAGACTGAAACAACACAAACCAAGTGTGACCACAACCCTGCAGATTACAAGCTTCCATCACATTATCTATAATCATGTTTTTTCAAGTTCTAATGATTTGTGTTCAAGTTGACTGGAAGTTAAAATAAGAATAATCTCCATTGTCGTTGTCATTATTGTCAAAATATTAAGATGATGAGCCACATCAAGTCATCTCGGATATTTCATTGTAACTATAGCTAGACTGCGAGTAAAATTCTTATCAGACAAAAACATTGCAATATATTTTTTCTTATCATCCTCCTGGCAAAACAAGAGCTTGGATGAAAAATGGTGCAACTCTATATTTTTCATGTTGACCAAGAGTGTGAAATTACATTTAAGGAAAAACAACAGAAGCTGCTATTGTGGCGCATTTTCTTTGAAAGGCCTCTGTGTAGTCTATCGCTGCCGGTGTAGTGTGTGTGTGTGTGTGTGCATGTGGATTAGGTTTATATTACATTGTGGGGACCAAAGTTTTTGTTTAGTTACTTATGGTTAATGTTAGGGCTGGGTAGGGGTTAAGGTCGTCATGTTGGGATTAGAGTTTTTCCCCATAGAAATGAAAGGAGAGTCTCCACAAAGATATAATTACAAACCTGTGTGTGTGTGTGTGTGTGTGTGTGTGTGTGTGTGTGTGCGTCTGTGGCTACCTCTGTGTGATTGATCGCATATGTGCAGATATATGACTCCTTTGTATTCCAGACTGGGTTTGTGAGCCAGTGCACATACACTGGACCTATACCTGTGTGAGCAACCCATGTCTGTGTGTGACTACAAGTGTCAGACTATAGATCTGAAGGTCACTGATTGATTGCTGCTTTTGAGTAAAGGTCAATGCCTCTAGATGTCAGCAAGGCCACCCCAGACCCCTACTACCCCCTACATGTGATAGAAAGAACAGCTACACAGCTACACTCGCAGAGCCTCATAATCCTCCGCTCACACCTGGACAGCAGGGTACCAGATTCTTAATGAAGGTGAACGGTAAAGATCGCACAGCTTGCAGTCACATTGATGTCTGTTTATATGCAGGGATACATCTCGGACTGTGTGCTTATGATGGTTACAGGTCATACATGCACATGTTAATCTTAAGATGCCCTCTTTGTTGCAGGATGCAGTGCAGTCGCACCCCCCAACCCTCAGCGTCTCCCCCACCAGGCATATAACTTACGTTCATTGCTTCTCTCTCTTGCTCCCTCTTGCTCTCCTTTACGTTTTCCTCCTCTCAGATGGTTGTCATTAGCTTAAGTGCTGCTGCCGCTTGTGCCAAAGCTGTAGCCGCTTACAGTGACTCATACGTACAGCCACGCTGCCCCTGCAAAGGTATCCCTGTCCTACAGGTGAAATATCTCACCCGCTAGCTTTCCATTCTCGCGGTTATTTTCCGTTATCTTGTTCTTCACCTTTTCCCACATGTTCTCTGCTCACACCCCCCACCCCCCCCCGACACACATATGCACACTGACTGTTTCCCCCATAAGAAAATGTATTTATGGAAGGATTTATGCAGGGGCATCAGAGCATATGGTTATGCTATTCTGCGTAAAGTACTGCTTCATGTGCATTATTACCCAGCATGAACGCACCCCTAACATTACGCTCTGGCTGCTTATTGCAGTGCTGTATATGCCAAATGCAGCTTTTCACTGAAATCTTCCCAGAGTTATGTCAGAAGGTGGCTTTCATTTGCTTTCCCAGTTTTGCCACAGGTCACTGACCTTGGTGCTTTTGGCTGCCAGCTTCTTCCCTGAGATTTCAGAGGACAGGGAAGCTCTGAATGGCTAGTTTCTTTTCCCTCTGTTTGAGTTTGAATTACTGGTTGCATTAATTACTGCACTATTTTCTGCTAATTATGTTGCCTGCCCTGCACAAATGCATCAGATTCATCGTAGTTTCATATGCAGCCATACAGCATGAACTGGGGGTGGACTTTTGCTGTCCAAACTGCATGGTTTCACTATACATTTGTAGGTTTCTGAAATGTAATCATCATTAATTACTTGAGTGGTACAGTAGCTGTTTAATCTGCTGGCAAAGTAAAAGCTGTTCCGTTTTAGGGGAAAATCACAGCCAACAATTGACCCCACCTGTGCCTTGATCCCATAACACTCTTGTTAAACCCTTTGTCCTGCACTTCCAATGCAATTGGTCTGAAAGGGCAGTGAACATGGAGGATGGATTAACAGTGATCCTAAACCACTAAATTCACAACCTTTGGGTGGTCAGAGATTCGGTGGTCAGGCTTTGAATGGGATTTTAATTACATAGGACATGATCTGAAGGAGGGAGGGGGACAGAGGAGGTAAAGGTGGGTTGGGTGGGGGGTGAATAAAGAGTGGTGGATGGTTTTAATTAAGGTGGGGGGTGACTCTCTTCAGTATCATAGTAGCCATGACATGAGTGTCTGACCGCCCATTTGTGTGATTTGGTGAGTGAAATTTTGGAGTGCAGAGCCATTTCTGTTCTCCAGGTGGGTTGTGGAGCAGCTGATTGAAGTGAACTTCACCTGTTTGCGGGAAAAGAGGTAGAACATCAATAGACTGAGAAGCAATGGCCTGGTCCTGCCTGAGGCGACTGGCATGCAGCTCCCTCCTCTCAAGCAGCAGTGTGCTGCACCCTTAATACCCTGCGTTAGCCCCATCTGCCTCTCTGTGAAGATCAGCTCACGCTCGAACCAGTGCCTTCAGCCCGCGGCTACGTGCGAAGGGCTGAGGTAAGCTGAAACAAGCTGGGGAGGGTGAGGTGGGCTCCACGAAGAAGGGTTACATCCTCATCAATCTGCCCCGCCCCCTCACTACTCCTGTGGGAGACTTAGCAGAGAGGTCAGTTTGGTGAGCACATACACCCAGGCTTTCAGAGAGAAGCCCATGTAGCGCAGTTTCCTCCAGCGATGTTGAAATCCTGTGTAACATTCAGAGGGGAGGCATTATGAAGTCTAGCAGGGCGACTGCAGCTAATAAAAATGGGATTTTGTTCATTGTGCGTTTGTTGTTTTCATTCAGGGATAAATGTGGCCATCATGAATTTTTTATTGAATTGTATCTTTTATGAACATATTGGAGCTCTCTATAGTCCTCTTCATTATGATCTTATTGCAAAAAAGTTTGACGGAAGCTCAAAAACAGAGTGCTCTTGTATTACATTAAAATGCTGACAGTAAGAAGTATTTCACTGGGAGAGTCTGCTGGAACTTTTACAGTGGAAATTACCAGGAAAATAGCTGTACAGTTCAGCTGCTCCAAAAGCAGCTCAGATTCCTTTGTTTTTTTTCAGTCTCGTGACTCCAGAAGCAGAACTGGACACAAAGAGAACCCAAGACTGTCTGGGTGACCTTGAAGACAAATTGAAAGGTATCATTTGAACAGGTGATGGGAAAACAAGAGAAAACAGCATAGGAGAAAAGGAATGTCAAAATACCATCCTCAGGTAAGTTGTGGGAGGTGAAAAAAGAAACAGACACTCACATAAAAGTAACCAGGAAAAGCAGTGATCGGGAGGAGAAGCCTGACACCAACTTACTGATTCAATCTCCCGGAGTGGATGGACGGCCCACCCTCCTCTCCCACAATATCACATGATTCATACCGGCCAATCAAAGGAGTCATGTCAGAAGGTGTATTGCAGATGAATGGCAAAAGAAAGACAGGGCGCAAAGACCTGCAGGCAGAATCAATAACGTGCTATTGTCTACAGAGTGTGGCTTGGAAAAAAAATAGCAAATGGGTTCTCAGCTTAGCAAGTGTTTTCTATTATAATTTCTTTCCTTTTTTGTTTATTGTTTATTAAATAGCAATAATATTGTACTTGTTTTTAAGTCTGTGTGTGTGGATTATGCTTATATTACATTGTGGTGACCAAATGTACCCCACAGTGTGATAAATATGATAAAAATCTGTTATTTTGACGTGGTGGGGACCATTTTTTTGGGTCCCCACAAAAACCTTTGAATGCAATCAAAAAAACAAAAAACATGCCAAAAGTCCAGTATTTTGTTTGCTTACTTATGGTTAAGCTTAGGGCTGTGTAGGGGTTAAGGTCGTCATGTTGGGATTAGAGTTTTCCCCATAGAAATGATATTACGTCATTTTATTATGATAGGAAGCGCTGGATTTTTGAAAACCTGGTTTCACGAAAATGCGTCAGGATCTCATGTTATAAAGAAGTCTTCATTTTGAGTTTGTGTTTTAAACCTAATAGATATGTTTTTACTGATCATCCATCAGGTAACTAGGATATAGTTAAGATTATAGAATGTAGATTTATAGGATAATAATTACAGAGGAAAGAGTTTAATCACAAGTTATAGGATAATAATTATGGAGGAAATAGTTTAAGCACAAGCAGGTGTGTTTGTATGAAATACAGTGAATCACTTTGGTTCCTCATTATTGTACTTATGGCTTAATTCTTTTTTGGAAGCATGAAAGGAGCATCTCACCACACTCAGATTCTTCATCCAAGGACTTCAGAGCAGCTCTTGATGTCTTGTTCTCTGCATCCCCATCCTCACTTCAAGGTGCTGTTGGAACTGACAATTAGCAGCTCCGAGGCGGCCCGGAAGCTTCAACAAAGAAAAGTTTGGAAAAAAAAGTTTTTGAAAGAGAGGCCTGTTTCAGTGGGGCTCCTGCTCCACTCCTCAAACCCTAGTTTGTGTCTGAGAGAAACTGAAGAAGCTCAGTAACCTCAGCACTGAAACAGAAGTGATCAGTGCTTCAGTACTGTGAGGGATCAGTGCTGCTGTGCTTCAGTACTGTGAGAGATCAGTACCATTGTGATTTAGTACCGCTTGAGATCAGTGTCACTGTGCTTCAGTACTGCGAAGGATCAGTGCTGCTTTGCTTCAGTAATCAGTGCTGTTGTGTTTCAGTACTGTGAGGGATCAGTGCTGCTGTGCTTCAGCCAGTATGTCATCTGCAGGTACTATTCCTGTTTAGAACTGAATAGTGAATAGTGATACTTTATTAATCCCCGTGGGGAAATTCTCTTTTCTCTTTGCGCCAGCCTGTTCTCTATACAGGTGAGAGTAAGCTTGGGGGGGTCACAGTGAAGGGGCTGTCCCTTTTCCCGTGCATTTATCATTTTATTCTTAGACTTTGCCAGACATGTGGACCCAATAAATTGTTTTCAATAAGTCTCGTATACAGAATTATGGAAAGAATTTCCAGCTAATAAAAACACTATTAGAAATGCATCTGTACTCTGACTAGATTACCAGTGACTTTAGTCAAAAGTAAAAGTTAATAATCCATATCTTCCGCAATGCAGTGAGTGAGGATGCAGCTGAAGGCAGGGCACTGAGCCTCGGTGACTCTTCAGCTGTGAAATCCAGTAGAATAAGTTGTTTCTGTAAAACGTCATGATGTCTGCATTGTTCAAAATTTCTTTTCTTGTCAGTTAACCAACAAAGAGGTTGTCTCATAACGTCTTATAATGAAGAATGCCAGAAAAGGTACTTATTTAAAGGTGGAGGGGGTCACATGTCATCCATATATCATCCCAAGTCGTGCATTGTTGAATTTCTCTTTGACCTTTAATTCTTGTGGTCTTTGTCTTTCATATAACCATGTATTATACAGTTTTATTTCACCACTGTTCCTATGGCATTGGCACATGGTATTATGAGGTACAGGCCTTAATTCTGATACAGTATAGTCAGCCATATTTAAACTACCTCATTTTCAAGGCCCATTGAGCTGTCAGGGTTAGAGGAGCCCAACACTCTCAAATCCGAAGGCAGCGAGAGAGAGCGGAGCTCATTCAGGCGCCCGCCAGCCCTACAGGCACGGCGAGGGGGGAGACGGCTGCTTGGTATTCTCACGCGCTCTTTAAGGCACATGATTGATTCATTTTCATGAATAGATACTGCCAGCATTTTAAAAGGCATTCAGAGCAGTTTACAAACACTTCAGCTAATATTTCTATAAATGTTAATTAAGCTTAGATTTCGAGCTGACACGACAGAGACTGATTGCAAGAGATGTGTGGAAGTTTGGTGCTTTTTAATTGTTTTTTCTTATTATAGTAATAGATACTGTCACGCCCGGCTCCATTCGATCCTCCTGTGTGCCACGCCCACCTCGTTACCTCATGTTTTTGCCTGATTGTTCTCACCTGTTGCTCGTTAACCTCAGTTTGTCTAGTGTATTTAGTCCTTGTCAGAGTCAGTCTTCCCCAGATCCGTCATTGTATTGTTGCTGTGGTCGTGGATGTCTGCTGTTTTGCTCATTAAAACCCCGTCTTCCCGTCCTACTGGGTCTGGTCGCCTGCTTACCCGCTCGCCTCCACCGCGGAAGCTGACATACACTTTATTGACCCCTTTTTGTAAATTGTTTTTACACCTCCCTCAACTTGTTCTTTGTAGAGTAAAGGGCAGCCACCTGTTGGGGCACCCTGGGAGCTGTTAAGGGCCTTGCTCAAAGACCCACCACCATGCTGAGGCTGGGTTTGAACCAGCAACTTTCTGATTACAGACACACAGGCTTAGCCCACAAAGCCACACGCTGCCCCATAATCTCTAGAGCATCGCACATGAATAACCCAACTCACATGCTTTTTTAGAATTGCATACTTATCTTTGTGCTAGAGGAGACAGTCACACGCTTAACCTTGATGGCCACATCTGTGCTTAGGTGCTGATTCTGTTAGTTATACGATTATTTATAGCTGTTGGAGCAGTTAGGCCAGTGATTGGTTAGTGAGTGGGTGGGGGGTGGTTGTGTTGCTTTTTTGCTGTCTGCTGTTGTCGAGGAATGGTTTATCTGTGAGGCAGGTGTGCAGCAACGCTCAGGCCAAGCCTCCCTCTGAACATCAATGGTGATGGATAGCTGTAATGTGCTTATATGGTCATCTTCCAGTCCCAATTAGCGCTGATGTATGGCTGCAGTGTGCTCTTTTAATGATCACATTGGGCGTAAAATTATCTCTGTTAACATCATTTGTCTTCCTAATCATGTAGTTATCGCGCTGTACATGGGGGGGGGGTGTCCCGGGGGCTGTGTTTAAAAACATGCGAGTGCTCTGCTGCGATGGGACGCTCTGATCTCTCAGCCTCGCATGGTGGGAGAGTCATCATTAACACGCACATCTATGCTGTCCCGCACTTTATCACAAGGGTAGAGTAACCGCGAGGTATCGTAATGAAGCTTGCAATTAATCATTCACTAAGTTTATTTTTAACTCGCCTGGTAATTAAACAAATTACTCTATGCCATTGCTATGTCTACAATGAGCCACTTTCCATTATGAAAGTTCCTCAAGTTTTCTCTTCTAAAACCGAGCCGTTCCACTTTCCACTGTCTAATCAGAAGGTTAATTAGTTTGTATGAGTACCAGGCATCACATTGACTGAGCTACTGTTCAGTCACAGTCTGTCATCGATTCCAGGCCGTGGCTTTGAGGTGTGAAGTGCAGCGTCTGAAGCACAAAACCAGCTGAGTGCAATCAAGCAAAAATATAAGTTCTGCCAGGCTAACAGCCAACAAGTTTAACTTCAGCCCCAACAGAAACGAGAGCGCCCCCCTTTGGGAGCCAGCAGTGCGTCAGGTGGGATCACGGACAGCAGGAGCACCAGGTGTGCAGGCAAACACAAAAGGGAGATGCAGCAGATCTCCTCAGCTAAAAGGAGTAACACTGGCCATCAGGCTATCCTGTGGTGTATGTAGGTTTGAATTACAACCAGGAAAATAATATTCAAGAAATGAACGTGTCTTCTTTTGTACAGATATCTGTGTAGATTAGAAAAATGCTTTAGCAAAAGTATACCTGAGTATAGAGGCATTCAAAATCTAGATTTTCCTGCCAATTTCACAAGTACATACAGCTCTGGAAATAATTAAGAGACTCAAGCACAATTTTTTTCTTTCACTCTTTTCTCAATTGATGGGTGTGTCTCTGTGAATAATATATATATATTACAAATTGAACCCTGGTTCTCTCATTAATGAAGGGCTTCTTCCTTGCTTTATGGGCCTTCAATAGGAGCCTGACATGAACTGTCCTATGAACTTCACACCTGTAATTATTTTATTTCTGTCATTAGAAAGTCGCTTCCACCCTTTACCTGGCTGGTTTCTGGTCGTTCCCAGTGTTTTAGAATTTTTTAACCTGGAAGCAACTTGCTGCACACTGTAGCCTTCTGTTAGCAGAACCAAAAAATTATAGAGCGGGCTCTTATTTTTTTCCGGAACTACAAAAGCTACTTTGTTTCACTGCAGACTAACACTGACAGGAATTCTGGACGGCATTTTAATTAAAATCTGATTTACATCTGAAACACCAGAGGGGTTGAAGCTTACTGTTAGAATAATTACTTCAAAAACAGAAATGAGGATTGTGGCCAGCGGCTGCCTGAGCACTTCTCACCCCCCGCTTGGTACGTGGGGGGCTGTCTCTGCACTGGAGAGACCATCTACCCCTATTCAGTTTTGTCAGTTTTATTCCACTACCTTCCTCTCCATCTGTAATGGGAATCTTTTTCGTGATGTTTTTTACTTCCTCAGATTTGGACCATCTGCTTAATGGCAGCCAGGGAAGGGGGGGGGGGGGCTAGGCTGGAGCCAGAGCAGTGGTTATGTGGGGGTGTTAGGAGCAGAGCCTCATGGGAAATCCCAGCAAACACTCACCGGCTCTCGCTGTTGGTGACGAGGATTAGGCCCATCCAGGAACGTATTTCGACGAAGAGCTTAATGTCCATGGGTTTTTATACGGTCCGTTTGCCATGACAGATAACGGAACAGAACACGGTTTCCAAAGAAAATGGAGTCGAGCTCAGACCTAGAAGGAAAGACTAGATCCTAAACCCTGAGTTGCAATTTGCATTAGTTTTTTGAGAACTTTGGTTCTTCTTTATGTGAATGTATGTTGAGTCTCTCTCTCTCATTCTCTCTCTTGCTTTCTCTCTCTCGCTTTCGCTCTCTCTTTCTCTCTCTCTCACTTGCTCTCTCTCTCACACACATTGGCATATGTATATGGAGCTTTTCTCATTTAATGTAATTACTGTATGTATTCCTAGTCCCAGCAATAGAAGATAAATCTGTTTTGTGATGACAGAAATGCATGGAAACCTTCACATACTCTTTAATGCCTGCTCTGTTACGTTGTAAAGCTGAGCAAATAATTCAAATACCAACAACAGTTCTTTAAAGATGCTGAAGGCAAGTTAACAAGAACTGTACTAAATCATCCCAACGAGTAGAAGAGGTAGCGTGGCTCAGTTTGTCATTTGCTGTTTTTGGGTTGCTGCCGCTCCCAGCAGCTGCCAAAGGGCTTGTAACAGACCCTGCACTGGCTTTGGCTCCTGCTTGCTCACTGTAGGCAGAACTGACTGGAAAAGACGTCAGACTCTGTTCCTGTAAGGTATCACAGCTGATCTTAAACTCCAGCGGAGTGCTCATGGATTTTATTTCAGGGTATGTTCGCTGATAAAAAGAAGGGACCCAGCAACAACCCAAGTCGGTCTTTTTATGGCAGTTTTTATTCCTCATGCTCTGTGGTGGTACTCTGCAGGTATATTTCCTAAACTTCTATTCTGTGCTAAATAAAGCAGTGCATTAAATGAAACAGTTAAAAATTATTCGTGGCATTCGAGTAGCGAAGACTTTCTAAGGCATACAACAAAACTTCACCTCTATTAGCTTTCTTTAAAACCATGCCGCACACCCAAAACACAAGACAGAGTCTTGCTATGCAGATGCTGTTCAGGGGAACACATTTTACTGGCACCTGTACACATCGCTTAACGCCGGGGCACTGGGAGACACAGGAATGACAGCAAACGTGCACAAATACACAGACAGGGAAATGCGATGCAATCTTCATTAAGTACAAAAAGCAAAACTAAGAATAATCACTAATCAACAGGGGAGTGGCACAAACGGGCTGGGAGACGCAGGCTTGGCCCCCGTCACTTGGAACATAAACAAAACATTTACGAGGCAGCTGCATAGTTCAGACGCTGGGAAATGCCAGGCGCTATACTATACATGCACAGACCACACCCTCCCTGAAAAGATATCTGTCCTAGTAAAGGCTTGTGTTTCAATTTTCAGAGAATGATCCATGAAACAGGCATAAGACCAGAAGGCTTGGAGGAAAACAGAGCTGATTAGAACGACTCGTCACACCCACAGTCAGCACAGCTCAGCAGCCTGACTGTCATGCAGAAACAGCTCCCTCTTATGTGTTATTACTTGCGGAGTCTTGTTCCTATTTTGCGTTATCTCTTGTACTGGGTCCTAGTGTGATATGTTCTCTTGGCGTAACAAAAGTAATTAACTCCCATCCCATAACAAATAACTAACTAAATACTTTTAATGGATGCATAATTAGCATGATGTTTGAACATGTTGAACAGACTTATAAGATTACCTGGAAACAGAGCTCTATGATAAATTCAATAGCTGTGCATTATGGTCTGAATCAGGGGTCACCAACTCCGGTCCTGGAGGGCTACTATCCAGTAGGTTTTCTATCCTACCTGGCTTCTGATTCTGACTAGTTCTCAGGTAAATACCAGGAGCAGGTGTGGCTGATCAGAAGCCAGGTAGGATTGAAAACTTACTGGATAGTAGCCCTCCAGGACCGGAGTTGGTGACCCCTGGTCTGAGTGTATCTTCTGGACACTAGGATGAGAGAGGGTTAAATATATGTCTGCTGAACACCTTTTGATGGCAAACTGAATTTGGTGTGCATGGCTTTCCCAAATCTGTCCCATTCCTATTTATTCCATTTTGGGCCCTTGCAACCTTTTGCACTCAATCACGTACTAGGTGATGTCAGTTAAGTCTGTGAGGGTTCAGGGTTTGGCCTTGTGGGACATTAGGTTTGGGCCAGCGAGAGCTCATATCTGCCAGCTTGCCTGGGTGTGCCTGAATAACTGTGCTGCCCTCTGTGGGCCTCATCTTGGAGAACTCTTCAAAACTGGAGCAGGATATATTTTTTATTCATTTTTGTTTTGAATATTTAAAAATAAATTTTGATTCTGCAGGTATAAACATCCATCCATTTACTGAAGCTGCTTGTCCTATTCAGGGTAACGGGGGGGGGGGGGGGGGGGGGG
>JAODLC010000040.1:16539817-16550063 GCA_026781145.1 Hippopotamyrus pictus | reverse complement strand
GGATGAGCAGGGGATGGGAATGAGGAGCGAGATTAGATCCCTGAGGGTCAGAACCCGCATCTCTCTTCTCATTCTGCAAGCAGGGAAACATTCAGCTGACACAGCCCAGCTAGCCTGACCTGTGCTTTCCAGGGGGATCTGGCTTGGAACCGAGCAGAAAATGAGAAAAACAGTCAAGATGTACAGAGATATTGAGTGAGTGCTTCTGAGAATTTGAAACGGACAGATTTTGCAGAAGACATGTATATTCAATTAAGTGGTCACTTTATTAGGTACATCTAGATAATGTAGGGTATGGTCCAAGGGTAGATGAGTGGGTCAGTACAAACCATTCTGCACCCCTGTTGTACTGAGCTGTTATTGTTGCACTTGTGGCTGTTCTGTTAGCTTTAATGACTCTGGCCATTGTCCTATGACTTCTCTCATTAAAAGGGTTGTTTTGGTGTCAGAAATGCTATCCATTGAATGTTGTTCATTCATCACACCATTCTTTTTATCACTAGACACTGGTTTTTGAGAAGAAAAGAGTCAAGATGGTGGCTGTTTCGCTGGAGACACCTTCTCTGGCACCACCAATCCCACCACACTCATAACTGAATCATTAGATCTCAGCCATTCTGATGCTTAGTCTAACAATAACTGAAGCTCTTGGCTCTATCTGCAGGCTGCATGTATTGAATTGTAGCCACATGATTTGCTGTATGAAGCAACAGGCGGCTCATGTTAACATGCAGGTGTTCCTTATAATCAAGCCAGCTATGTACTGTATGTGCACCCATGCATCAAGCAGAACTGAGCTTAAAGTTAAGTTACTGCTTCAAAAATTTCAGATCGTGTCCTGCGATGGACTGGTGTCTGCCTTGCATCTTGCACCTGTAGCTTCTGCTCTGGACCCCCAGCGACCCTGAATAAAACAAGCAGGTACCGAAAACGGATGGATGGATTGAAGGAATTTTGTATAGGTTAATGCTGCAGTCTGCAAAAAAGTAAATAACTGCTATATTTTGATAAATATGAAAACCATGGATTAGAGGGAAAGCCTGTATCAGGTATGTGTGCTCTAGAGGTACCTCTAGTCTGGTTTAATATTTATTCTGGCTGTTTGATAGCTGTGCCTTTGCTCTCCCAGGAATAAAAAGCCTCAAAGTTTCTTATACTTTTTACTTCCAATTGGCAGAATTTTGCTTTTTATGTTTAAGGCTGAGATGAGTCGCACAGCACTGCATGGGCCTGTTTCTGATGTTTAAAGCTTCAAAGCCTCAGCCTCTGGGTTCCATCTTAAATCTCCAAATTGCCAAAAATCTACAGCTTTTCTACAAAAGCAAGCCGGTATCACTCCCAGAATAAGGGTCCAATCCTCATGCATATTCATATAGTTTCTTATACACAGAACACACTGGCATCCTGTCCAGGGTGTCCCCTGCCTCTCACTGTCTGCAATAAGCTCCAAGACGAAGTAGTGACTGCTGGATAAGCATGAATATGGAGGCACATGTGGAAAATTATCCTGAGCATAAACACTTCCTCACAAAGTCTGTTGATTATCTGTTAAGCTGACTCCGCACTGTTTAACCATTGTACAAACGTGAACACATTTGGACATCCTGATTTTGCCGAGGTTTATGTGTCCCTGGGTCAACAAGGAAGGGGCTTGTGGTTCACTTCTTTAACCAATCACAGTCGTCTTTGTATGGTATCACTACCTTTAGTGTGATACCACTGTGTGGATCAGTGGGCGAAGCATCTGTGCTTGATTGGTTGAAGAAGTGAAACAGAAGCCCTTCCCTTGTTGACCCAGGGACACATCGAACTCTTGCAGGGCTTGCAACACACTTTCCTATATTATCTCTGATGATGTTTGTCTTCCTCACTGGCACAGAGCCACTGCTGGTCTGCACTCCATGCCTCGTGTCCACCATCACTTAAGTGCTGGCACCATGCTGATGCTCATGACACTGCACCCATGGCTGGAATATACTAATGCCGTTTCTTTCAGACATGTTTAATGCTGTTTCGGTCAGATAAATAGTCAGAGCTGGCAATGATGTCACATTCGAGGGACAGTACCATTCCAGTACCAGTCGGAAAGCCATTTTGTCATGCCCTGCTCGTGCCAATCCTCCTGCATGCCACGCCCCCCTCACTATGTTGTGTGGAATCCGTGTGTCGTCGGCTGTTTCAAGTTGTGTTAATTAGTCTGGGGTATTTAATTCTGTGTGTTTTGTGGGAGTCCGGTCATTAACGTTGTGCCGTGGTGGTATGTTCCTGCTTGTCTTTTCCCAATTAAATCCTAAAGTTCATCCAATTCCTTGAGTCCTGCTCCTGCTATTTTTGGTCCGTGCCCCGTGAGTCATGACACATTTAGCAATACCAGGGACCAGGATTTCTTGCTTAGCCGGATAACCTGTTGGATTTAAGATACCCAAGTTAAAATGGCCTTTCTTTGTTTGCTCACATTAAGCCCAGACTACCATAAATCCTGACAGGTTATTCAGTTAAGAAAGAAATCCTGCTTTATGAAACAGGCCCCAGTTCTAGCCAGGTTCATTGTCAGCTATTGTGTGCAATATCAGTTGATGATAAGACATTATTTGGTATTTTGCACGTACCAACATCATAGCAACATGTCCACGGAGAGCAGTCGGACAGTATTGTGCGTACGACCAATTTAATAATATGTTTTATTTATATAGCACCTTTCTCAAACTCAAGGATGCTTTACAGTACAGACAAATATAATTTAATAGAGCAGTGCTCACGGCAACATCGAGAATGTTACGTACTGGTAAACACATTATAGCATTCCTGAAATAAATGAGTTTTCAACTGGAGCTTGAAGATATTAACAGACTTTACCTTTCGCAGACCGTGAGGAAGCACTGTACAGTAGGTGCTGTCATTCAGGATGGCCTTCCACCCACAGAGCACAATCTGAATTTGTGTACAGTAAGGTCAGACAGATATTGAGGGGCAAGTCCATGGAAAGATTTGTAACTGATTAGTAAATTTTAGTTTTGATTCTATAAGTGACAGGTAACCAATCATGACAAACAGGAGCAATGTGGGTGGATATTCTTGTTTGTGTAAGTAACTGGGTGGTAGAGGTCTTTTGAGAAATCTGGAGGGGAGGTTGGAGAATAATACATTACAGTAGTTAAGGCAGGTAGTTCTGAAAGCATGGATTAGTGTTTCAGTGTCAGTAGCACTGAGGGATGGATGGAGATGTTGCAGAGCTAAAAAAAAAAATACAGTCTGTACCAGAGAGCTAACATATGAGTGACAGGTAAGGAACTCATTTAAAATTATGGCCAAGTTACGGACTGTACTGGATAGTTCACCTAGGACTCCCATAACATTGATTTGTATCTCAGGCAAAGCAGACAGGAGTGATTTAGTACCAACCAGAAGAATTTCAGTTTTATCAGAGTTAAGCTATAAAAATCTGTAAGTCATCTTGTGCTTGATTTTGCAGAGGCAGTCAGTCTGTGAAGATGATGGCATGGAAATAGTTGTATCAGCACTTACATATAATTGAGAGTCATCAGCATAGCAATGGAAGCTGAGGCCATAGTGATGTATGATTTGACCTAATGGGAGCATATAGATGGTGAAGAGGACTGGATCTAGAACTGATTCCTGGGGGACCCCCTGTGTGAGAGGAGCAGTAACAGATCTGTGTGACGATGGAAACAATATACTGTCGGTTACTGAGGTATGATGTAAGAGCAGCAGCAGTAATGCCAGTATCTAAAAGGAGGGAGAGAATGATTTTATGCAGCGCTTAAGTCAAGGGCATTCAAGTTTAAGTTTCTGACTAGGAACTTAGAAATAGAGACCTGCACTCCCGTGGGACCCAACGCACCGAGTGCGGCGCGGGACAAGATTTGATGGGTTAATGCAGGTGCGGGCGGTAAGGTCCTCATGTATGTGCGGGTTGCGGGAGAATAGAATTAATCACGAGACTCCCGCAAAATGGAATTATCTTAAAATTAATTTATTAAAAACAAATACTCTTATTTATCTACTGCACAAAATCAACAAGAACGACTAAATTAAAATAATTTACAGGCGAGTGGTCGGAAGCTAATTCTCACGTGGTTCATGCGCGGAACTATAGGTTATATCTGTATCCTCGTTCGTGTCCATGTTCATCATTCCATTTAATTAAACTCAAATAAAAAGAAACATATTTGTTTATTTTCCGTTTCTTTTTTATATATACTCGAAAGGGAAGCAAGTGAAACAAATAACAGAGTAGCGGGAAGAAGCGGTAAAAATAAAACTACTTGTATGTTTACCTGCAGGATTTTGCGGGCGGGAGCGGGACAAAACTTGAATACTGCGGGCGGGACCGGGAGAAAATAATATTATTTGCGGGAGCGGGACATAATCTTGCGGGAGCGGGCGGGATCGGGACTGAAAAATCCGTCCCGCGCAGGTCTCTACTTGGAAATTCTGACTTCTGAGTTCAGATGGAATGCAGCATGAAGTCATTTTAAATATAGCCTATGGTTACATTCACATTACCAGGCTGAAGCGACTCAAACCTGATTTTTTTTGCCTTAATGTGACACAGACCTGATATTTTCTTTTCAAATCAGGTTTGAATCACTTTCATATGTGGTCTGATGATGTATCCAATTCATGGCCATGCGACATGAATGAAAACAGTAAGATCGGAATTGTGGGGTTTTGCCTATACGCCTGCGCTGAGCACTGTCGTCATCGGCCAGCACCAGCCACGTGGCAGAACCACAATGGAGGAGAGCTACAGCCATGGCAAAACATATCAACCTGTGCTTGCATGCCATTTTGGAATAAAGATGAGTTCATGTTACAATTAGATACATGTCAATTTTTATTATGAATGTGAACCATTGTCACGTCGGGAACAGGGAAGCAGGCAAAAGGAGCCGTGGATACAAATAAATGGGATTTATTGCAGGGTAACACACTCCAAAACACAGCAACGTAAATGACCGGACTGGGGAAAACATACCTGACACAGACTTAAACACATTGGACTAATGACAGCAACAAGAAACTGCTGGTAAACACAGAGAATCCACACCAGGTAAATGAGGGAGCGTGGCACAGGGAAGGAGTGGACGCCCGGGTCATGACATCCATCAAGATAGGAAAATCCAATCTGAGCAAAAAATCGGGATTGAACAATAAGGATTACAATGTGAATGTAACCTGTTGTATACATACAAACTAAGATTATGTTTTCTAAATAATCTCTGTCTAGCAAGACATGCAATACAACATTTCGACTGCTTCGGGTGATTCATGAACGTCAAACTGTACATATAAAAGACAGAGACAGATTGAGTGTCTTATAAACACTGGTTTTGGGGTTTGCTAAGTTTTGGAAAGGAATTCGAATTTTTCCAGTTTTTTGTTTATCAAAATAACCAAACAAGTGGCAGTGTGGCTCAGTGGATAGCACTGTCCCCCATGCTGCCAGTGTTTAGGGTGTGGCTCAGTGGATTGCACTGTCCCACATGCTGCCAGTGTTTAGGGTGTGAACACCATACTCGCACTGGAAGTGTGCAATGTGTCTGTTCTCTATGTGAACAGAACAGGTCTCCTCCATCTCCTCTGGGTTCCTCCTCAAATCCAAAGGCATGCAGTTACGTGGGCTGATGTGTGTGTGTCTGTAATTATTACATTCTGGGACCAGATTTCTCTGCAGTATGATAAAATCTTATTTTTCGGTCTCCACAAGGACAACCTCAATTTTGTAAAAATCTATGACTGCAATCAAAAAACTAAAAAATGTAAAAAGCCTTGTATTTTGGTTATGGTTAAGGTTGGGGAAGCATAGGGTTTACGGTTGTCATTGTTGGGATTAGGGTTATGCCCATAGAAATGACTGGAGAGTCCCCATAAAGATATAGATACATAATCTATGTGTGTGTGTGTGTGTGTGCTTTTCCACAATCAGGTGAGGCTGCTGCAAGGCACACATAGCTGTGGCCTGGATGATTGATTACTTCCCTAATATTTTCTCACTAATGGGCAGGTGCAGAGGTTAGTTACTTCGGGGTCACGTGATCTACATGAATTGCGAGCAGATCCTCTGGCTATTCCGGGTATTGTTTGGCTTGTTACTGGAAAACTTTTATTGCGAGACTGTAATAGCACCATTAAAGGGTCCTAATGAAGCACTCTGCGGAGATCTGGAGAGCGAAGTGCCAGTGATTGGGCACCAGTGCTCATGGGCTGGTGCCTTTGCCTTGCTAGTTTAAAGGTGCTCCATAAAGAACGGATAGATGTACAATACACATAACTAGATACAGTAGAAACTCTATTGATCCTGAAGGATTTTGTAGGTGTAACAGCAGCAAATAAATATGTTGGCCATAAAAGGCTTAACAGAGATATAAATAAGATAATTAAGCAAAAATAGCACCACATGGGCGGGACGTGGCAGCTGCGGGAGATCTCCCATGATTAGCTCCGCTTCTTAAGTGGAAAGTACTAAACAGACAATGCGAAGTATTGTTGCCAAGTTCAGGAACATTACCAAGAACTTATTTGTCTTGTCTCTCCCGTTTTCCCTGCCGGCTGCGTCCTGCCTGCCCTACCTTCCCGACCTGCCTGTTCCACCCCGTCAACCCAGTCTGCCTCACCTAACATCCCTACCTTACCCGTTTCCATCGATCCTCCTTCCCCGTCGTCTTCTCGTCCCGTGTTTAATCGTAGGACTGACTTCTCTGGCTCTCGACCTCCCACATCCGTCCCAACCACGATTCTTACTTTCTGTCTTAGCTTTGTCTGCAACCGCCGTGTCCATTAAACATCTTGTCTCCTGCAACCGGGGATCTGTCTCCGAGTCACCTTCTGTGCATTACAACTGGCACTTTCTGCATTAACTTTTTTCCAAAACCAGGACTTTTTTCAGGAACTGGGAACTTCATTTGCTTTCTCTACGCAGGAACTCAACCTGATAGTTCCTCGGAGGCTCTTCCGGAACCTTTTTTTAGTCCCTACTCCATACTAAGCCCTTTTCATTTGACCACAAGCTACTGGCTGGTCGACCACAAGCACCAGCACTATCTTGGAAATTATGCAGAAGTGTATCTCATTTACACTAAATGCATTAATGAATACCTTTTTTTCTTGCATCTCCGTATTTCTGCATCAGAAAATTTGATCGATTTCTGATATACTTTTGTGTGATATCAGCGATGCTGTTGATGAAACTGATCAGAATAATAGCAGAATAAAATTACATATATTTTTTTCATTTTGTGGAAAATGAAACATCAGTCTGCTGGACAGATTTAATAATGAATTATAATCATGTTGCGGGTCTTATAAGTACAATATTAATAAAATGCTGTGTCCTGTTTTTTTGACTGCACAATCAATCCCCCTAATAACTAACAAATAACAAAACAACTTATTTATCCTCCATTGTTCAGCGATGACAGTGTAGAATTGTATGAAATTATGTGTGAAATTTAACCTACTGTGCCTTTTGCGTCTCTCACGCTTCTTTAGCATAAAAGTTACTGTTGTGTGGGGCGAAAGTGACACATGAATGTAGCCAAGAGCTACAAAATATTCAGGTCTCGGAACATTGTTGGGAAAGCGCCTAATGTACCGCAGAGTAAAATCAGTCTGGGGTCTTATAAGTTCGAAGTTAGAATGACTCTAGAATGAGAAAGCATGATGATTATGGAACTGGATGGAAAGTTGCAGGCTGAATCCTAGGAGGGCCCTGGTTTGGCGATGGTGAGCAAGGTGAATCTTGAGAGTAGCTCCTGGGAATAGTGTGGTTGTATGGCCAGCATCTCCAGCTACCTCCAACTCTGTACTTTGTGTTGGTTCCAAACCAGCAATCATCAGCAAGGTGCTGGGGTGCAGCCTTCAGCTTCACCTGTAGATATCCTCCAGTACATGAATGCATATATCCATATCCGAGCTTAGCTTCTGAAAGTCCTGCCTCTGGCCCAGATGCGTGTGTGCATGCAACATACCTGAGGCTTTGTCATCCATGACCATTCAGATTAGTGTTTCCTGCCCATTGCATGTTGTTGTTTTCATTGATTATATTTTCACCCCTCTGGAGTTGCATTACTTGTGAATATGAATGTAATGCTTATGCAACAAATTAATTGCTGAAGCAGCGTGCTACATAGTCCAGCTACCCATCATGTGTGGCCAGGAGCTGATTGGTGAGGGAAGTGATTCATGCTGACATATTCAGAAGAGCAAAGGGCAGGGGTGTGAGCGCCATGCGATGCTGCAGTCACCGGGGAACACAGACGAGAGGCTCTATCAGAACATCTCTCTGCTGCCACCAGAAACCCAGCAGCCATTAGCATTAGCGGAGAGGCCAGAGTTTCATTGGCAAATGGTTGCTGGGGTGAGGAAGTGGGATATACATAAATGGCCAGCTATGAGTCTGCTGGGGGAGGCCGGCCGGGATCTGCGGCAGTGCAGGCCCAGGCTCAGCCCGTCTGCGGTCGCATTTCACTCTGCTCACATCCCACAGTGACACTCAGATTCCCCAGCCCCAAATGTCACATGTTTCTCAGAGGTATTTTTCAGGTGCTGTGTTACTGCCATAAATGTTATGCTTAACCTCTTTGCTTTACCCTCTCCACCCCCCTCCCAAGGCCCTAAAGAATGACTGACCTTGCTGGAGCCTCCAGAAAAGCTTTGCATCAGCAAGACTTCTCCTCTGCCTCGCCCCCTACGACACCCCATTTGGCTGCTCCTTCCACTTTTTCTGCTCTCTCTTTCCATTTCTTCCTCCCTCTGCTCATTCTCTGTCTCCTTCATGTCAGCTCTGCTACGGTTTTTCTTTTTCTACAACCCATAACACTGCAGTGTACACCCTCAGTCTAGCCTGACAATGCAAGTCAGTCCCAGCGCTGCCCGGGAATCCCTCAGAGCCGAGACACGTGGTGCCGTCAGGCGGATCTGGGTGCCTCCTGCCCGCTGGCCCAGATGCAGAGGGTGGCAAGGGCAGCCTGAACTTCCACGATCGGCACAAGGAGGTCCACCCAGGCGCTGGGGCCCATTGCCCAGCAGTAACCAAATTCTTCCTTTATCTAGTAATTCGTACCCAAACCCAGTGAGAGCGTGATTTCCGTTTTGGACTCTGTTTGTGTTCCGTCCTTAATGAATAAAGAGCAGTGGGCACAGGCCGCCCTGGTGGAGGGAGCAGCCGTGTGTTTAAAAGCAATTTGAAAAGGTGACTTAGAACATAAACTCTCCAATGGATGGCTGCTCCGTAATTAAGTGCTGGGTGCGCAGCAACTTGCTAAGCTGAGATAAGGGGGCTTTGGAGCATAAAGGATGTAATTAGCTGTATTTATTGCTGGTGGCAGAAGGCCTCCGGTGTGTAAATACTGCATTCCAACTCAGTAATTACACACAATTTACACTTTCTTCACTCAAAGTGGAGGCCAGCATACAGGGCAGGCTTAGGCAGGGGGTGCAGCTGGCCAGAGGGCTTATTAGCTACTGTGGGTTTATTAAATATGCACACGCATACAACGTCAATCATTATGGGGAATTCTGCTACATTTTTAACCTATTCTAGAATGACTCTAGAATGAGAAAGCATGATGATCATGGAACTGGATGGAAAGTTGCAGGCTGAATCCTAGGAGGGCCCTGGTTTGGCAATGGTGAGCAAGGTGCTTAATATGAACCGCTTCAGTCAAATATTGGGTAGTGAAATGCAAAATGCATTGTACAAGTATACAAATTGTACAGATGAATAATACATGCACAGCTATTCGGACAAACACTACGGTATAAACTGCAGATAAAATACTTTCTCATGCCAATGAAAATATTGAGTTTTTCACATTCACACTGTGCCCCATACAATTAGAGCAGGAAATGGTGCGGCGTGTAACTGTGCTGCCTGCAGGATTTTATCTCCGTGTCATGGTTCCGGGCGGCTCGGGAGCAGGAACGAGGCATGGCAGGCACAGAAAGGTGGACGACCCACTTGCGGCTCCAGAACAAAAAAAAAAACGGGGTTTATTAAATTGAACTAAAAAAAAAAGAACACAAGAAAGGACTAACAAAACAAAGGGACCACGGGGGTTCAAAAGTAAAGGGGATAAATAAAGACTAAATAACAAAAACCGGGCAGGTAAGCAAAATACAAAACCATCATAAGCACAATCAAAGCCAAATACAAACAACGAACCACTCGGGAACTGGACAGAAGCAGGAACTAAAATACTAAGGGGTAACGAGACTAACACAG
>JAODLC010000040.1:16480024-16518766 GCA_026781145.1 Hippopotamyrus pictus | reverse complement strand
GGTGCATGTGTTAAGTGTTTTGAAAAAGTGGACATGGTATTGAGACATGCGTTAAAATGATTGGAAAAAACTGTAAAATACAGGAACACCGGGGCAAACAAGAAACAGGTGCAACTAATAATCAATTAACCAATCAAGAGAGGAACAGGAACAATGAGAAACAGGTGGAAGTGGAAACACTAAATGAGCACAAGGACACAAGAACTAATAATCACCAAGTCAGGGAAGCACTAGAGTCTAGAGAACGTAACAGAGAGCTGACTGTACTACACTAACACTAAGTAGGAAAAATAAAACAAAACCAAACAGACAAACGCAGGGGCAACCAAAACAGGGAAGCAAAGAACCAGTAACAAACACTATGGAAATCTGAGAACCAATAAACAACAGGTGAGGCTCCTCCTGGCCAGTCTCACACCCACAACGGGAGATTTGACAAGTCTGAGCCACACAATCAACCCAGTGAGCTATGCAGGGGGCAGGGAGAACACACCAGGGCTAAGGGCTACATGACGTGAGAGAGAACAGAATGACCTGCCGCCTGCTATAGTCAGAACAGGGAAGGAACACAAAGGGGCAGGGTCAGATGTGCGCTGACCGTGACAGGAAACATGTGGTCCTGAGTCCAGGTGTGGCTGATTCTCTCGACCACGTCCATCTCCAGCTGATTTCAGTGGATACTGCCCCACGTGCTCATGCACAGTATTTAAGCTCTTTCTGCTTTCCGGCTCATTGCTTTGTCTGTCCCTTACTCAGTCTTGCTCTCCCGCTTTATCGGGCTGACTTTGGTAATTTCTCTAGTTTGGTTCTGTTCCTTGCTTCTGGGTCGCTAACCTTCTGATCTTGGTCGGTCCCTCAGTTCTGTGATTAGCAATTGAAGCGGCAGGCTTGAATGCTTCCCGGCGCCCGAGTGATGCCAGTGCCGAGCGCTTGGACGCGAGCCAGGTAAGAAGTAAAGCTGACAGGCCGGAAACGTCGCTACACAGGTGCGCGCAGTCTGGGGTGAGCTGTTATGACAGGAACTGTGTACTGGCAACAATAACACGAATGACACGTCAGTATGAAGGATAATGTCAACACTTCAAATGACTATGAACATCACTTTATATGCAGTCTTACACTCCGGCAAAGACATTCCTTGATCAGACTGCTACTGTATCTCTTCATCATTGTCGGTGCTTTTCCCAGCTAAATTTGAATCATGGTAATTTTTGCCTTAGAGCCAGGCAAACGATTATTGGGGAATGTTTAAGCAATCCCTTCGGTCAACCAAAGGCCATGCAAGGTGTGGAAGTAGCCCAGGGTGTCTTCATCTTTTTTATATAACACCTGTCCTCTGTCTTCAGTCGTCATGCATCCAGATGTACATTTCTGAGGTCCCCCATCGGGTTTTTTCCTAGGATCCTAAGTGGCTGAAATAATAACAATAATAATGATAACAATAATAATAATAACAATAATAATAATAATCATTTTAAAAATTGTCACTGGACAATTTTTAGAAAAAAAGGAGGAAGCTCAGATGGATTTATTCCTTTTATGAAATTTTCTAGGCAGCTATTGTATTTTTTCAGCAAAGTACTGTAACAGGGTCAATGACAGCTCATTCCTTAAGATAACAGCAGGGCCAAACATACCCTGGTTTAATTGCTAGTCCTCCTAGTGATTGTTAATTAGTAATAGTAGTCATGGGACACATCTTCCATTGTATTTACAGACTTTAATCTAGTTTTCCATTATCTCAAATAGCCCATATCTGGTTACTGTCCTGGGAATGTTGTTAAATGGGGGACAAAGTGAAGTGTTGACTTCCGAGGGCATGTAAGACAGCATTTCATTTAACTAATTGTGTTGACGTCTGCAGTTGACACTTGAGGGCAACAAAGTGTAACTGTGTCAGAAACTGGACAGAAAATAACACGTGGCTTATGTGCAAGTGTAAGTACTTCGAAGTAGTCATAGATATATCCTTAAAATATGTTCCTGTTTGCTGTGTCTGAAAATCTTTGACATGTAAATCCTCTTGATTTGTCTTGAGTATCAACAAAAAGACATAGACACAGAGTAGTAGATATCCCTGTGTTTAAGGTAGTCATGCCAATTCCCATACTGATTACATTATGTGCTGAGTAAACTGATAATATATCATCATTGAAAGGATTGAAAGAACTAAGATATGCAGTAATTTACAGTATAATAGACTTAGTCCTTAATAATGTTAAAATATTTGATTCACAGTATTAGTGCTGTAGTGAATATCACCCCATTGCCGCCTCTTTTACATTACTTAGAATCACAAGGTCTACTGCTCCATAGCTAAATATCAGCTACTGGGCCATTACAGCTATGCTGTACATTACAGTGAGATCTACCAACCTAAAACCGGAATGATGCTTGAATAAAACTAGTTCCTTGCATGCAAATAATCGAGTGTCATAACTACTAGCATCAGCAGTTCTAGACCCTATTTTTCGTCTTTGCCCACTAAATTTTTTTTTCTAAAACCATTTAGCTATTTGTCCCTGATTTTCGTACATGTTTCGTACCCCCCGACTTGGCATCCTTTATCGTGGGGATCTTCCCTCCTCCTGGCAAATTTAATCATGGGGGCTGAGCCCCTCTAAGGGTCAAATCGTAGAATCACCCCTGACTAATATTATGTGCAATCAGGCTGGTAATTGGGACACCATATAGTGACAAAATGCCACCTATTACAGTCCACTAGGCTTTGTTCAGTACTAGACTGTAACTGAGTGGTGCCTGTTCCTCGTCTTCAAGGCATGGACCCCTGTAGGTTACTGTGAATGCATTTTTATGGACATCTTTATAAATGGAAAAGGAAGGCAGTAGGAAATGAGGTTGAATGAAATTGACAAACCATCTAGAGTTATTATTAACTAAGTAATATTAGACAGGCTCATATTTTGTCTGCTGGACGAGAGAAGATGTCTAATTAGCTGTAAACATACATTTGTCATTAGCAAACATTATTTCACTGTGTGATGCTGTCTATTTTTAACAGCTGGACAATAAAAGCACTTTACAGCGCCATAGAGAAAATGACATTGGATTGGATAGTTATGCGTTTTTGCAGCCAGTCTCACTTTCCATGATCCCTCTCCAGTCTCTGATCCACTTCATTCAGTGAAGAAAACTCAGTGGGACAAATTGTCAAATAAATACTTAGGTGGGCATATAATACATCAAGGCCAGCCTCTTGCTCAACTTAATCTCCTTTTTCCTGATAGAAAACTGCTCCTCAACACACAAGGTGATTGGAAATACAGCCATAAATCACAACCACATGATCAATCGTACACTGTTCCTCTGCTGAAGGAGAAAAGTGGCCATAAACTGCTTTCATTGGTATTACATTTGTTGCCAACCAGGATGTATCAAACTCCGTGAACTTCTCTTCATCTAAAATTTGTGGTTGTGCAGGAAAGCAGCCGTAGCCAGGACACTGGATGCACTTGCATACCACCCCCGACTTATCAAGCTTTGCATACTATAAAAAAAAAACCTTTCAATATTTTTAGTTTTATACTAGATAAATCTGTGCACTTTTTAACACATGGAAAGAAACTGAGAATAATAGAACACGTATCTAAAGTCATCCTTAACTGATAATAATAGTGTGTTAAATCTACATTATGGCTTAGATTTCTACTGGTCTTGGTAAATGTAATAGTAAATGTAACTGCACTGAATTCATTTCAACTTACTGAAGTTCCAGTTCATTTCCAGTTCTGCTTCCTGCAGGTTTTTTTTTCCAAATTCCAAATCCAATTTCATTTGCTGATTTGAATTGGAATTGATGAGTTCAATGGCCCCAACACTGTACCCCACTGCAGCTACTTTGCTAAATAGAAGGTGAGGGTTCTGGTGCCAGCGTGCTGTTGGACCAGTCCTCCCTCAGAGAAACTCCAGCCTGATCTGGGGAACCCCACACATTCGTAAGCCAGCCCAGAGATATAATTCCTCCAGAGCACCCTAGGTGGGCTCACCCTGTGGGATAGGCTCAGAACTGTTCCACTGAGAGCCAAGCAAGTGGCATCTGTATACAATGCCTGAACCACTTCAGCTGCCTGCTGATCTCCAAAGTTCTCACCTTATCACAGAGTGAGGCTAGCAGCCCTGCAGAGGAAGCTGATTTTGGCCGCTTGAAGGTACAGCCTTGTTGCCTAGGTAATTACCCACAGCTCATTACCATAGGTGAAGATAGATTGACCAGAAGTCCACAAAGAACTTTAGACTTTTGATGCAGCCACTGAACAATCCACTGGTCAATCTCATGCTACTTGTGAAATGATCCTCCAGTAAGGGCAGACTCTCCCCTTTGACCTGATTGGAGTAAACCCTTTTTCAGAGGGAACGTCATACTGTAGCCTTCGATTTGGCGATCCCTGCAACTGCAACAGCACACTGCCATGGAATGGGGTGCTGGTCCTGGTTGCATGAGATCAGAGGCAGAACATCTGCAAACTGTTCTATATACAAGAATCATCTTCCAAGAAAATCACAAACAGGAGTGAAATCATGATTCACCTTCGCCAAATGGCCATCAACCACTCTAAATGACTTTGTGCCAATCTTGTGTGAGAGATAAAATTTGGTCCGCTGTTCCATTGAGAGGCTGGAATCAGCATTTCCCCCTGGGTTCAACCATAAGCAGAAATCACCTCCTCGATGCCTTAGCACAGGCTTCGCCACACAAGCTCAGAATTGTGATTCCCTATAGCAGGAACAAACTCTGTTGCTCCTTTTAAAAATGGGGACCATTACCCCCGTTTGCAAGTCAATTCATATAACATTGGAGACACACATCAGCTGCATCACCCCCAACAACATCCTGCTGCTTTTTTTTTTTTTAACAACGTATCTCTGAATGAATTTCATCCAGTCCTTCAGCTTTTCCACCAGAGAGACCTCTGACCACCATGGCATCTGCATAGATTCTGATTCACCAAAAGTCTAACAATGCCTCCTAGTGAGAGAGCACTTCTTCACCTGGCTAATCGAGATCCTGCCTTGTTCCTGAGTCAAACTGTTTGCCAGCCAGCAGTCTCTCTCCAAAGCCTCTCCAAACTTGATCCATCTACAAGCTTTGACCTCCGACATACAGTAGCATCAAAGGCAATCATTGCATTTGGACCTAAGGGGCTGTGGAGTCATATACACCTACACGCATTCTTGTGTTCGAACATGGTGTTTGTTATGGACAGTCCATGACTTGCAGAGAAGTCCATATAACAATTCATCACTCCGGGAGGCCATTCTTCTTCATGACATCGTCTTTGGGTATCTCCATTGTTCCCACCTTGAGTGCTGAAAGCTCCCAGTTGTCATTCCCTGTTTGTCCGATCCTCCCGTGTACCATGCCCCCTCATTTACCTCGTGTGGAATCCCGGTGTTCCCAGCTGTGTCTGGTTGTTGTTAATTAGTCTTCTTGTATTACATGCTTTCATAGTCAGTCTTACCCCTGTTTGGTCATTGAAGTCGGTCTTACGTGTGTCCTGTGATTTTTTTTTAAAATTATTTTCCCAGAATAAACCCCCATTTACCTGACCTAACGGCTTCTGTGCTGCTTCCCCGGAATGCAACATTAACAGAATGACCGGACCAATAAAGAAGATGCCTCACCTTTCTAGTGAATGAGGTGCTTTACTGGCTCGATCAGCCTGAGGTACAATGTGACCCCGTGGCTCGAGCCCTCGTTTTCCAGACTAGGGACACCCTGGAAGTGATGTCCCTGTCCGAGGACTCTCGCTGAACAGGTGAGAGAGAACCTGCTGCGGCTGAAATGCGGTTTGCCGGAAAATATGATGAAGCAAGTTGCGCTGGACTGTGGACTTCAGACCACTGGCAGAATTGCCCGATGTGTCCCCACCTCCAAGAAAAACTGCCCGGAAGAAAAAGCGGACAGACCGCAGACAGGAAGACATGCCGGGTGTCTTCTTGGGGTTCATCTCTCTCTCCACTGTTTCCCCTGTGGAGTGCTGGGAGGAGTCCCTCCCGATACTCAACCCGGTGGTGTTAGCTTTGCCTGCTCCTGAGATTCGTCTGCCCGCTACCACTCTGTCTGCGCCAGAAGCTCATCTGCCTGCTGCTTTGCTGTCGGTGCCTGAGGTTTGTGCTGCCGCGCCTGTTCCCAAGTCGGCACCCGAAGCCACGGTTCCTGTCCAGGTGGTTCCTGCTCCAGCCCCTGTGGTTTCTGTCCCAGCAGTTCCTGGGGCAGTAGTGGCTAATGATTAGAGAAGCACACTTGTAATTGAAAGATTGCAGGTTCGAATCCCCGACCAGCAAGACACCACTGAGGTACCCTGAGCAAGGTACCGCCCCCAAGCACTGCTCACTGGGCGCTGAATAAGCTGCCCCCTATCACATTGGCACATATGGGTTAAATGCAGAGGACATATTTCGTTGTTCTGCGCTGTGTCAGCAATGACAATTAATCTCTAAGTTCTTGCTCCAGCCTCGTGGTTCTTGCTCCAGCCCCCGTGCCCCCGTCCCCGAGGAGGTCCCCGAATGTTGGACGTCCCCCCTCGGTGGCCATGGAGGAGGAACTCGAGTGGGACCCCTTGGGGATTTCCCTGATGATTGCCCTGAGGAGCCCTTCCAGTGGATCACCGCCACCCCTGTATAGTAGATCCCAGCCAGACGCCCATCTCTCATACCCCTTTTCCACTGCAAAGGTGCCGGTGCTGTTCCAGTGCCGATCCCCAACGCAAAATAAAAAAAAAGATAACGTCGGAAAGTGGGCGTGGTTTGTGACGTGGGCGCAGTGTTGTCACCTGGTTCCCACTGGGCTCTCAAGTCCATGGAAATGCAGACAGGCTCTTGCTGGTTTCCAACTTCAGCACCGACTGAGCACCAGCCCCAGTGCCAGCACTGGCACCAGTGGAGTGGAAAAGGGGCCTCAGTGTCCCACAGAGGGAGAGGACACCTGCACCAGGGTTAGTTCCAGCCTGCCCTGCCCCCTGGCTCACCTGCGGTCCCCCTGGCTCTGGCTCAATGGTCGCCTATGGTGGCCCCTGTGGTGACTCATCGGTTGCCTGTGGTCTGATGTGGAATGATGCCTCAGATGCCTTGTGCTTTTGCCGGCTGTGGCTACGCCTTTGCCTGTCGTGGCTTCTGCTCCCTCCTCGCTTCCTCCAGTGTCCTCCTCGCCTTCTCCTTCAGTCTCTCTGCCTTTCTCCTCAACCCCTTCAATGTCCCCTCTGGCTCCTGCCTCACGGTTTACCCAACCTCACGGCTTCTGTGCTGCTTCCCCGGAACACAACCATGACACCAGTAGAGCCATGGAGTCCATATGTGGTACCCTTTCAAGCCCCTCACTCACTTTCTCCCAGAAGGTAGCATACTCCAATCTGCAGTCTGTCACATACAAATTGCATATTGGCAACCCTCTAGTTCACTGGGATGAACTCCATAGTTCAACATTTTCAAACCCTGCTGAGGTGTTTCACCTTGGGGAACTCCAGAGCAGGAGAGACTCCACCCCTGATGGGAAGGTTTGCCCACTTGATGCATAAAGGTAGGACCAACTCAATCAAGCCAACAGCTTCCCATCTCCTGCGTTAGCTCAGGTTCCTTCCCCACCCGGAAGGTAACATTCAACATTGCCAAAGCCAGCGTCCATTTTCCAGCTTTGGCTACAGGGATGGCATCCGGTGACCATATTGCAGACAGCGCTCTCTGCTTTTCTCTAACCTTAGTTGGCTTAGTTGGATTGCAGTTTGTCCTGCTTATGCCCACAAGTGTGTTTGCTAAGAGGCTATTTGAGGAGATCAGTCTTCGAGTGATAGCTATAGGTCTGTGGATTGTTAAAGCACACAAACCCCTCAACCGTACAAGGTCATGATCTTAGGACAAATGAGTATCATGCTAGAGATTTTAATTATATTTGTACTTCACATTTAAACATGCACTGTGTAGACTAATACCTCAAAGCTTAGACCTGTCAATGATTTGATTTTCCCCCATTATTTTGCTAATTGATTTATCATTATTATTGTCTGTATTTATAACCCCAAATTATTTTTACTAAATAGGTGACTAGGTCTGCCCACATCACTTGTAATTTCTATACTTTGTTTATTTTTAGCTTTATATTCTTTGTTTATTTTAGCAGTCAGAAACAAAGATAAATTAAGAATAAGGCATCAACTAATAAACCCCACACTTCAGAAATCCACTACCAGTCATGATTTGATGTTGTTTCTATATGCTGAGTTTTGTTTAAAGTTTCTATTATATATTGTAACAGAGTGTATTATTTTAATTTATTCACGCGCGTGTTTATTAAATTTAATTACTCTCTTTAGATTACTAATGCAACTTGTGGTAGCATAACAAGGAATATACTACTGCAGAATAATTTAATATGCTTTAAAAAGGAAATCAATATGCGTAATTAAATTAAATTAAATCACAGATGACGTTTTTGCATGTATGATGCAAATGACGTATCTTACGGACTCCCTTGTCCAGTGGCATGAGTTACTTGCTATAGAATGGCCGTTTAACGCATTTTCCTTTATTTCCACTAAGTCCAACAGATACATCTGTGGTTGGTTCACGGCAATACGTATCATTATATTTAATGTTAGAGAGAGAGAAAAAAACACTTTATTGTCTTACAAATTAGGGAGCATCATATTTTAAATACTTTTTTAAGTACTGTACATCATTGCTAAATTACTCCACCAAAGCCATATTCGCATTTTTAAACAAATTTGTCCACAATATGCTGCTTAAATATATAGTAAGCTGCATGAATCACTCCTAAACTATTAGGGTGTTGCTTTGTTTCCATAAACCTTATGATATACCGTAATATATAGCGATGGGAAGGTAAGCGACTCTGAAGGATGATTTTAAACTCTCTGCAAACCTGAAACAGGGCTGAGATAGAGAGCCAACCGATTAGAAAGAGCTACGGGTAGCCTGGCGAAAAAACTCCAAGAATATCACAAGAAGATGTATGTTACCTTTGGTTAGTGCATTTAGAGTAATGCTATTATGCAATTAACTAAGAGCCGTTTATTGTAAATCAGACATCAGAGCTGTAATAGATAGATAGATAGATAGATAGATAGATAGATAGATAGATAGATAGATAGATAGATAGATAGATAGATAGATAGATATAATCACTTTAATTGCATTTCGTTTCCAATCACTCCTCGTTCCTCCAAATACGACCCAGAGAAAGCAGCACCACGGATGCGAGCTCAGCTTTAGGACCCGGGGGGAGCGCGCAGCCAGCTGCAGGAGAGTACACATGGATAGATCTGTATGCATTGCTGTCCGCAATACGAGCAGCACAGATAACGGTCCAAGATTCCCATCAACGGAGGGATTAGCTTTCTCCTTTGGATCCTGACTTGGTGGTGTGTTATTAAGCACTTAAAAGTAGACTGTCATACAACTTCCACTATTTTTGACTTCCGGTCTTACTTATTCTACCTTGTATAGTATATTTGCGCTCAAAGATAGTGCCTGCTGTACGGGGAAGTTGCATGCATCAATGTGATCGTAGGAGAGATATGTCTCGAAATTAAATAGGAGGCGAACCAGCGACCACACCGGTTGTCAGTAACGTGGGTAAGTGTCAGTTTTGTCTAAAAGTTGTTTTGTGGGTACGCAGGTATGAAGCTTTGCGAGTTATGGTGACCGCGCGTTTCTGCGAAGTTACAGTATATGTCTTTCACTTGTGCTCCCTAAAGAAAAATAAATCATTGTAACAGAACGACTAAATCGTCCACGATGTATTATTTGAAAGTCACGTATTTCCTTGGACTTTGAATGTCTCAATTCATCATTGTACTGGATCACCTGTCGACTTTGAAGCGACAGGCTGTAAATTTGTCACATTGTTTATTAACTATAATTATCTGCCGTGTACGATGCGTTTATTTATGCGATCAGTATATATTGTAACTCTATCAAAAGTTCACATGTATATTTTCCTGCATGATCGAAGTTATACATTTGTAACTTTCATGTCTGTCTGAGATTTTTCCTTGTATCCAATGGTCATTCCTAGCTATACGTCGAACCTGAATGTATTTGCCCTATAGCAGTTTTCCTGAATCCCTGTCTGGGATCAACTCGCGTGCATCATTGATGAGGACTAACTCACTGGGGAGCGTTTCTCCCTTATTTGAGTTTGTCCTCAGTATGTCTGAATGGCGATATTAAAGAAAGCTGATCTACCTCGTCACCCTGTCCCAGTTCGCACTGAGGCCAATCATATTACTTTTCAACAACACTAATATTGATGCAATGCAATGATGCAGTTACCATTCGTTTTTAATATTAGATTACTACAATTTGTGCTACTATAGTTCAATTTGATTTATTGAATTGGATAGGAAATCGTGTAGCAGAATTCGGACTCTCCTTGCCCTTTCAGTCATCGATCGTCTAACTATAATTTCGATTCAAGCTGTTGTATGCGTATTGTAATTTCGGCATAAAATTGAATTATGAAAGAAAGGATATTTAATTTCGGTCGTTTTCGGAGTACGTGGTAGAATTTTGATAGTTACCATAAGATTCCTCAGACGCTATTATAGCTTTCAGGTGAAGAAAGTCAAGAAACTATATTTTTAGGAAAAATAAATGTCTTATGTTGAAAAGGTGACAATTTAACTAAGACATTAACTTGACATTACTTGATACTACGGTGAACTGGATGCGTGATCGGGGTGCTGGGCTGCCAAGTCTCAAGAGAGCTACTGGTGTCTTCGACGGGATCAAACAGTTACTCCGCATTGTTCCTGTAAAATGTTACATGCATACACTGCATGACATACGGCATCGGAGTTCCGTACGTCTCCAAGAACAATTCTTTTATCAAATGCACATAACCGCGCACTGAGCAAATGTGTTACCAGGAACTTCGATCTATTTTCCATCCATCCATTTTCCAAGCCGCTTATCCTACTGGGTCGCGGGGCGGTCTATTTTGATTACCCGAATTAGTAATACAACAGTAATACAATAGTCTGCCATATTCAGTTCTAATATCACTTGATTGGTGCAGTTATATGAAAGCATCGGAATGAACCTCAAAGTGTGGGCGTTCAGATCTGTTGATTGCCCTGAAACGTTTCCTTCGGTCTTGAGTGGTTTTCGTTTCGTGCGCGGACGCGGGGAGCTGTTCAATTGCCGTAGTGCTGAAAGTTTATTGTAAAGTGCGCGTATTCGGGAGTATTTAGCTGTCGGTTTCAGTGGCAGTAAAGAAAATGCATGAATGATTACGTTCATGTGCTTCTTAATATTTATTTTGATTTTCGAGGTACAAAGGCGTGACAGCCAGAGGGGGACATTATAGCATTGGGTTTTCAGGGAAATGGGTCAGTATAAAAAAAATAGGAAAAAAATAATGATATAGGTTAAATGAAAACATGGTCTTATTAAGCATATATTAATTTATGATTTGTGTACATCCATTTCCATACACTGCATGATTCCTGCATAAGAGTCCTGCATAATTCGTACCACCTTTTAAATTGCAAATTTTGAAATTAACAGCATGCATAACAAAACAGAGCTTTGGAATGTGGAGTCTCTCATTATCATATGTCATGTGTAAATGCAAAATTGAGAAGGTCACGTATAATTATGAATGTAATACTGTCAGTCATACTAATTTAAATGTTTAAACAATTTCCAATCACTTCTGCTTGGAAGAAGCTATCAAATAAAAACAAATACAGTAAATTTGTTTTAACAATGCATTTAGAAATGTAATATAAGGAATGGGATGGTGCCACTGTCACGTCTTGCCCCTACTGCGGGGGGGGGGGCACTGTCCCACCCCGCAGTGTATATGCAGTCTGCATCTTCTCCCTCTATTGCCTGTGTCTTCTTTCTCATTCTGACAGTGTGCCCCAAAATATTCTATTATAGTCCTCATTCAAACCTATTTTCAAAAACTGTGTATTATTTAGAATTCAGTATTTGATGGAAGCTGGTGCTGGACACTAGCCTCAGCTCCGTTTTTACCGATTGTCCTGGCTTCCTTCAGGATTGCCTTTCTCCATTGTAATGATATTACTGCTGAGACACAGTAAACTATTCCATTTTATCCTTGGTCAATGCCTGGAACCATTTCAGTACAGACTGACTTCAACTATTATTAATGTTTGCATTGTGTAATTAAAGTGTCATTATGCAGTCAATCGGTCTTGTACAGGTATGTTGCCTTTTTGTATTTGTCGTTTTAGTGTAGTGTTGATTTTGCCTTGAGCTTGTCATTGTCCAGCTGAAATATTAATTTCCGCCTCAGGATTTCATCTTTGGTGAACAGAACCAGTTTTCCCTCTTCTGTTTGCCTGTAAATTGGTCCTTCCCTGCTCTTCTGCAGTCCTAATAAGTATCCCCAGTCCTCATAACACGATGCCGTTTCTGCCGTCATGCGTGACCGGCTGCTGCACCAGATCTTAAGTGAATGCTTTGCTTTTAGCTGAAAAACTGACAATTTTCGCTTTAGTCTTTCTTACATTTTGCAGGACCATTAATATGTTTTTCTTGCAAACCCCATGCAGGAATTAAATGCTGATATTCATCTCCTCCCAACCATTGAACGTCATTGACTTTTCAGACCCATAACTCACCACACAATGGTTCCCCTCACCACGCTATTTTTCCAATGTTCTTGGTCTTCAGGAATTTTGGCACTAGTTTGCTGATCTTCAGCTTTCTTGACACTGCAGTTGACTCTGCTCTCATCTAATCTTCCCAGTTGCCACAAACAGTAGTATTGCAGTCTTGACATTTTTACGTTTCACTTTAAATGTATGTGATAAATGGAAAACATGATAAATGTTTGTTTATGCATCAAAGCGGCTGCGAATGTTAATGCAGAAAAACATGACCTGAATGCCAACTGAAGTCAATAGACAAGTTTGGCCAAAATTGGATTTATAAAAATGCAGTTTTAATTAGGTGAGTGTTAGCTCAAAAATCAAAAGGAATGGAAATGGGGAAAGTTACATAATTATGATAAATTTGGTGTATTTTTATGTTTTCTGTAATGTATTCTCGTAATTAATTATGGATTGCTTTAGGAAAGCAATCAAAACAATGCAAAACTATGCTCAGTCATGCTTCGGCATGTGGATGTAGGAGGTCTACATCCTAAAGGATAGTGGAGGTCTACATCCTAAAGGATAGTGGAGGTCTACATCCTAAAGGATAGTGGAGGTCTACATTCTAAGGGATAGTGGAGGTCTACATCCTAAAGGATAGTGTTCCTCTACAGATTAGCTACCAATACAGACTACTGGTAAAACATCATACATAAAGTCATCCTCACCTGCCGGAGTCACCACACCACCATTTAGGGTGGTCTCCTGCAATTGTAATGCACAAAGAAATCGTGGCATCACCAATACAAATAACAGCCCTGCTGTTTCTCTGACTTAAAGAGAATTAAATGTGACAAATTGCTGTGGGTTATGAGTTTGAGTTCTGAAGTGCACAGTTTTGTCTGAATGATTTAGGAATCGAGCGGTTTGTCGTTAAAGATTAAACAGCTGTCTGGGTTCATCATTCTTTAGTCTAAAAATGTTTGGCTAATTCTGTGACTCCCAAACAGGCTATAAGATGGTTAGACTCACAAAAACTGGCAGAGGCTTTAAACAGGGCACCATAGCCAATTATTAATATTTACTGCGTTATTAAATAGAAATTTCCATCATATCCCTCCATTAAGCTCACAGACAGTAACAATCAAGGCGACACTTACACTATCCATAGAAATGTTTGATAAATGCAAATCTGGAGCCCAGCGCCACAACCATCAGGACCAAGGCAGAGGACACACTGCACAGAACGGCAGCAGACACTATAGAGATTCCTCTCTAATGCATCTCTCTGCATCTCTCTGGACTGCAGGAGAAAACCAGTGTAGCTACACAGGAGAAAGAGACCTGCAGACACAGTCAGGGGGAGCTTTCAGACGCAAGACCCTGGGGCTGCGAGTCCTCAGGGCTACACCCTGCGCCCCCAGCTCCGTGCTTTGCATGCATATCTAACACGCTGAAGGCAGTCACTGGAAATGCCCACGTAGTCTTAAGATAGGACACAATGTAATTCTCCTTATTTCCAACATTCCCACACGTGTTAATTGACTGTGGCTAGAAGCCGGTGCTATGATGCCTTGTGAAATCGTGCATATTAACATGTTCTGCAGCTGGCAGATAATTGTGTATTTTTTATGCATTATAAGCAAATGCTCAAAAAAAGCTTAAGCTGAAGGTCCCCGTACTTCGCTTTATTCTGTTTTTTTCATTATCTGATTCACAAAAAGCAGCTTTTATTTTGATTTTTGTGCTATAAATTTTAAAATATTTCTGGATTACAGTGTTTGGCGAGTTTCACTAAACAGTGCCGCATACGCTTTGTTTTTCCTGCTTTGTCAGCTTGCGCAGAATGCGGTGAATGCTCTCCTCACCCAGATACGGGGGCAGGAAAAGGGCAGTACTCAGCAACTGATGGCCCCGTTTCTCTCCAGGGAGTCGTGAGAGGAACGTCAGGGGTCAGACTTAAAGCACTGTCTTTAGGGGCTTCCTTTGAAGTCTGGATCTTTAAAATCCAGTTCCAGAGGCTAATTCCATTCCTCTGTCTTAGAGAACAGTGATTACCAGTCTTTGAAGGGATCATTCATAGGTATGTTCTTATGAGTGTGTCAGCACACATTTGCATTAAAAGAAAAACCTCCTCATCACTACTCTAATAATAAAGGTGTCAGCCTTTCCAAATTGCTTTGAATTGCAGTGCCAAAAAGGGTATTCTTAGTCTGTATCTAGTTTTAATGATGTGTTTTGTTTGTCAAGCTGTTCTCCAGGGATGGAAGCTAAATGTTCTGCACTTTATCTTTCCAAATTTTATCCTGTAGTCTTACAGCATTTGCATCATGATGTAAAAAATGAGAGGCGATTCCTCTGAAGACTCCATTGTTGTACAATATATAAATATACCCTATACGGCAAAAAATATGTGGACATCGGATTTTCAAGCACCTGATTCTGAAACCGAGGGTATTAATATAAAGTTGTTCCCCCATTGTTGCTTTAATAACCTCTACTCTTCTGAGATGGCTTTCCATTAGGTGCTGGAACATTGCTGGTGGGATTTGCTGCCATCTTGGTTGGGTATTGATGTTGGGTGATCAGGTCCCTGTCTGTGACATTGCCTGGCTGCCACTTCGCACCTGAACTCGTTCCCGGACATTTCTGCTTAATTTGTGGTTGACCTGGGCAAAAGATTTGGGAAAGACAGCATCCTATGATGGTGCCAAGTTGAATGTCACTCACGTCATCTACATGACCGCATTCTGCGGCCAGTGTTTGTTGCTGGAGATTGTCTGGCTGTGTGCCGAATTCCACCTGCGAGAGCATGATGCCTCTCATTTTCCTCTCTCATGTTCCTCTCTCATGTTCCTCTCTCATGTTCCTCTCTCAGTACAGGTTATATTCCGATGTTTCGACAATGTAACTCCTGCACAGTCTTACTTCCATGTTCCAAGGGCTTCCCCAGTCCTGATCCATCCTGACTCAGCACCTGCTGTCACTACCTTAGCCTAACTTTTTCAGAGTCCCCCCCCCCCCAGAAAGTCAGGCAGTGTGTGACTGGCATTAATCCGACAAGTCCTATTGTGAGGCAACTTTGATTAAAAACGGCTGTGGGGATTTCTGTGTGGAAGCAGACCAGTCAGCCATAAAATCCCCATTTCGACAGCAGTCTGCTGGATCCGCTTGTAATGAGGAACACGTATGATCCTGGGCTGCGTGTCCTTTCCCTCAGCGGCTTTTTCGGAGGCTAGTTGACACATCCCGGCAACTTTGTGCCATAGACCTGAACAGAAATGTTTTCCGTCTGGGCGCCCTTCTCCTCGCAAAGCTGTGGATCTGTGCCCTTAAACCTCAGGATTTGTTTCTTATCATGTTCCTTCTTAATTATACCTGTTACATATTCAGCATCTCAATGTACCAAAGGCCAAATGCCTGCATACCTTTACCGCCCCCAACTCTCCCAGATATTCTCCATTATGTGGTTTATAAAAAGATACATATGTCTCAATAATTAGCTGGCAGTGAAAGGCTGGTAGGAGTCTCCACGCATGGATGAGTTCCACAGACCCATAAAAAGTGTTACAGCACTAAGCACACAGTGAAACCAGTACATACCTCTCTCTCTTCTAATTGTGGAGGAGGTCACAACCTCACAGAAATTTCTACAGGAGCAGCTTGTGACCTGCGACAGCGTATGTAAGGTGTCTCCAGCATTGCTTTGTGGAATTCAGCCGCAGCTCTGGGCAGAGTATCTCCTGGCCCGTGTGGGTACTGCTTGCTGTCGAGTGCATTCAAACAATCAACTTACTGTGGCCTTACCCCAAACGACTTCTGAAGCCATTTCACTGTCGCAGACAAATTTCCAAAGTCAGAAAGAAATCACGAGTTGTGGCGTGCTCCTGTCATCTCTTAAATCAGTCTTTGTCTTGTCTTAGTATTCCGTGAAAATCAATTGCGTTTAATATATTCACAGGTCTTTAGTTTTGGCTCATGCAAATAGTGACGTGGACATTGTCGACACCCAACAGGTGGACCCTTTCCCGCAGCAAATAGTGACCATTTTTCGTGAGCTACTGTATGGGTGCAGAATACTGAAATTCCATTCTGTCTTTCAAAGGACAAATAACTGATTGAATCCATGTCCTGGCTTAACATCACTGTAATTTGTGCTCACAGTGTTTCTGAGAGTGGCTTCCAATCGGTATCCTCACAATTGACTAACTGAATTCAGATTCTGTAGTGATTGATGAGCCATTGTCGTAGAAGAGGGGTGATATCTGGCTATGCTAAAATTATGTGGTTCCTGTGTGGCAATACTACAAATCACATGTCATTAGGTCTCCCTGTTGGTCCAGCTGATCAATATGTCAAAGAAAACACATATTGGGTAGAGTAAAGCCAAGCCAGCTGACCATTGCTTGTCGTATTTTGCCATAACAAGCCATTCACAAATGGAATACCATCATGACATGTGCTGTGCTCACACTTTATGGTGCAAAATAACTTCATTCATATATATATATATATATATATATATATATATATAAAAAAACACACACACACACACAGTTTTAGGACATCCCATTTTAAATCCATAGGCATCAACTGCCACTCTTCTGGGGATGCGTTCCGCAGGGTTTCCACAAGATTTTGGATTTTTGCCATTCACTAGAAGAACATTTCTGAGGTCAGGCACTGATAATACACATGAAGGCCTGCCTTGCAATCTCCGTTCGAGTTCATGCCAAAGGTGCTTGATGGAGTTGAGGTCAGGGCTCTATGTGGGCCAGTCAAGTTTTTCCACATCAAATTCACCAAACGATGTCTTTATGGACCTTGCTTTGTGCGCTGGGCCACGGTCATGCTGGAACACAAAAAGTCCTTCCCCAGGCTGTTCCCACAAGGTTGGAGGCATAGAATTGTCCAAAATGTCTTGGCATGCTGAAGCATTAAGAGTTCCCTTCACTGGAACTAAGGGTCCTAGCCCAACCCTGAAAATAACCTCATACCATTATCCCTTCTCCTCCAAACTTTACAGTTGACACAATGCAGTCAGGCAGGTAATATTCTCCTGGCAACCACCAAACTCAGACTCATCCATCAGACTGCCAGACAGAGAAGCGTGATTCATTATTCCAAGAACATATTTCCAGTGCTCTCGAGTCCAGTGGCGGCATGCTCTGCACCATTCCCTCCGACACTTGCTATTGCGTTTGGTGATGTGGGGCTTTCATGCAGATGCTCGGGCAGGGAAGTTCATTCCATGAAGCTCCCGTTGCAGTTTTTGTGCTGGAGTTAATACCAGAGGAATTTTAGAACTCTGCAGTTACTGCATCAACAGAGCATTGATGACTTTTACACACTTTGCGCCTCAGCACTCAGTGACCCAGCTCTGCCACTTTGTGGCTGAGTTTTTGAATATAGTCAGTTTCACAAACTGGCCATTTACTGTCAGTAGCTGCAGTTAGCACTGTTGCCTCACACCTCTGGCAATGCGGTTTGAGTCTCACCCGAGCTCCATCCTAGTTTGTTGCATGTTCTTCCCGTGTCATCATGGAGTTTCCTCCAGGCACTCTGTTTTCCCCCCACAGTCCAAAAACATACAATTGCCAAATTGCCTGTAGGTATGCATGCGTGGTTGAATCGAGTGTGAGTGTGCCCTGTGATGGGTTGGTGCCCCATCTTGGGTTCTTCCTTGTCTTGTGTCCATAGGCTCCAGACTCCGGAATTGGACTAGCGATTGCAGAAAATGGATGGATTTTTCTGTATTATAGCAAGCCATTTAACCAGGAGTTAACGGTTCATTTAAATAAATGGAACTCATTTAAGTGTAAGTTTTGTAACTCTTAATACTTAAAGCGCTTTTTATAAACCACTGACCATCGTCATACACATATTCTGGTTATAAATATGCTTAATCTGTCTGCTATTAAATAGCACCTGTTTGAATGAAGTATAAAACCAAAAGCATTCTCCGTCACAAAAAGTGTTTTTGTGAAAACCCTTCTCAGCTCAGGTGAGCCTTATGTCCATAGCAGACTGCAATTGAGTCTATCAGTACCAGCTGGGAAACGGTAGCATGAGAGATTAAACAGCGCCCGGTTCATAGCCTCACTAGGGTCGCGTACTGACCATCCTGGGTGCATCTCCAACCCATTTGCAAACGTTTGTTTGTCCATTGACAAAGACAAATTGTTCGATTGAATCGTTTACGATGCCGTGCTATTTAATTCAGTCAGTCATTTTCAAATAGATTTCAGGATTGTCTGCAGTCCATTGGGTTCAAAAAAGCCTCAGGCTTTAATCTCAAGATAACATGACAACACCCTTGTCCCTGTGAGCAAAAAGCACATTGAATTTCAATTAAAATGTGAGTATGCATTATTTATAGTAGAGGAACACAAATTGTGTGTTGCAAGACAGAAGCACTTCTCCAGTATGATTTAGTTAGGGTATTCGATACAGCCGAGACACTTCAGATTGGTAATTCTATTACATTATTGATTGACAGAAGCTCTGATGTATTATTTTTCTTTGTTGATACTTACTTTATGTGCAGAAAAAATATTTGTATTACACGATTACCTGTCAATTAAGTATTTTCCTGATGTGTGTTAATCTTGGCAGTCAATGTTCTTTTCAAGTCTCTGCTTTAATTTTCACTGAAACTGCTGAAATGCTACCCAGATTAAGGTCTAAAATGCAGACTAAAATGCTGGATGAACAGCACAGGAATATGGAGAAGGCAGATCTGTTTTCCCCAGCTGCTTGTGTTTGTCAAACAATGGTGTGGTTTACCCACAGTAAATCCCCGGTTGTATCTCTCATTGCAGAGATAAATCTCTGTACTCCAGAGAGGCGTATGAATTCTGCCTCTTTGGCAAGTTTGAGGCTTATCAGCCAATTGTGTGCAGACCAATAGGGGGACATTAGCAGATTTCATCTGCCTAGGATTACTGATATTTTCAGAAAGCAGGTTGATGGAAAATTAATGAGACATTTAGTCCTATGAGAGAGGAAAAACTCATGTCCAAAATGTCTCTGAGGACGTAACCATCCCTTTGATTGATCACGTTATCCATCTCTGGTTCTGGGTGTCACTTCCACAGATCCTTTGAACTTCCATGCAGATGGGTGCTAGGAGGTTGGAGTACGTATAAAAGGACATTTCAGTCATGCAGTTGTACTTTAATATATCCTTTGTGTGATTTGTTTGCTACTCAACATTCAGTAATGACTAGGAGAAGCCATTGTTTAGGTATTGTCAGACTGGAGAGTTGTCTGGTGGTGCTCCGGAGCATTGATACCCTGAGGGGCTCCTGACAATGTTCTCCCATCAGTAGAGATTGCCCTTGTGGCCCCAAGGCCTCAGAGTATCAAACCTCATCTTGTTTCTTTAGACCTTGACGTGTGATGCTAGTGCGTGGGTCACTAAAGGAGACAGCCATCCTTCCTTACTGTCCTCCCACAGCCTCAGGTGAATCAGGACCCCCCCCCCCCCACATCCCTTCTCTGACAGACTCCGTGGCACATGTTTGTCTTGGCGTGAGTGATGAGGCCCAAACATCACATGTCACCATGACAATGCCTGCTCTCTGTCTATCTCCCCTGACCTTCTTTGTCTGATATCCCAGTCACAGCTGTCTCTCCCGAACTGGGGGCACAATGAGATTGTTCTGTCAGATGTTTGTGAATGCGTACACCCTGCTCACACTTACATATAACTGTGCTTGACACACACTGTTTTCCCTCTGTCCAATTTCATATGCATGTAGGTCAGGCAGTGAGTTAATAAGATAATGTTTGAAAGCATCAGCATGACCATTGCGATGTTATGTCATTTGCTGGGTAATTTACTTCCAAGGAAGATGATCTATGTCTGAATCTCTATGTGTTCCTGAGTCTCCAGTTTATGGCCTACTTGACTGAACATCCATTGTAGCTATTTCTGTGCCTGCATTTTCAGCTCTTCACAATACGCTTCATCGGATGACCCTTACTCCACTCTCTTCATCCTCTCTACACTGCTGAATTGTTCTGAAGGTCTTGAAGAATTTGAAGTGTCTTAAAGCATCTTTTTGTTTGGCTTATGGAGCTTTTGAGGTGGAGTTTGGTGGCAACACCACGTAATTTACAGGAATCCCAAATTTACAGGAATACTGTTTAATGACAGTAAATGTCTCTGATTGGTTTCAGCCCATCAGACTCTCTTGGCACGTTGCTGGTCTTTAGACTGGCATTAAAGCAATTCTACATCCATAACCAATTAGAAATGCAGTTGAACAAAGGCTCTCTCTGACGAACAGTACAGAGTGAGGAACTACATTTAAATAAAATGAACCTTTTATGTTAAAATGAATAAAATGAAAATAGTTCTCAGAAAAACAAACGAGGAGAGGATGAAAATGAAGGAAATAGGGAAAATTTTCCATCAAATACTAATTTTAAAATTACAGGTGTGGTAGGAAAGAGGTGTGTGCATTGTGGGGGCCTATAGAACTGCATTAGTGCCTGAATGTGGACTTACAAAAAAATAGCTATTGGGGTGCAACCATCATGGATCTCTCCCACTGTGTTGTGGGGGAGTGGAGAGCTCAGGGTAGATTTTTTTTATTCCATTTTCCTCCCCATTTTAGTCCTTTTATTTGACTCGGAGTCCTTATTCATCTGTGTCTGTCCATAAATGCATGTGTTTGTGTGCAAATTGTCCAGGAAAACAGGAGCTTTATCTTCTTCCATCTCGGCCTTGGCTCTGGGCCAGTCCCTTTCTCCGGATTCAGTCTGTATGTAAAAAAGGCACTTTTCAGTGCAGTCATGCTGTATTTCTCTGTGATCTTTCAGAACAGCTCATTTTTTCCACCCTGTTCTGTAATTACGGCCACATGGTCTGTTTTCACTGGCATCACAAAGCAGCTGCGACTTTGGCTGCAGCAAAGAATGCCCAGCACTCGTGTTCCTGGCTGCAATCGTGTTCCTGGCTGCAGCATACAATGCCCAGCACTCGTGTTCCTGGCTGCAGCAAAGAATGCCCAGCAATCGTATTCCTGGCTGCAGCATACAATGCCCAGCACTCGTATTCCTGGCTGCAGCATACAATGCCCAGCACTCGTATTCCTGGCTGCGGCATACAATGCCCAGCACTCATATTCCTGGCTGCAGCACACAATGCCCAGCACTCGTGTTCCTGGCTGCAGCATACAATGCCCACTTCTGTAAAGCGGCGCTCCCAAGTTGCACTTCGGCTGCCCCTCGTGACATCACAGCTGAAGCTGACCTTTGAAGGTTTTTCTTTGATGATCTGCCTTGTTCCTCCACAATGGGCCATTCGGCTCTGGAAAGGAAGCTGCTCTTTTTTTTTTGCAGCCTCTTTCATTAATTCAGTGTTTCAGAAAAAAGAAGAGACGTTCATTGGTCTTTAAGTTTTGCGTGGCTACAGCAGGTAGGTGCTGTATAATTAATAGGTTTTAATGTCACAAAACCACAAGAGGTCCTGGGGAGGAGGCGGGCTGTAATTGGGGAATTTTTTGTTTCATCCCAAGCACTTTTTTAGGCGGCTTTCAAGTGTGGACTTTCCTGCGGTTTGGCACAGATGCCATGTGGTGTCAGGGACCGTATCCTGGTCCCCCGGAGAGATGTTCTTAGCCTTGGGCTGCGAAGCTCTGCTTATGCTCTCCGTGGAAGCCGTGTGGCAGGAGCAGAACCATAAATCCACCCTAATGAAAGACGTCCTCTTTAAAGAACAAATTCTCTCTGCTGATGGACGAGGAGGAGCCTCCGTCTTCCATCCTTCACAGTGAGACGGGCCTCCACGCGCCCTACACACAAAATGTAGCTCCTCGATGCAGCCGTGTGATAAAAAAAAGAATAGAAAGATAAACCGGAATGATCGATTATATACAAACACGGCCGTGTCCGCTCGCGCTCGCTGCGAGGGCGATCCCCATGGAAATGCGCCACCGTCACAGCTGCCGTTCAGCTCCGCAGATCTTGATGTAGTGATGCAAATACACGGTGCTTACAGCTGTTTTCCGTTTCATTGAGACCTCTCTGGCGCTTTCTTGGCAGAATGACAGCATCACTCTCCATATATAACGACATTCACACAGATGGCTGTCTAGTGTGTGAGGCTCAAGCATCAGACCTGAAGCAACAATAGCTTCTGAAAGATGGTGAAAGAGAAGGCGTACATGTCTGCTCTAAATATAATATTACCTATTGTGATTTTTTTTGTGCTGGATTTCCTTTGTAAGAGCATAACCGATTGAATCTAAAAAAAAGCTGGATAATTATTGACCCCCACAACTCTGAAGAGGACAAGCAGTTTCAGAAAATGTATGGATGGATGGATGGAGTTATTGAGCTGATGTACATTACAAAACACCAACAGCTTCCACATTCTTTGATCTAAATTAATTTGTTATTTGTTTATCAGCCCCTGAAATGCAATGCTGGCTGTTGTCTCTGCAGCATGTGTCTTGAGGGGGAAAGATCTCGTATGAAGATTAGTTTGTGAATTGGGGCAGTCAGGACGGGACAGAAGCACTGAGCAGTGCTGTGACGCTGAGCTGCTCTATCAGTGCTCAGCTAGAGGCTGGACTCCCCCTTTGCTGGGGGCCCTGGACATTTTGCTTGATGACCTGTTGGTTTGCCCAGTGGATATAATTTGTCCCCTTTAATTACAAAAAGAAATAAATTGTTATTCAATGGTGAGGTCCTGGGAAATGGGCTTTGGGCTTCGGTGCATTGCTGTACCCACGGGAGACTGATGTGAGACGATGGGGGGTGGGGGGGGGGGAGTTTCTTGTATGCTGGAAGCTTTTGTTGTAGCTAGGAGTATTGATAGGTCCTCATTTGTCAGCGACAGGGAAAACTGATTAAGTATCTTTCCATTGAATCCTCATTTATCCAACAAGTCTCCTTTTTTATTTTGGACCCTTCCATTGCTTTTAATTTCACACTAGAGAGAAATGCCCCATCTTATTGATATTTGTGGGATAAATGAGTTTCCATTGATGGGGACTCAGTGGCTGCAGGCTCGCCACCTGAGCAGAGAGCGAGCTGAGGCCTTGGACCTGACCTCTACGGCAGGGCGCCCTTGTCTGTGCCCCAAATCAAGGCATCTGTCTTCTATCAGAAAAGTAATAGAAAACATCCAGTCCAACTAATTTTCTTTATTTGTGTTGTACAAATGTATTTTTCATCGATTCATCCATTTTTTTTTGCTTATCCAGCTAAGACGGGTGAGACAGAGACTATTAGGCAGTTATGAAATGTATGGTCGTCCCGTCCTGGGTGACCTCACTTTGGTCGCCGTATGTCCTGCCATTGGTTCCAGGCTGTCTGCCACCCAGTACTGGGTGAGTTGCATAGACATATGGAAAAATGGATGAGGTGCATGACGGGGTACCCCTGGAAAGGACACACACGTAGACATATTATCTCTAAAACACACAAAAAACTTAGTAGTTCGTGGGGATGCCCCATTGATTTGCATTTTAATGCAATTAATGATCCTTAACCCCAAACCAACAAAACAAAGAAAAACCGATAGGAAGCCAGTTGGATTTCTTAGAAATAGATTAAGTATCAGGTTGTTTTATGTAGGACAATTTTTCTTAAACTTTTTCTGCACAATAATAAGAAAAGCAAGGCATGCACTGAAGGAAACTCCAACTCTTCTCAGCAGTCAGAGTAAAACCCTTCGAGTTTCAGAGAACAAGCCAGCTTTACACTCCAGTGCTATCGGAATGTGAGAATACAGATAAAATATGCATTCTTAATCTGATACCTGCTTGATGTAATTGTTTTATCGTGTTGCTTTTTTTTGATTTATACCCAAGAATATATGCAGAAGATCTCCAGACCCTGGATTGAATCCTCTGTCCTTCGGTGAATAATGAACTTTCCTGGACGTTACATTCTCACATAAAGATGATCACTCCTAGATGTCATTAAATGGACACTCGTTAAAGTGCTGCGGTCTGTCTAGAGAAGAGAGATTCCTTCTCATCACTGTCTGAACAGAACAGATAACTCACCCAGCGGCAGGTCTGTGCGCTCCTCAGATGTGTGACAGGGGCCACTCTGTCAGTCCATCCGAATTCCCTGTGGTGTCTATCACCCCCTCCTCCTCTACTGAGCTTTGACACCATGGGGAACTATTTTCTCATCACCACTGGTAGCCAGGAGCAGGCTGGGAAGGGGCGGTTTCGATGGAGTGACGGCTCTGTAAACTGCCCGCCAGGCAGAGTGAGTGAGAACACGCGGTAGCATCCCGACTGTCCTGACCCATGTCATCTCGCCAGCCTTGCCATGTCCCCCAGTGTGACACTAATGCACAAGCTGCGGCCTCATCTCCTCTAGATGTGGGGTCAAAGGTCAGCATCCCGCAGCAACACCCGCAGAGAGCATTAGCAGCGATGAACACGCCTCTGTCAGCACTACCCCTTTGCCATCTATTACTCTTCCCAGCATCCTCTCCTCTTTTATGCTTTGGCTATTTCCTGTCGCGCTCTATTACGCCCTCTAATGCAATATCATAGTGGAGGAGGGGGTTGGGGGTACATAAGCCGTTGCCCCATCAGTCTCTCTGTCTGCCTATGGCTCTGCCATCAGGGTAAGGAAGACGGATGCATGTGCTGGGTCAGCTGCCCAGCGTGTCATAGCGGCGATACGCGCAGCTCGCGGGCGTCCAAGCAGAACCGGCCACATGGGGACCGCTGTTGGCCTCTTGTATGTTTTTCTTGACCTAAAGTAGATTCAGGATGCCCAGGCAGAGGCCATCCATCCACATCAGGCATGAGGAACGGGAACCGTATGAGGTGATGTGGGTCGATTGTTATTTATGCCTTTGTGTATGTGTCTGTGGAGCGATTTTGCTTGGAAATGACAAAGAAAGCATTACCACCCGGATTAATGAAAGTCTAAATACACCCCTAATTAGTGCCAAAAATCAATTTCAAAAACAGCTCCACTTAAAAACAAGTACCCAGACAAGGCCGATACACAAACGTATGAATGCAGCTGCCTGCGTCCTCGAGAAAACGCTATTCAACGTAAAAGATTGTTTCAAGACAAACATTGTTTATGGAGATGCCAAGTCAATCCACTCTTCCTGCAGGGGGCAGGGCGGCTGGGGAGTGGTCCTGCTTGTTAAAACCTCTAAAAGGGCCAGACTGAAGCAGAGGAAGCTCCTTCAAGTTCAAAGCCGGTGCGAATTAATTCAGAGTAGTGTTTCTGATTTATAGCACGTCAAAGGGGGGAGATGTTTGAATTTAGTGCCAGGCATGTTTGAAGATGGGCTGTTCCCAAGATAAAGAGGGGCTGCTTATTACTGACACAGGGGTTTGTTTTTTGGGTGCTGCTTTCCAAACTTAAGTGGCTGAGTTTGAATAATGACACGCTGAATGCAACATCAAACGGACTTGCACAACAGCTTGCAAACTGCTTGTTATGTCAGCTCCGTGTAGACGTTACAATGAATGGATAGTGTGCATAATGCGTGGACTGAATTTAATTATTTTTGAGGCGACACTCCTGGACAACCCCTGCCTCGTGTCCCATGTCTCCTGGGACAGGCTCCAGACTCTTCTCAACCCTGTAGTTGATAAGCGGTTCTAGAAAAATGGCTGAATTTTAATTCTGAAGCTTGGTGACAGGTATGAAATAACAATGTTCTGTTCTCAGTTTTTCTTGAACAGAGTCATCGTGCCTAATGCCTGTAAAAAAACAGTTTAAAACCACTAAAGAATGACCTTCTGACAGGCCATAACCTGGACCAGGTCCACTGCGGACTGTAGCGTCAGCATGGAGTCTCGGTTCATAGAGTCTAAATCAGCAAGACCTGTAATGGAAGCACATGCTTTTGAAGGAGTCATTGCTCTTAAAGAAGCTTTTAAAGATGATTCAGACAAATGCCATTAGTTTTGTTTTTTTTTTTTACCCCATACTGTTTTTCTTCAGTGATTAATATATAATCATCTCCTAAGATATACCTTTATGCTTTTAACAATTAAATCTCAAGGTATTTTTAAATCCCTTTTTCAAAATGAACCCTGGTGAGAATATGACTTACACAGGTAGAAGTGGCTGCAACATCAAAGTATCATCAGCTGGTGTTACTCCAGCTGTGGCAAGTGAGAGTCCTTTTTCATCCCCTTTTCAATAGACGGCAGAATATTATTTAAAAGCAACTAAACAAGAATACGAGTAAATATCAATATATGTGTGCAGCAAAACACAATATATTTTAAAACAGGACATTTATTACTGGAAATTAATAATGTAGCTATCAACAATAACTTTGGCAGCAAAATATGGGGCTTTCCATCAGCAGCGAAGCGGCAGGCTATGATCGTCTGGGTAATGAGGAGATAAATATTCTGTCCCTGTTCTGTATGCATGGCTGCTGTTTAGCGCTAGTCAGTGTTAGAATGGCTGATTCAGGTTAGCAAACACAGGGTGTTACTGAGAAGCACAAGGCAGCAGTATTGGTCTGGGGTTGACCTCTGGGGAGCCGATACCTTGACAGAGCAACAAACCTGCCTACGCCAAAAATCTCCCATCAAGTAATGGCCTCTTCATTACAGTCAAATGGATATATGATCGACTTTGTCTCCATCAGGATGAACAAAATGCCTGTCTTTTTACCAAATGCCTGTCTTTCTACCATCCCCCATTCGAAGTAATCTATTGACCTGTATCCTGGACTCAAAATCCCTGTTTTTCCATCCATTTCCATGCCAAGCAGCTCACATGTCCCTGAGAATATGCTATGAATTAAACAGGAGCCCCCAGCCGCCACCTCGCCCATGCCCCCTGTGGCCCTGATCTTCTCCTTGTCTTGTCCTCTGCCTCCTGACACTTGGCCCCTTGGCTTTCAGATCACCGATGGGAATGTGAAAGGCACAAGGGTTCACGAGTCTTGTGCTTGGGTCACACCCTCTGGTTCATGCAGAACAAGCCACAGAAGTGCCTTTAGAGGCAGATAATCAGATTTCCTGTGGTGCATCCTGGTTCCCCTCCTCTAGCCCCACCACTGCCTCACTTCCTATCTGAGAGACAATGGATCTCTTATTGTTGACCTTATTCTTATTGTTGGCCTTATTCTTATTGTTGACCTTATTCTTATTGTTGGCCTTATTCTGAGTGGCTTTTCTGTAAACTCATCTTAAATTTACTCATGATTTACTCTTGACGAGGCACATGTCACTCAGCGAGCCGTGAAAACCCAGAGGGAGTAACGTTAGTTCCGCATGAGTACCTACGAGCTGTGAACTTGACTTTAAAAGTTTACTGGAGCACTTGTGCTGTGGAGCCCGAACTCACACGAGACTCATAAAGCAGTGAAGTGCTGCATTACAAAGGAAACATCCGTCTGATAACAGCCTTCTCAGCTTATTCAAAGCCCCTGTCACACGCTGCTCCCTTTAATTCCTTCACCTTCAATGTATAATTATGACAGATAATTATTACTAATTAATTTTATGTATACTAAATTAGACTGTGAGTGTGAGTGATTAACTGTTTGCCTGCTTATTTGATGTCTTAAGAATGCTAAAGACAGTTTTGGTTTTTCCATATTGTAAGCAGTAGCGTGTGTGACGTTGGGATGTACATGCATACAGTTCCTGATCATGTATCACGAATTTGTTGAATGATCTACTGTTGGCTGTTGCGTTTTTATCAGTCCCACTTGTCCGCTGTGTTCATGTGCCATGTGATGACCCTCCCATCCTAAGTGTGAGCTTCACTCTCTCTCCCGGTGTCTTTGATTAAGTGCGTGTTTACATCTTCAGTCAGGTACCGCATGTTTGTCTTCACATTGCAGCTGCAGCCGGGACAGACCACTGCATTACCAGTAATACACAGACCCACTGGTTTAGTGGCCACCTCGATACCCCTCCACACTCCTGCTGCATTAACGACATTATGGCAAACCAGCTTGCCAGACACAAAACTGTCCTACTGGTTACAAAGCCCAGTAAACCCTCCATTGGGTCAGTCTGCAGATCGTTGTTTGAGGGTAGGCCTGTTCTTCTCATGCAGATGGTAGAATCAGCCCAAAATTTCATGCAAAGTAAGAGAGGAGGAGAATTACTCATTATATGTGGTATTAACGTTTAACAACTGCCACATTCCTTAATTAAATGTATGTCAATCATCTGCAGTCAAAATAATGTTAATACATGTTGTACAGCATCTATATCAGACAGTGGTGTTCTTGGCACTGGATTTCTAAAATGGCTTGCAGTGAACAGAACTCTGATTACTGTCATATACAGTGATCCCTCACCATATCGCGGTTCAGCCATCGCGCCCCCGCCATATCACGGATTTTTCCCTGACACATCACAGTTCTCTGCGTATCATGTAGCTTGCCTGTGGTTTGATTGTTGTGAGCAAACTTTTTGTGAACCCGTACTGAGCTTAAAATGTTTAAATTTTTACATATTCCATCATATCCTTAGCCTGACATCCACATATCATATGTGTTTACAAAGTGTGGGAGAGGTATTTTAAGGCTTAAACTATAAAAATGTTAATTTATATGGTCTTTCTATATCACAGATTTTCACCTATCGCTGAGGGGTCTGGAACGTGACTTCCACGATAGGCAGGGATCACTGTATTGTGGATTAGCGTAATGCTAATAAAATCCTTTGCTGGGTGATCAGCTCACCGACTCTGGCGCTGATCCCAAAGGCAATGCACTCCCTACAGGAATCCAGGATGCTTCATGCTATTTTACCTGAGTAAGGTGAATCTGAAGTCCACATCTAGCCATGTGAATAATTACATGTAATCCTTTCAGCACGGGCGTGTGTATCTTAAGAAGTGCACGGGCATGGGAGAAACAGAGAGAGTAACAAAGATCACGGGGAAAACAGAGTTAGTGGTGCAGTCTAACCGACATGCACTTGCACAATCTGAAAGTGATTTTTGGTTCAGTCTTCATTGATTCTACAGCACAGCAAGCCTCTGTGCTTCACTGGCCTTCATGCTGGCTCCTCTCCAGGTTTGATCAGAAATGAGAGCCTCTTCCTGTGTGAGGTCATGCTTCTCTAAAGCATGATCAAGCAGATAAATCCACTCTGGTTCGGATGCCCGAGAATAGCAGCCCCCCATCACCACCGACGATGTACTGTGGCTGTGCATCTCATTGATGTTACACTAACAATGTTCTCTGTCAACTTTGGGAAGACCTTCATAGCTGGGTAGGTGGTGTGGTCACTACCGCCAAGTCAAAGACTAAAAATGGAGAATTCTGGGTTCAAGTTTCCAAAGAGACCAAAGCACCATTTTGCTAAATTGACCCATGAAGGCAGAGAGGTACAAAGCATTTCCCTTTAAGAATAAAGCAGCTGCATCTGAAGAGACAGTCCAGGGGGCTGCAGAGATATTTCACTGAAGAGAGTCTTGAATGTGACTCTCCACCCACAGTGATCTTAACGACGGCTGTGGTTGCCAAGGTGCCCCGTATAAAGTGGCCCAGGATGAGGAGAGTGCTTCCTTGGCTTTGTAAAATGGTCCTGGAGTGAAAAATGCCCAGCATTTAGCGACCCCGGCAGGCCGCAATTGATGACTGAGAGTCAAGGTCTGAATCATAGCAAGGGGCTGCTTGCAGAATGGGCTCATCAATTTAAAGCTACATGCACTGCCATATTGGCTAATGTCCGATGATACGGTTAAAGATGACACATTAAAAATGATTAGCCGGGTTATTAATGAGAGTGATTACAGAGCTACATTAGCAGTTAAGCTAGCCGCTCCACCGCAGACGTGTCTCTATGTGCAGGGTTCAGCTATAGACCAAGAAACAATGGCGGGGGCACCTGGAACCGATAATCATGCTGGTAGCCCAGCACGTGGGCAATTACCATGCTGCTTACGGTGCAGCATTATAATAAGAGTTATGATCATGGTTGGATAATGGGTGCGATTCCACTGCAGACAATGTCTACTGCCATGGTGGCTGCTGCTTTGTGGCTTCCTGGAATCGGAGACAAGTGGAAGTAAGACGGCCTTTGTGGACCCCTGTGTGACATGTTAGGCAACCATAAAGTCATGTGAAAAGCAGCCCCTCCCACCATTCTCACTCCTAGTCATCCTGTCTTGGTGATTGATATGTTAAAGATATATCAGTGGACATACAGTATCCTTTGTAATAGTACAGACAGTCCCTGGTTTTAGAACATCCGAACAACTTACGGACAACTCATATTTATGAAGACAGCCATAAAGCCCGTTATGTAAAAACTTTGAGCGAAAAACAATGGTTCCTAATAAGGAACGCAGGCCCTACCACGACACATGAAAACATCAAGCGGCCTCCGTGGCGTGTTACTCATAGTACAGTACAGTATCATATGTAGTTACTTTTAATATTATTATTATCGTTATTATTATTATGTGCTGTGTTATTATTTTTCTGACTTATCTACAAATTCGATATAAAGATAGACTCATCCATAACCTCGGGACTGCCTGCACAATATGAATCCATACGACTTGATAAAGCTTCACTCGCTCTGCTGTCTCAGTAAATCGGGACACTTCGGCAGGAGGAAGCACAAGTGATGCTTTCTGGGTTTTACATCTCTGTGACGCTGCTGCTTGTAGTGAAGGAGAGCCGCCTTCTCCATGGTGGAAGCATGTGGGACTGTGCTAAGTCCTTCCCCGGCAGACCAATCCATCTCCGCCTGAGGCCGTGCGGACAGCAGCGCGTCCCCCACCAGCGCATAATCAGCTTTTGGCTTATCAGTGATGGCGTTTGTCGGATGATGGATCACCGCCGCAGCCTCTCCGCTGCCCCGCCGCTCCCGTCACTCTTCAAGTGGCCTCGCTGTTTAGTTTCGGCTAATTTTGATTAATCCGGGGTCATGCTTGTCCCCCCGCTTTGAAAATGAGCAGCTGTTAGTTTGCGCCTGGCCTCTCCTCCAGAACGTGGATGAAAGCTGGAGGTCCAACATCACTCGCTCAAATCAACACCTACTGACCACTCGAGCACTCGAGTGCCAATGGATTGCTATCGTTAATCAGACTCCTGGTGCATACCTATTAAAGGTAATTAAATTTTGCAAATTTCTGATGTATAGCAAAGAGTTTTTCAGTGGAGCTTTTGTGCTGGTCTTCAGTCTTGATTTCATTATTTAGTATCATCAGCGATGTTTATGAATTTATTTAGCAACTCTTTATCATATACAGTATGTGCAATTTGCACCTTGTTAGAGCTGTGAATCTTTAAACTTGATTTTAATAAATGCCTGCCAAGACAATCCGTCACACTACACGTGTTTTTAGCAGTCAAAGTCCCGTCGTTAAAAATGATGTGATGTTTCCCAGTAAAACACTCACAGTGTTAGAGACTTGTCATTTTCTCTGTGCAGTGACACTATATGGGATGTGAAATGACAGACTGTTTAGACAGAAACTGCAACCACTATGTCAGAGTTTCTGGTTCATGTTCAAGTCAAAGTTTTAAATAGAAACATGAACCCAATCCCATAAAGTACAAATGAAAAACTTACTGCTTTAAGTATCAAATCTGAAAAGTGCTTGGGGTTTGTTGTTGAGCTAAGGACCTTCAGCTGACTAACATAATCCTTTTGCTTGGTAATCATACATGTTTTGGGAATGCAAGTTTGATCACTGGTAGATAGATATTATAACTCAGTCCCACTTTACAAATGAATATTTTTTTAGTTTGTTACTCCATGTTGCAAAATTTAAAAACATACATTTTTCTGGAAAAGAATTTCTTTAAAATAGTAACATTTAAATATAAGATAATATTATACTAATAATAATCCGCTATAAGTATAAAAATATTTTTTGTAGTAGGTGCAGTCTGTCTTAATATCTCTGGCTCAGGGCGGCTTGATGTGCATTGAGTGTATGTGTGTATATGTGTGTACAGAAGTCTGTGTGGAAAGAACCTGCTTGAATGAAAAGATTGGGGGAGAAAGGGACAGGAAGACTGTATGTAGTAAAAAGAAGGATATAAAACGATGGGAGGAGGTGCCGCGTGTGAAGCCCCCCTTCATGCAGCGTGCAAGGAGACGAAGGGCAGGCTACTCAACAGAAAGTCCTGTTCCCGCCTGATTGCATGCTGAAGTGGCCTCTCTCCGCTCCAAAGGAAGAGGTGGACGTGAAACAGAGACAAATAAGAGCAGCAGAGAGCTGCTCTGCTCTGTATGCACCCTTTGTGGCCAGATCGAGTCCGTCTGCTGCATTTGTATCATAAAGCCGTCAAAGGAGGTCATTGAGGATTACTGAAATGAAGCACGAACTAACTGCAACACACAGTAGCTACCACGCAAGTCTCTCTGCTTCCTTCCTCAGAGCGGGAAGGCCTGCCTGAAGGAGGAGATTAAGCTTTAAAAGCTGGACATGGTTTGCAGAAGTAAAACACAGTGTGCTCTACTCTCCAAGGTGCCGTAACTCTAGCTGGCTGTAATCAATCACTATTCCCATAATGCATTTCTTATCTTGACTCTATGGTATTGTGCTATTAATTATGCTTCCTGTGGGTTATGCAATGAATCTCCAGTCAGGGATTACACTGCACACTGAAGCCCAGCATCCAGACCCCTGTTCCATAGAGCCAGCCAAAATCTGCTGCTGCTGTTTTACCTGAGTAATGAATTAATTACATTAATCTGAAGTCCACATCCAGCCATGTGAATAATCACATGTACCATTTAGGTTAATCCTTTAAGCACGGCTTTTTGGAATTGGGCAGTGACTGTGGTAAGTCACTGAAATCACCATGAAGTGTACATTCTGGAACACTTGATCCAAAAATGAAACAGCAGCTATTTAATTGCAGTGCATCATTTCTGTTTTTGAATTAGAAATCAAATTTCTGTGGTGCAGGCGTGCTGCCGATATCCTCACTGTAGGAAGAGGGCCCAAAATGGGCTGCCCGGTTGGTTTGCCGGTTTTTTGACCAGTTCTGATTAATTGTTCCTGCGGTAATTGAGACTGACAGACTTTGAGAGACAATAGGCTGCATTGTTCACTTCACGTTGAGCCGCGTGATGCCAGAAGTAAAAGCTAGCTTTTCAATTTAAATAATATTTAAATGACACACTTGTAGTAAAAAGGTCACAGGCTTTGTGGCAGACAGACGGGAAATGAGGCGGCCCTGTTTGCTTTGTTTTCCCCCTTCGCCAGCTGATTGACTTGTCGGAAGGAATCGCATGCTTACACACGGCTGTTTGGAGATGAGAGGGGACCCCGGGGAGGGTATCTTTGTGCTTTGCCCTATTTTTTTTTCTTATTTCAGCAAAGGGAATTAAATCTTTGCAGCGTGCGTGGCGTGCGAGCGACGACCCCGTCCCTTCCTCCCCCACCCCCCCCCTACTTCCCTCTTACACCTAAAAACCCAGACTGGTAATTGGGTATTTATCAGATTGCCTACGAAAGAGACATGAGGCTGTTATCTCCTGCAATTGTCAGGCGAAGCAGGATGTCTCCTCCGCAAACAACGGGGTCCAGGTGAGGAAGAGGCCCCATTGTGTCTCACAGGAGACGATGTTTCTGTCGTTTCTGCCTTCTCTGCTCATTTGGGAATGGATGGTTTTGCCATGTGAGCATTTGGGTGTTGTGTGAAAGACAATAACTAATCACACTGAGTGACTGGGGCACTTTAGAAATATCAATGATAAGGCACATGGCTGTATCTCATGGCTGACAGGCACTGCCTTTCACCGAGAGTCATGCTGTAATTCTCTTCAAAAAAATTCGTGAAAAGAGGAAAGTGGGATGTCTCCCAAGCAGCCCGCTGAATAAGTGCCGGAGGGAGCGATTTGACTCCCTTGCTTCCAAACCCATTACGGCTGGAGATGGAGACCCCAGTTGTGGTAATGAACACGGCGTTTCCATTGCAGTTCAGATGCTCTTAGAGGGATGGGGTGGCACAGTTAGGGTGTCCCGCTCACCCGCCCATCAACTCGCAAAAGTAGCCGATAGCAAGCCATTCGAACCTTTCCAACATTTTCTGTGTTCTAAAGAACTACCATGCACATTATAATCAGAGTTAAACTGGGCTTTCCATCATTTTCCCAATCAGCTAACAGTTCCCAGTAGATTTGTGGCACCTGTGACTATGACGGCAGGCTGTAGCCCAATGGCAGAGCGACCCCGAACACACTGCGTCTGGTGCACTGTGCTAGATGAGTTCCCGCCTTAAAATGTGATTTATCCCAGCTGGCTGATTAGTTTCACATATGTCTTATTAACTTTAATTAAATCCTCTTCACCAAAGTGGTTTCATCATTTGGGGAGCTGATCTTCTGGCAGAGCTTTTGCATTTTTTCCCGCATGTGAATGTGACTCGGTGAACTTCATATGATGTCATGTGGTCTCACCATTCATGGCACAGGGATAGTCGGCGGCAGCATAAAATGAATGGGGGGGAGCAACTGAAATGCAAAGAGGGGGGTTGACCTACCATTAAAATTATGTATGCTGCACAAATGTTTAAGAAGGGCATCATTACACTGTGCATGCGTGCACAAACACACACACACAAACACGCATACACAAACACACACACACACTAACAGATCAACAAATCCCAGGGAACACATACCACCCACACACCATTGCATGCTAAAGACTGTCTGAGCTTGATTTCAACAGAGCCAGCAACCAACATAAAGCAAGTGAGCATTTAATTAGCTACCACTAAGTCAAGTCACACTATAGAAAAGCGTCTACTAACGAACACGTGCAACTTAACTCCATTTTCCATTTTGTTTGTTTAAAGCCAGGTGACAAACTAAGCTAGCTACCTCCATAGGGAAGCCGCACAAAGCAGCTCGGCCAGCTAACGCTACTTTAGTTAGCTTCCGCTCAACCAGACAACCAATCAAGTTGATTTATGAGGATTTTAAAAATGTAGGCTAGGATGTGACTTTGGTCTTAGCGAATTATGTTGCAACAAATTACATATTAGTATTTTAAAATTAAAAGAAAATAATGATAAAAAAAACAATTAAAATTACACGTTAATCTTTACTGAAGTCACGGGGCAGTCCTTCTGAAGGGGCGACGCCCCCTCCCCCCCATGCCAGGTCACCCTGTGGCACTTGCAGATTCCTTTGTAACTACAGACCTACAGTTTCTGATGAATCTTGAATGAGGCTCTGTAGAAGTTATCCGTGTTCCCCTTCATAATACAGGAGTCTAGTGTGCTTTAATGCCAAACTAGATCAGGTTTTAGTAAATGACTCATTGATTTGCTGGATTTGCTCTGAGAGTGACAGTGTACCTTTGTAGATTTGGTGTCTGGACGGTCACTGCTGGACTGGGTTTACTGGATAAATGGATGATCCTTCATTCTGGCCCCACATTGCCCTCTCACCTGCCTTTGTGTCTCATAGAAGAGAAAAATGGGATATGTGAAGATCCAAATTTGGTTGCACTTGTACAATGACAATAAAGGCATTCGTCAAAAGAAAATGGTCTAGTGGACAGTACCTAAAAGTCACGTGACTGTTCAGTTTCAACCCAGTTCTTAATAAATGGGTGCAAATACAGTAAATGTCTTAGTCAGTCAACAGAAATATTTGAAGCTTCTTATCTGCATAGTAAATACATATTTGTCCAGAGAAAAACACAACTTAGCATTAGTACATATGCAAATTAAGAATAACACAATATTCTCTTTTTGAAAAAATGACTGGTATTGTGTTGACTGGCTAGATGAACACCACTTTGGTTCCCAAATCTCTCCACAGGGGCACCCCAGCCATTCCATGGATTTGGTTCATTTGACCACCAGCTTAATTAAATGATGTCATTATTTAATCATGTAATTATTAGCCATATGAGGTTTGCTAGTGGTTGAGTCACCAAATACATGGCTGTGGTGGATGGTACTTGGGTGGCTTTGGGGGAGAGTTTGCAGCTGCTCTGCTGACACACTCTGACAGACATGATATCATTGATTTACACCAACATGAAGATTTAAACATCATTTTCTGTAGCTTCCCGAGACTTTTACACAATACTACATGTGCAAAGCAAGCAGGACCAAAGCCTGCAGGCTGCAGTGAAGGCTTCTGACAGCAGTGGTGTTTCAAACCCCATTCATACTAGGCACTTCCTACTGATGTTTCCTTTGTTCTGGCAGTATTTTAGTTGCTGCCTGTACTGGTTATCTTGTCACCAGAGCTCTGATTCATCTTCAGACTTTAGTGCTCTGGGACTGAGTGCTGCTTATACCATCAAAGGCTTTTGGGGGTGTGTCTTTGCATTGCAATGATATTAGGTGTGAAAAATGCTGTATTAAGCCAGTGATTGCTCCTAGAGAATAGTACATGAGAGGAGGCTACAGAGATGGGGGCTCCGCAAGTGTCTGCGGGGAGCAGAAGAGAGTCAGCTGAAGGTGCCTGAGCCTTAATTACAGCATTAAATTCGGAGGGACACAGAATGATCTGCAGATGGTTGACCAACTGAGCCAACTGAACGGATCCAGACTGGCCAGATCCAGTGGGTTCTGCCCTTGTGGGTGGGATTCCTCATGCCAGAAGGGACCAGCCCACCTTTCTCATACTCAGGATTACCTTAATTGTTATTTATTAAGCTTATCAATGTCTTATTATTGTGACAATATTAAAATGCTGAGATGAGGAACATGCATCACCCTTAAAAAAGGCTTATGATGGCCCAAGAGGTCATCAAGACATTGTTTTCAAATCAAAAGTATGAGTTCTGGTCAGAAATGCATAATTATGCAATACTGCATTATCGGACCGTTTTCATTCCATTCATTTCCATCCATCCATCCATCCATCCATCCATCCATCCATCCATCTTCTATACCCAATTGTCCTATGTAAAGTTGCAGTGGGTCTGGAGCCTATCCCAGAGCTATGGACACAAGGCAGGGAATAACCCAGCATGAGGCACCAGCCCATCACACGACTCCACTTTCCTTAGTCTGCAAAACTGCACTATTAACCCCTTTCTGTTTCGTCTCAACTCCAGTAACTCAGACTGAAGCATTGATGCTGGTGTCCAAACCTGTACCCCTCAAAAGATTTTTTTTCTCAACCTCATACCATTTTTGTGTTGTGTTATCTGTCCCCTATCTGTCCCTTATATCTGTCCCCAGTAAGCCTTTTGTTCTTCTCACAATCACCATGTCGGGTGATCCTGCTCGCTGTCCTGTCCGGGGTCATTCTCACACTACAGTTCCTCTATTTGCAGTTTGTACCACATCAGCAGGACTGTTGAATTAAAGGTAACACCGCAGCAGAAAAATTCCTTGATGCATCTTTGATCGTTCATCTCAGATAAACCAGATCATGCAATGTCAAAAGAGTCAGCTGCACTTTATTTCTCTGCAGAGCAAGGCTGTGGACAGGCTGAGCATCACATATAGTTTATTTGACCTGTGCTTAAATCCCTGTCTCCATCCCTCCAGATTGAGCTGACGTGGGGCCAGTACAGAGTGATGCAAGATCAGTGATCGCCATGTGGGTGAAGTGGAGCGGTGTTGTGGCCCTCATGATGGTCAGTCTCCTGGAGGCCTCCCAAAGCCAGCTCCTGGACGGCCCATTCGTGCCAGGTGGGGATTTTTATTCATTCTGCAGTGTTTTCATCTGAAACACTTCCCAAGTCTTATGTAGTCAGAGAACCCATCCACCTTTGCAATTGGCCATGTTATTCATTTAATTGACACATCAAATCCAGTCAATTATGGTCATTTCATGTAATAATCAGTCAACTGTATTAATCATGTTCTAATTTAAAATGATATTGTTGAGAGTTCTGTGTTTCGTTTCCACTGAGTCTTTGAGTTCACTTTATCTTTTCACCATGTTCGTTCATCTGACTGTCTGTCTGATTGTCTGTCTTCGATCATTCCCGACATGACAATTTGACGAATGGTTCTCCTCCTATCAGGCTACTGAATTGAGAATCTGGATGGCTGATAAGGGCAAAGATGGTAATTTAGATCCGGCTGACTTAATGATCATTGCAATCTAGGTTCAGGCAATTGCGAGACACTTAATCTTAATGCCAATATCTGACGAGACTCTTAGAATGTTGCTGTGTGACTGTGTGACTGTGTGAAGTTGAATGAAATGTGCACAAACCTTAAATGCATAGTCTGGACGTATGCTGGGAAAAATAC